>CM062519.1:26039142-26586360 GCA_031439585.1 Pterocarpus macrocarpus | reverse complement strand
CTCCCCATAAACATTCCAGATCATAGACTAAAACTTAAGAACGAGGCAGAATACTGTTACGTTCATCATGCAAGACTCAGGCTTAAGTCAATTCGGAAGACTATAGGAGCCAGTTGAAGTTTAGAAAGGGCGACATCCGCAATGTAGAGGCAGTTTCTATGTATGACATTAGTTACCAAATTACTTTTAAATTGTAATTATTTTACCCTCTATGTATTAGAGATGACAGAGTTATGAACTATTAGTCAGCACTAGAGTGTGCAATTAAAGGGCCACATATTACATTTTCCATATTTTAAAGTTTTCCTAGTACAGTGACAACCTTTTAATATAACTCCATGACTCGAGCATGGCTTATATAATAAAAGGTGTTATAGCTGATATTGATCAGGCCTTACCAGTAGTTGTCCGAGCTATTCTAGGAAAGCAATTGACTGACCAACATAAAGCCAGAGTCCAGATGAATGCCAAGGCCAAGTATCTTCTCACATGTGCCTTGAGCAAGAGTGAATATGACAAGATCATCTCATGTGACTCTACTAAGGAGATTTGGGCAAACTTCAAGTTCTCCATGAAGGAACTGGTTAGGTCAAAGAAATTAAAATTAGCATGTTAGTCCATCAATATGAAATGTTAAAAATGCTAGAATATGAAAATATTGATGAAATGACAACTAAATTTATGCACATCATAAATTAGTTGAAGGCTCTAGGCAACATATACACATATGCAGAAATGGTAAAAAAGACTATGAGAAATCTTTCTAAGGCCCGACACCCTACAGTAATAGCCATTCAAGAAGCAAAAGACATGAATGTGCTATGTCTTGATGCTTTCATTAGGTCATTAAAGACTTATGAGATTGAGCTGAATGAAAGAGCTGAGGAATCCACTAGAAGAGGAAAATCCATTGCCTTGAAGTCTACTCAAAGAAAGCCTAGCTTTCTTAAGGCCATGAAAGTCAGAGAATAAGTAGAAGAAGATGAAGATAAGTCCTCTAATGATGATGATGATGATGATGATGAGAAGGATGAAATTGCTCATTTGGTAGAAAGGATATCCAAAGCTTGGATCAAGAGGAAAAAGAAAAACGGGTTTGTCCCTAAGAAGGACAAAAAGTGAAAGGCAAAGCAAAGTGAAGTCATCTACTTTGAATGCAAAGAGCCTAGATATGTGAGATCAGAATGTCCAAGGCTGAAGAAGAGTTCCAAGAAAAAGAATCCCAAGAAGAAGAACATGATGGCTACATGGGAAGATCTAGATGAGGAGCAGGAAGGTGTCGAATTCCAAGAAGAAGAAGAAATATTTGCAAATCTTTACTTCATGGCAGATATAGTTTCAGAAGGAGAAATTGATGCATTGTATTTTGAACTTGAATTCTCATATGATGAAATATTGGATGACTTTCAAACACTTGCTTCTTATTATGCTTCATTGAAGAAAAATTTCCAAAAATTGTCCCTTGAGTTTTAAAACCTCAAGAATGAAAATGAGAAGCGTGGGCATGAAAAAACCAAAATTTTAAGAGAAAACGCCCTTCTCCAAAAGGATGTAACTGCCCTAAAAACTAAAATTTCTTAAGCTGCTTAGAAAACATCTTCTAATATTTATGAACTTCAGAAAACATTTAAACTTCTCAGATTAGATTTTGAGAAGGTGGTGAATGGCTCCAAAAACTTGGATCTTATGCTTGGAAGCCAAAGACCATATTTTGATAATCAAGACTTAGGTTTGAGAAAGAATATAAGAAATCATCCAAAGATTCCCAAAGTAAAATTTATTCATATATATATTGTTTTAAAAAGGGATACACTTCTGAAAGATGCTTTTTCAGAAGAAAAGCAAAAAGATAGAAAGTAAAAAACCCTAAAAAGAAAACTGACCCAAAAGGACCCAAGAAAGTATGGGTACCTAACGTGAAGATCATTTCTGATACAAGTGTGTCTTAAATTACACTATCAGAAGGAGATGAAATGGTATTTGGGCAATGGATGCTCTAGACATATGATTGGAAACAAGTCCTGGTTCAGAAACCTCAGACCTAAAGATAGAGGAGTTGTGAAGTTTGCTGATAGTATCAAGTCTAAAATCGTTGGTATAGGTAATGTTGGTAAGAATGATTTTGACTTGATTAATGATGTTATGTTAGTTGAAAGCTTAACTCACAATCTTCTGAGAATTAGTCAGATTTATAACCAAGGCTATAGAGTTATGTTTGAACCTTCTTGTTGTACCATAAAAAACTCCACATCTGATAAAATCATTCTCACTGTTAGAAGACATGATAATATTTGTATACTATATCTAGACGACCTTCTAGATCGAATACAAAATGCTTGGCATCCTTTGTGGATGAGAAACAGATGTGGCACACGAAGTTTGGTTATCCTCATATGTGATTAATCTCTGAGATTTCTCAAAAAGAGCTTGTCAAAAGTTTACCCAAGATTTGTTTTGATAAAGACTCAACCTCTGAGTTTTGTCAAAAAGGTAAGTAGATTAAGAGCTCTTTCTATAACAAAAATGTATTCTCAACTATTAGACCACTTGAGCTTTTACATCCTGATCTTTTTGGACCAACTAGAATTGCAGCCTAGGTGGTAAGAATATGGTTTAGTTGTTATGGATGACTTTTCTAGATTTACGTAGGTTATATTTCTAATCCATAAGGATGAAGCTTGTGAGGCCTTCAAAATATTTTCAAAAAGGGTTCAAAATGAAAAAGGGTTTTGCATTACCTTCATCAGATTAGATCATGGTTATGAATTTGAAAATCATTTTTTTGAAAATTTTTGTAATGAAAATGGTATTTCTCATAATTTCTCTTTCCCTAGAACTCTCAACAAAATGGGGTTTTAAAAGGAAGAATAGATCTTTGCAAAACTGACTAAAACCATGCTTCTAAAAGTGGTTTATCAAAGGGTTTCTGGGCAAAAGTAGTTAACATTGCATGCTATATTCAAAACCGTGTTTTCTTAAGGCTAAAAATCAAGAAAACCCCTTATGAATTATGGAAAGGAAGGAAACCCAACATTTTTTACTTTCATGTTTTTGTATCTGAATATTTTATACTTAACACCAAGGACAAGCTGTTAAAGTTTAATCCTAAATCTGATCTTGGTATATTCTTAAGATACTCTTCTGTGTCTAAACCCTATGGTATATAATAAGAAGACTCAGGTTATTGAAGAAACTATACACATATCTTTCAAGAAAAGAAAGAAAGATATAGATCAGAAAGTTAAAGACTTGGAATAATCTATTTTTGAATAATGATGCTCATAATCAACAATTCCTTCAAATAGCCACAAAGGATGATAATGATGATCATGAATTTCCTACACATCAACATGTTTCTAAGGACATACAAGAAGAGTTAGAAAAGTCACCCATCAAAAGAAGATACGCTAGTGCAAGAGATTTGAGAGTTGTCTCTCAAAATCAAATTATTGGTGAACCTTCTCATGGAATTAGAACCAGGCCATCTCTCGTAATGTAATCAAACATAGCATTGATCTCTGAAATTCAACTAGAATGTGTTGATGAAGCTCTACATGATCAAAGTTGGATTGATGCCATGAAAGAGGAACTAAATCAGTTTGAGAAGAGCAAAGTTTGGAATCTGGTCCCTCTACCTAAAGAACATTATGTAATTAGCACAAAATGGGTGTTCAGAAACAAACTTGATGAAAATGGAAAAGTAATCAGAAACAAGGCAAGGCTAGTGGCTCAAGGATACAATCAACAAAAAAGCATTGATTATGATGAGACATTTGCTCCTGTAGCAAGATTAGAAGCCATCAGAACGCTGCCGCTTTGTAGCATATAAAGGTTTTGTTTTGTATCAAATGGATGTCAAATATGCTTTCTTAAATGGTTTTATTTCTGAAGAAGTATATGTCAAACAATCTCCTGCTTTTGAAAATAAAACTTTTCCTAATTATGTTTTTAAGCTGTCAAAAGCTTTGCATGGTCTAAAACAAACTCCAAGAACTTGGTTGGCAAGAGTTAGCTCTTTTCTGCTCAAAAATGGTTTTAAAAGAGAAAAGGTTGATACAACTTTTTTTATCATGCATAAGAAAAATGATTTTCTAATTGTACAGATTTGTGTAGATGATATCATTTTTGGTGCTACTAATTAAAATTTGTGCAAGAATTTTTCTTAACTTATGCAGGGAGAATTTGAGATGAGTATGATGGAAGAACTTAAGTACTTTCTGGGATTGCAAATTAAGCAATAGAAAGATGGGATCCTTATTCATGAAGAGACATATGCAAAGAATTTGCTTAAGAAGTTTGATATGGATAAAGCCAAAAGCATTAATACTCCCACGAACCCTTCTCAAATTCTAGAAACTGATGACCATGGAGAAAAAGTTTTTGATAAACTTTACAAAGGTGTGATTAGATCATTGCTCTATCTTATAGCTAGTAGACCAAACTTGTAATTAAGTGTGAGGGTTTGTGCTGGATTTCAATCTAACCCAAAGCAACCACACTTGAATGCTATTAAGAGAATACTGAGATATTTAGTAAGTACTGCTAATCTTGTCTTTGGTATGAGAAAGGTATTACTTCTGATGTTACAGGTTATTAGGATGTTAATTTTTCTGGAGACAAAGTTGAAAGACAAAGCACAAGTGGTTATTGTTGCTTTCTTGGAAAAGCCTTGATAAGATGGTCAAGTAAGAAGCAAAATACTATCGCTCTTTCAACTGCTAAAGCTACATATGTATCTGTAGCAAATTGTTGTGCTCAAATTCTATGGATTAAGCATCAGTTAGAGGATTTCAACTTGAGTTATACCAAGATCCCTATATTTTGTGATAATACAAGTGCAATTAACCTTGCTAAGAATCCTATTTAGTGTTCTAGATCTAAGCATATAGATATTAAGTATCATTTCATAAGAGATCATGTTCAAAAAAGCTTAATATCGAGCTAAGTTTTGTAAATATAGAAGATTAGATTGCTGATATTTTTGCAAAACCTCTAACCGAAGATCGCTTTACTATATAGAGAATCTTCTAAATATGATCAGTTTCTAAGCATGCATTCATATCACATGGATTGTACCCCTTCCTTAGCAAAAGCTTAAAGCAAAGATTGCTCCATCCAAGTGAAATTCCCTTATGAAGAAGGAAACATAAGAATGATACTTTAACCCGCTCGTAACAATCAACAAAGAAGTGAATCGTAAAGAACGAATCAAAATGATATGCATAATATGTTCGTAAAGATTGCAATTTATCAAAGGGTACTCAAATTAATTCAAAAAGATGGCTTCGTAATGATTAGCTCGTAGAGAAAGGTTCAAATCATGAGTTCAGAAAGAGGAAATTTATTAGAAAGATAGCTCATGCTTCTGATAGAGATGTGAATGTGAAGAGTCGAGGCAGTTTTGGAACAAAGGATAAGCTTGTAACTTCCCACTTTGCCTGGTTGCCACAATATGATGAAGTGGAAATCCTAAAGCCTTGTACACACTAAATGGCACTGCTTTCCATTTCAAACTGTTCACATTTCATTAACATTTAGTCATTTTCATTAACCACCAAGTCATGTTCACCTTTACTCTAAAACCTTGTCTCTCCCAAGTCATAAAAACCCCCTTACACTACTCATAACTATTCATATTCGCTCCCAAACCCTAAACTTTTAAATACTCCACTCTTTATTGTCACCTCCAACCTAAACACATTCCTTTTTCTTCATTAAAGACTTAACCTTTTCTCATCAAATGTCGAAGAAAGGTGACCAAAGCATTCCATATATGTTTGACAATGATGAAATGTAGTTGATGACAACACATCCCTCAGAAGCATCATTAGAAGCTTTGAGATACAGGTTCTATCCTTTGATATTGCACAGATCACAAATATTCCAAATGATGGCTGTAACATCCACCGGAATTTTCTTATCATTTTTCGTCCAATTGTTCAGTTTTTATCGAATAATTGAGATTAACTAAAATTTGACTAAATAATTATTTAGGATCAATTGATTAGCAATTAATTGAGTTTAGATATGAGGGAATTAGGTTAGAAGTATAGAAGATTTCATAAAAATTTTCTTGAAACCGATTTACTGATTTAAAGGAAATCAGTAAGATTACTAGATTTTTAAACTGCCGTATCTCAACCAATAGGATTTTCAACTCATTAACCCTATATCAAGTGGCTGAAAACTCAGCCACTTAACCTATGAAAGTGGCACAAGAAAGGCCATAATAAGAAGGAGGCATGGCTTAAATATAACCACAAAAATTCCAGCCAATCACAACTCACAATTTCAACTATCCTCTTTTATTTGAACTGATTTTCCTCCCTCATTTCTTGCTGACTTCAACCTCCCTTCAGTAGCCTCCCTCTCCTCTTTTCTTCATCATCTTCATCTCCTTCTTCCACTTTCAGCCTCCATCAAACTTCTTGCATCCATAACCTTCACTAAAACTCAAGACTAGCTAGTTGTTGCTCCAAGATAAAGGTAGAGGTTTAATTTTTATCTTGCTATTTTGATTGTAGGTGGCTGGTGGTGGCTTTATTTTGCTCAATTATTCATGTGATGATTGAATGAATATGATAATATTTGGTTAGTTTGTTGGCTATTTTGATGGTAAAATTCGATTAGGAAGTAAGAAAGGATGAAAGTAGGAAGATGTGAGGAGCTGGAAAACCAAAAAATCGTCGAAGCCTCAGACGTATGGAGTGTACAGCTCCGCCTACCACCATTTAAATTTGATAAAAATATTTTTATATAAAACTAAACATTCAGGAATTTCCATACATATATCATATAAGGCCATTGGATTAGTATTAAGAGAGATATGAATTTTGGAAGTTCGACCTTGGTTTTTGAGTTTGATTCTGGGAGGACTAGGTTTTTCAGGGAAAAACTTGCCCTATACTACTTGGAATTGAATGAAACAAACTTTGTTAGAAAGCTTACACATAGGAGAATTTCCCATAAAAATTTCAGAGTTAGATAAGGTCCCGTTTGTTCCTAGTAGTTCGAGAAACTTGCTCTATATCCAAATCGGGCCAAAACAGGACAATTCAGGAAGGTTAAATTTCGGGGCTTATAATTGGAGCCCTAATAAGGCAAATGGAATGGAACTTTTTTCAAATAAAATATTATCCTGTTAGCTTTAATATAAGACCAATTTCATATGATTTGAAATAGTTTTCGATTTTTAGTGGATTTTTACTTTTAAGTGTGTAATTCTGGCTAGTTATAGGGCAGGCCGGGATAAAACCTAAATAACTTCAGTTATATTTATCAAAATTAGATAGGACCAAAGAAGTTAGAAAATAGACACATAACACTTTAACATATCCAAAATTCAGGTCCAGATGAGTTAAATAGAGATTTTGACTTGATTTAAAAAACACTTGGTTGAATGATTGTGCTGAGGCGGTAACCCTATCTTAATGTAACTAATGCTCCTATGAATTTTAATATTGAATTATGAATGAAATGTTATGACATCTATGAGAAATTGGTGTTCTGAGTACTAGCACTATTCATGGGGAAGCCATACATGTCTGCTATGCTGCCAAAATTTCGGTAAAGTCTATGCATGAGTTATATTCTACATTCAGATACATGTGCATGTTCAAGAAAGTCATAAAGGTTATGTTATGATGAACATAAAGATTATGTTATGATGAAAATTCCATGATACTTGGGCCAGCCCCGGATTAAAGTTAAGGGGAATAGGTCGGTGGGAAGGTTGGGGAAAGTAAACTCGCTATTCTTGTATAGGAACGAGCTCGATCCTGAAAAGTAGACTACTACCCAGGAGTCTAAATAGCCAAGAACTCCCAAGGGACCAAGTAATGGAAAAGTTTATAAAAATAAGTTCAAGAATGAGTTTTGCATGATTACATTGAATAGTCATTATAAGTTGTTTATAGTTTTCCTGTTATATTTACTTACTGTTGTATGTTCATTTATTCTGCTCATTATTCTGTGTATCATTATTAGTAATTTATTCTGTTCCTTATACTGCCCAAAGTAAAACTGAACCTTGCCTCGGACCAGACGTTTTCTTAAACTTATTAAATATGGATAGTTAAGCTTTATCTCATATTTTCTTAATTAAATAAAAATCGAGGCAATTAAGAATAAATGTGACGTCAGTTAAACACTATATGCGAATCCTACTGAGAATTTCTTTAAATTCTCACCTCGTTTTACATTTCCGCATCATTCTTAGACGCTGGTGATAGACTGCACGACCACTCTTTTTATTGAGATTCCAGACCTACAGCTCCGCCATGATCCCATAGTGGACTCTCTGTACATAGCCGGCTCCTACCAATTCCGCCTCTACTTTTAGCAATAGGAACTTTGTTGTTCCTTTATTTTACTCTACTTTTGAAACATATATAAACTAAAGCGTTGGCTTCCGACCTATATATGCATGTATATAGTTAATGATGAATTACTTATTCTTATCTTTTCTGTTGTGATTTATTAAACTTTATTATGTTCATTATATACAGCGCACCATCTTGACTGTTATAAAAAAAAAAAAAGAGAGAGAGAGAGAGAGAGACGTGACATGTAATTAGTAATCGGAGTATTAACATGGTAACGCAGCCTATCCAATTTCATGCTATGACTTAAGCATAACATTCAGTTGGTAGGGTGTTACAATGACATTTTGTACAGAGTTGGTAAAAGGTGGTAGGAGGAACTTGGAGCTTCAAAGAAGTGTTGCCATCCTCACTGGTAAGAGGAACATGCATATAAGAGATATTCATACCTCTCACCTTCTCAATAATGTTAGAGTTGTCTATTCTGTGGTCTAACACACCGTGCTACCTCAAAGTGGTAACACAGATGTTATGTCTTAGGTGGACCAAATGGTGATGTTTTGTCTTATGACAAGGAAAATAATTAATTTGGTAAGGTTGATTCTGGACTTCATGTCACTAGCCGTAAATGCTAAGAGGAGAAGGCATGCTACTCTTCCCTATGGCATGTTCCTTACCAGAGTCTTCACAAAGGCCCAATTGCCAATTGATCGGCACAGGGTAGCCAATAAACGACCCACAACTATAATGAAGACATTCTCAACCTTGAGACTGAAGCCCCAAGGCCAAGAAAAAGAGAAAGAGAAAGAGAAAAAGAATGAAAAGGAAAATGAGGAGAAGAAGAAGAAGGACAAGAAGAAAAAAGATTCTTCTATCTAAGAAACCAGCATCAAGAAGGTTTGATCCAAACCTTCTAATGAAGAGAAGAAGAAGAAGAAAAAGAAAAGAACTGAAAGAGATCTTTCACAAATTTCTGAGGAAAGAAGAACAAGCAAGAGAAGGGTGTTAAAGCTTACTGAAGAGTCCTCTTCCTCATCCAAGGCTAAAGATAGGGCATTTGCTATTGTTGTAGAGTCCATGAATACTGCTACCCTGCTCAACAACATGCAATCGAGTTGCAAGACCAACTCGAAGAAAGAGAAGAATTGTTATAAGGGAACTTGAACCTCAAGAACAACTTGAACAACAAGCTAAGAAAGAGACTGCAGATGAAGAAGAGCATTCAAAGTACAAGCACAAGGGTAAGAAAAAGCTAAAATAAGGCCTCTGCTGAACCATCCAGAGAGATTCCACTCTCTCCTCTAAGGCAAGCTAGAAAAGAAGCTGCTGAGAATAAGCTTAAAGAAAAAGCTTGGTTGAAGAAACTCAAAAATATAGCTACTAGTATTGGAGCCTCTGTTGGTGTTGCTAGGAGCTTATCCATTTGCTTAGAGGTGGACCAACAATTTGTGGTAATTGAAGAAGCTAATCCACCATCTGAGATGAGAAGGGTAGTTATGCCTTTAAAGCAACTATCTGTACAAGCTGTTGCTACAAAAGTCCAATCTTTGACCTTGCCCTTGCTGCCTAGAAATCAAGAAAGATCCATAGTTAAGAGAATTGAGGCTGAACTAGCTATAACTGCATCAGAAAGATCTAAGCTTAAAAGGACAAATGATCTGATGATAGAAGATGAAGCTACAATTACTATTTGTGGACCTGAAATTGTAACTCTGATGCCAAATCCAGCACTAGTCACAGTCTCCCAAGACATGTCAGCCACCCCAACCACAACTAAGACATTGCTGCTATTAACCTTTGGCCCATAATTTGAGCGTAACAAAGAACTCCAGCTCATTCTACATTTGCCAAGTCATCAGAAAATAAAAGGCACTACACTGACAAGCTGCCTTTTGGAGTACCATCAAATGTAGAAGCCTTTCTAGATGCTATTGAAGTTCAGATGGATCTGTTATTGCCAACCAACACACCATTATGGCCAATCAATGTGAACTCCAAGCTCATCAGCAAGCACTTGAAAGAAGAATAAGCAAAATTGAATAACTGCTGCTGTAAAAACTAAAGGCTCTCCAAAAAGGAAATGGTATCAGTGATGGCCTTCTATGATCTCTCATCCCTAGTTTTTATGATGTCAAAGGGGGGAAAGATTAAAGAAAAGCTGAAGTTGAGGGGGAGTCAATCCAAGGGGAGCTAGAAGTCAATATCTACTGCATCCATATATGATGCATCTCATTCATGATTTTTGTTGCTTTTCTGGAAAAAAATTTAAATTTCTATAGCTATACTTATATTCACTATAGACCAATTTATTTTACCATCTTATTAATATACTAGTCTAAGTTCAATTAATTATCAAGTTACTTATGCTCTGATATTATTGTTGTATCACTTTGATATATCAGTTTAATTTATGCTCTGTTATCATTTATGCTCTGATAATATTTATCTTGTGTTGCAAACTTATGCTAGGATACTCTTATGATGATCATTAAATTTCGCTATCATAAGTATTTTTTTACCTTTAATTATCTCAAGTCTCTTATACTAGCATATGCACACTCTGCTCTAATGATTACAAGTATTAATTGTGCAATTTCTATGAAGTTTTTTGTGGTTATTGTAGTTACAATTGCCTTGATTATATTCATGTCATATTTTGCTCTGATTGTTCTTTTGGTATCATCATTGCTGTGATACTACATATAATCTACTCTGATAGTTATACTCTTTATATATTTTCTGAATAGCTCACACTCTGTTACTCTAATCTATCATGAACTCTCCTAACCAACTTGGGTTAAGAAAATTTGAACTGATCTTGTTCTAATGCTTAAAATGTTCATGATCAATGATTTCTTAAAATCAAAAATCATTCTGGTTAATTACACTTGTTACTGAAGTTTCGAGATAGCATGTCCATTCCATACTCACTTTAAAAAGGATTTTTTTTTTTCAAATCAAAAAGTTGAAACAAACAATAAATTGTGTGTCTTTGGACTTTCAAATCCTATTCTTAAAACAAAAGCTTTTCTTAAATATTGATTTGCCATCATCAAAAAAGGGGAGATTGTAAGCTCCAATGCACTTTAGAAGCCATGTCATGGTTTCAACCTTATTGAGCTAAATGATTTTGATGAGCAACAAATCAGGCTTTAATAAAATCTTTTGCTGACTAAAAGTTTGTTTGAAGTGGTTAAATTCTTTTTTGAGTAAGATCATACAACTCAAATAGGAACAAGTTTTAGACAGCACAAAGCTTTTTCTAGTATCTCATGAATATATAGCTCTGAACACTGTGTGGAATCTACAACCTCTTACCTAAGAAACATCTCAGAAAGTTCAGAAAATTTTATATATATATATATATATGCCATTAAAAAGATAAACATGCTATCAGAAGCATCATAGATGCTTTAGAAGTATGAACTTTCCAAAAGGCTCCGTTCGAAAGGGAGACCACCAGAAAGATGATTCTCATGGAGCACCTTACCTTCAAAGCTTCTTCTGCACAATTCAAGGACCAATGTCAAAAGTCAAATGTGACTTGACAAGATCCAAAAGAAGTACTGACAAGTTTGGAAAGCTAGTGAACTATCAATGGCTACTTTTCCTTTTTTGTGACATTTCTACTTGTTGAGGAAAAAAGCTATATTTTCTTTTTCCAGTCTTAGACCAGTGGGTGAAAAAGGCTCCAGGGTCAAGATTTGCAAGCTTCAATTGGTATATTTTTGAAGTCTATAAAAAGCTAGAAGACAATGAAGAAGTGGTTAAACAGTTGTAGCATTTTGCACACTCATAAAGCTTTCAATACTCAACCTTCTAAACATCTAGAAAGTTACTTCTTGTAACTTCTGATTAAAATTCTTCTCATTTGATTTGTATTAGTCTATATTCTTTTGTTGAGAGTTTAGAGAAATCACTTCATGCTATAACTAATTGTTGATACTCTATTAAGAGATTTAGTATGAGTGTATGAAACACAAACCGCAAAAATTTTGTTTATTGTAACCTGACGCGTTAGTAGTCTTTGTGAGCTTAAAAAGGCTAGGATAAAATACTACTCAATGTAGCTTGGAGAGGCTTGATGAAGACTACTCATCTGTATAGCTTGGAGAAGCTTGAGAAAACTACTCGATCGTAAAAGCTTGAAGAAGCTTGGAAAAACAATTTTCAATTTATAAAAATCTCAACAAAATGTTAGGGATTTGACGTAGGTAGTGATTGGCCGAACCAATATGAAAATTCTTCGTGTGTTCTTTCTATCCCTTCTACTTTTTATTACAATTATCCATTGAATCTTTTATTCTGTGTGCTAACTTATTAACTGCATTCAAAATATTTGTGAAGACAACATGTAACATACCGAATTTTAGTGCATGTAACTAGCACTATCAACTAATCAAATTTTTAAATACATTATAGACATATAAGTAGGCCATAACGAAATGGCAATGATAAGGTACGGTGAATTTAAGTTTTCTTTGTAGAAAGCTAAACATATACATATATATATATATATATATATATATATATATATATATATATATATATATATATATATATATAAAGAGAGAGAGAAAGAGAGATAGAAATATTTTGCTAGTTAAGGAAAATTTTCTTGTTATCTATATTTTGTAATGCAAGAACTGAATTAGTAAGAGTCTATATTATAGGATGTCGTGAGTATTGACTCGAGTGCCGAGCTCAGTCAACTTGTAAAAACCAAATTACAAAAATTTGTAGTAAACGGTGTAACTCAAGTCGTCTCCCAATGATGACAATGCTATATGATCAAAATTTTGGGGGAGGTTTCCATTTTTATAAAATAAGAAAAATGAAATGAATAGAAATCAAAATCAATAGAAACTGAAATAAAGAAATGAACAAAATTTGAAACATCCAATCCAAGAATCAAAAGAAAGCAATTTTCACTCAATCATCGAATTCTAGACATATCAACAAACCAAATTAGCGATTAACATTAAGTTCGAATGAAACCTCAATTCGACCTCAGCATTACACATGAAAAACTTCATGAATTCAATTAACACATAAATGATTAAACTCAGAAACCTCTAGAATTTAACCAATTCATGTTAATTTCAAGCACCAAAGCAGTTAATCTCAAGTTCAAACCTGAAACCTGATTCTACTCATCAAACATTTGCATTACAATATTAAACAATCGAGTAATATGCAAGCAATCAAGTAATTAATCACAATTCTAAATTGAAAACCTTCAAACTTGAAATTGAATCAAAAACAAGGAAAGGGAGTAGAAGAAACCGATTTGGAATTGATGAACTCTGAAGCAACAACTCTCAAGAATGCCAATGCTTCTTTGAATCCTTAGATTAGATAGAAGTCTACTCCTCCATGTATTGAGGAGACAAAAATTCAGAGTTAAAGGGGGCATGAGACAGTAAGAGAGGGAGAGAGAAGAGAGAAGAGAGAAAATCGAAAAAATTTTATTCTAATTTTTTGTCTAAGAGTTACAAAGTTCTGTAATTGATTAAACTCGGCCATTACAAAATAGAAACATCTAGACTAAATCAATAATGGTTTATTACATTAATCCCCTGTTTCTCAGATGAATCTGGATATCTTATTTGCAAAATTCTGAATTATAGAAAGAAAGTTATGCTAGAAACATGCAATTAAGTTCTTTACTTCAGCTCTGTGGATTTGGCTATGAAAATGCATCTATTAGGATTTGTGGTCTTAAAATGAATTGTAGCCTTGGATGTTAGCTTCAAAACACCACTGGAATGAGTTGAATTGGGCTTTTGTGGACTAAGATATGGCCCAAACACTATAGCCTATTCAGAATTTATGAGTGCACTTCTTCAGCTCACTTCTAGGCCCATTTTCAGCTCCTTATCATCAGAATTGCTTCTGACCTCTTCATAAGATTGTGGACCTATCTCTCAGCTTTCTTACAAATCAAGAATCACATTAAAATGAGGTCTATAGCTCAAGTTACGGCCTAGAAATGAAAGCAATGTCAGAATTGGCCTAATGCTGGAAAATTGAAATTAAGCCCAACCAAAACCAAATCAACACAAAATAGTCCAAATCAATCCAATCAGGCTCAAAAGAGGATTAATGAACTAAATATGAGTGAAAATAAGTATATAAAAATCCAATTAATCAAGAATCAGTTAAAAACCCTAGGATATGTAGCTAGAAACTAGCCTCCAAAATCCCCATGGTGGCCAAAGGATGACCACACAAAATAGCAAGCTCAAGGAAATTTGATTTCCTTTGGTGTCCACCAATCATACTCCTTCATTTGTTACATCAACTTATGAAGGAAGTAACCCATATCTTCCCTATTTTACCCCCTAAATTTTGGCCACTCCTTCATATCCTTTAACTCCATTTTTCTTCTTCAAACCTCCATAGCCATGAGCTTCAAGCTCATGGTTGATGGCCTTCTTAGCCTCAAAACACTTTGCTCCTTTTATGAAAATCAATCCTCACCTTCTTCTCTACAAAACCCCTCTATCAATTTCATGATCAAGCATCAAGTGGAGTCTCCCTATCTCCATATAGGTTGCTATCATGAGGGAAGAAGAAGGCTAGGAGTTGTTCTTGACTTTCTTGCTTCCGTGGTTTCAAGAATCTTGAGGTAGGTTGCTCAAATCCTTAACTTTGTTGGCTTTTAGGGTTTTGTGCCTGATATGGTTTCCTTGTGTCATCCTTGATTTGCTCTTATATGGTGGTATTATGGCTTTTATCTAGTGATTGGAGATATGAAAACTTGGTTTTAGTTGAAGAATAGATCAAAAGACCAAGAAAGATACAAAATAGAGAAAGCTATTGGAAGAACCTTAGTGACCATCCATACAATGAATGGTATTTCCTGACCTATAGAATTCAAATTTGAGTTAAAATATTTTAGATGAAACTAGACTTAAAGATGAATCCAACCATATAAATTATATGTCAATTGGACTTGAAATGAAATAATTATAATTTTTAGAAGTTGGCTATTTGATTATACTCTCTATCCTGGCTAGAGTGTGATGTTAGGGGCATAACTTGCCCTATATAACCTCAAATTGAATGCAACCAATGTTTTAGGAAGCTAACACATAGTGAATTATGTCCACAAAATTTTAGAGTCAGGTCATGAGTAGATTTCTCCTTGTAATTCCTTGAAGTTGATTTATGCTTTGTTTAGGTTGAAATAGGGTAGCCCATTTGAGGAGCTCATAACTCGAGCTCTACCTATCCAATTAGAATGAAACTATTGTTTGAAAGAGTGTCCACATAGGTATATTCTGGCAAATTTTTGGATCAAAATAATGTAAGATGAATTTTTAGTGATTTTCCAAGTTTAGGTGGGCTAATTTGTCCTGAAATAAGGCAGCCTTGAGTAAAACCCTAATAACTTAAGTTATACACCTCAAAATTTAGTGAAATGAAATAGGTTCAAAATTAGACTAATAGGGCAACAATCTATTAAATTTCTAGATTAAAATGGAATTTAGTATAATTTAGAAATTCAGGGCAAATTTAAGGAAAGTATGACCACTTAAGGTATTTATAACTTAATGGATTTGATGAATCGGGTGTTTAAGCACTTTCTAGACCACTTTGTTATTGTTTTCATTGACGATATCTTGGTTTATTCCAAAAGTTGAGAAGAGCATGAGCATCACTTGAGAAATGCTCTACAAACCCTCCAAGATCACCAATTATACACCAAATTCTCAAAATATGAATTATGGTTAGATAAGGTGACATTCCTTGGACATATAATGTCTAAATAAGGAATCATGGTAGACCTCAAGAAGGTTGAAGCCATTCAGTAGTGGCCAAGACCCACTTCATGACAAAGATTTGTAGTTTCTTGGGACTTGCCGGGTACTATCATCGACTTGTTAAGGATTTTTCCAAGATTGCCGCTCCGTTACTTAGACTTACTAAAAAGAATGTACGATATGAATGGTAGGATAAGCGTGAAACTAGTTTTCAAAAGCATAAAGATTGTTTGACCTTAGCCCCAGTTCTTGTGTTACCCTCAGGTTTGGGAGGGTTCTTAGTGTGCTATGATGCGTTGAGAGTGGGACTAGGATGTGTCTTGATGCAGCATGGTCAGGTGATTGCTTATGCTTTGAGGCAACTTAAGAAGCATGAGCAAAACTATGCCATCCATGATTTGGAAATGGTTGTTGTGGTGTTTGCTGTGAAGATCTGGGGGCATTATCTATATAGTGAAACTTGTGAAATTTATATAAACCACAAAAGCTTGAAAGATATCTTCCAAAAGAAAGATTTGAATCTCAGGTATTGGCAATGGTTAGAGCTGCTCACGGACTATGATTACACTATAATATATCACCCTGGGAAGGCTAATGTTGTGGCATATGCCTCAAGTAATAAGTCCATGGGGAACATCTAATTATTGTAGGATTGGGCCTGAGCTTGGACATCTATCCCAAGTCCAAATAGGGTAACATCTAGCTAGGGGAACTCTTAGTGTAATAGATGGAGGGCTTTACAATTGGTACTGCTTCTTAGGGAAAAAGTCGCCCAGTAGGAAGCCTTTACAAGGTGGAGTTTACACTATTAAGGAAATAGTATATCAACAAGTAAAAGGTACCTATAATCCGTTATTTCACTAATTGGTGTAACAATATTTTATTATCTAAATATGTATTATCCAAATAAGAGAAAAATAAAAAAAGAATAATTAATTAAATAGTGGAGCTATAAAGTTTGGGTAATTATAAAAAAGATGCATGAATTATAGTACTTGAATTTATATTATTTTAATATTATTTAATATCTCTCAAAAATATACTTCAACAATTAATGTAAACAATTTACCTATATTTCATTTACCTTTTTAATTATATATTTTATTATCTACATAAGAGATTAATGAAAAAATAATAAATAAATAATGGAGAGAAGGTATTAAATTGGGGAGAGAAAAATTTAAAAGAATAATTAATGTGGATAGAATAAATTTATAGTTTTACTCACAATTACAAATTGAGTCAAAAAAAAAGGAGGAGGAAGTTTTATATCTAAAATAAAATATGGAGCTTGTTAATGGTTCAATAAAGATGTGGATATTAATCCTTCTTTCTTTTTTATGAGCAAAAAACTCTATCTTCTTACTTTGTAACTTTAATAATAAGGCTATTTTGTAATTACAAGAATTTCTTTTTCTCTTTAATAAATTATATATTCTCTCTCTTTAATAAATTGTATATTATCTTTTTAATACATTGTATACTCTCTTTCATTAACAAATTATATATTCTTTCTGATTATTATTTTTTCCAAATATTTATTTAAGTTAAATATAAGGACAAATATTGATCCCCATGAGAAAATCTACATCTACATCAACAAATATCTCATTTTTGTCAAATATTCCTTCCAAGTCGAGAAATATTTATTTCATTTACTTTGATGTATATAAATATATGTTAAATAATTTTAGATTAATATAAAATTTTAAAGATATTATGTATAACATATGAATTTTCATACTAATTGTTAGCTTCACAAAAAAAAATTTCTAACAAAAAATTATTTTAGTTTATCCTTTTCCTATATACATATGTGAGGGAGTATAGGAAAAGATGGAAAGAGATGCCAATTTCAAATGAAACATAGTTCACATGAAATGAATTATTATACATTTTATAGTATAGATTTCATTTCAATTTATTAATATTGTAAATTTTTTTATTATAGACATTCAATTATATATTGCTATGTCATCATTCATAATATTGTATAGTTAGTTGACTTTACACTTAAATTGAAGTAAAATTAATCTCATCATTCACATAAAATACTTTTTAACTTGCACATATACATTAATTGTCTTGAGTAAAACTCTAAATTAGTCTTCAAAAGAATTATGAGATATTAATTTAGTTTTCAAAAAATTTATTATATCAATTTGATACTTAAAAGATTAATTTTTATTTCATGTTAGTCCAAATATTATCCTTTGTGAAGAAAATGTTAGTTGATATTTGATATGTTATATTATATGATGCGGTGTCAATTATCAGATGAATCTCATATTAACTCTCAAAAGAGTTGGATGATATCAATTTGTCCTCGACAAATTAATTTTTATCTCTTCTAAAGACTAAATTGATGCTCCATAAATCTTTTGAATACCAATTTGAGGTCCATTTTGATAAATTACATGCCATATCCATAATATAATGTAACAAATGAACATACCGTCGCATAGTGTGATACATTAGACATCAATTAGTGATTTATTCACGAAGGCTAAAGTTTAGACTAATGTGAAATAAAAATTAATCTTTTAATAAATAAATTGATGTAACAAATCTATATTGAGAATCAAATTGATTTTTCATAACCCTTTTAAGTATCAATTTGGAGTTTTATTCTAAGAGGGTGTTTGGTATGGGACAATCTATCTGAATTATTAATAATATTATTTTAAATTATTTAGGCCCACAATTTTATCTTGTTTAGTTTGCCTCATTATTAACAATTCAAATTTCCAAGCTATACTACCTTTATATTGGCAATATGGATAGCCCCTCATGAGAGTGTCTATGTCAATTATCACTCATGTGACAATCTTTTTAATAATGATGATGATGATATTATTATTAGTAATAGTAATAATTATTAATTAATATAATAAAAAAATATTATTATATAATTTGAAATATTAATTATTATTATATAAAATTAATTTTTATATACTGATAATTTAAAATATTGTCGGCAGTTAGAATTTTAAAGAATTGTCACATCACAGTTGATAATTATCCGTTATTATAATTATCTAATAAGATTTGATAATTTTTTAAAATTTTATTAGTTAATAATATAAAATTATTTTATATTATCGATATATAAAAATTAATTTTTTATCATATTAATAAAAAGCATAAATTGATAATCCTTTTTATATATCAAACTGAATCATATGAATTATCAATTAAATTATCTATACATATAAAATAATATATTATAACATTATTAACAATTTAAAAGTGACAATTTTTTAAATAATAATTTAAATTAATAACCATCTTTGCTAAGCAATTGTTCTCCTTTATTGCAATTTCGGTTGAAAAAACGCTCCACTACCACCAGTCTCCGTTCCCCCAAATTTGTAAGTGCGGTAGACACTCATAATCCAAACATAGTTGCCAGTCTTAGATTCGTGCCTATATAGAGCACCAAATCCCCCCCACAAAGCCTCTGCAAACTTGATTCGCCCCAACATTAACTAACACATTACAATCCCCTCCTTTGCTGCATAGCCAAGTATGGCAGATAGCATCAGCAGCAAGAGCAACTCCCTCATCCACCACACCACAAACGCCAAGGGTGGCTGGCATGCTGCCATCTTCATCATATGTGAGTTCAATAGTTCATCGCCTCCCATATGTGCTCCAATACCCATTTCTTCTTTCTCCCCTTTTCACTCCATTTTCATCACTGATTTGATTTGGGGGATATCCTAAGTAATATCTTGGTCATGATGCATTTTTTTTATTTTTTATTTTTTATTTTTGTGTCAGTTGTGGAAGTTGCAGAGAGATTTGCATACCAGGGATTGGCTGGGAATCTCATCACATACCTCACCAATGTTCTGAATGAACCCATCACCACAGCTGCAAAAGATGTCAACACCTGGGTCGGTGTTTCCTCTCTCTTCCCTTTGCTTGGAGGCTTCATCGCTGATTCCTGCCTGGGTCGCTTCAGGACCATACTCCTGTCATCACTCATTTATCTCTTGGTAAATTAATCTCGATCCCTCCTCCTCCTCCTCCTCCTCCTCCTCCTCCTTCTTCTTCTTACTTTATTATTATTATTATTATTATTAATTGTTGTTGTTATCTGGTAATGTGTTTCTTCGTTCTTGACTCTTGCTAGGAATCTAATGTGATCGGTGCTCTGTGATGTAACATATTTTTATAAGTCATATATGTACTGGGTCCCGCAAATGTACGAATAATAAATATCACAGTAAATTACTTTGGATATTTTCCTTGTCAAAATTCCCATAACCACAACATTTTAATTATCGTCTTAAAAGTATTAAATAGCACTGTTTCCAATAGAATTTCAAAATTTAATCTATTTTTAAATTATTCAATTGACTAAATTGAAATCTTTTTCATATGATAGAGGCTTATTTGAAAAACATATTTATTTATTTTTTTGAAAAACAAAACATGTAAAATAATATAACTTTAAATAGACTAATGAACAGATTAAAAAATAATTGATGCAAGAGAAATGATTAATAATGTCAGATTTTCAATATTTTTAATCGAAAGAAAACACACGTCGCCATCAGTAACTGAGATTACCAAAAGTAATTGTTTCCTTTGAATGAACGTCTGTGTGATTTTTTGGTAATGAGGAGAAAAGTGAAAAGAAAAAGCCTAGCACACTCCAAAACCAGTTGTTACTTAATATCTATTTTCTTTTATAGTTTTTTAATATAAAATTAATCTTTTGCTCAGGATTTCTGTAAATTGCTTTCCTTCATAAGCCCTTTAGGTTTGACTACTTACATTGATTAATGAAACCCTTAACTAGTGATGCCAATCTTCTTATCAATTGAAAGCACCCTCATGTATGATTCCAATATTCCCATTATGAGATTTGCACATTTCCTGTGATTGGAGTTTTGTGATTTTGTCCATATGTTACATATAAGTCTGCCCATGCATGTACTTGCCTATTAATTTAATATTTTATTTAGCTGTTGTTGGAAAAGGATTCTCACGTCACATTAACACACTACAGGGCATGATTTTCTTGACACTATCGGTGTCGGTACTTAAGCACAAAACGTTATTCTTCTTGGCGCTTTACGTGCTGTCCATCGGCGACGGAGGTCACAAGCCCTGTGTTCAAACCTTCGCCGCCGATCAGTTTGACGATGACACGCCGGAGGAGAAAGATGCCAAGAGTTCATTCTTCAACTGGTGGTACTTGGGGATTGTGGCTGGTTCATGTGCTGCAGTATTTGTAGTAATATATCTTCAGGTAATTAAATTAACCACATTCTTAAGAGTAAATATCCTATGTGACTATTAATCAAAAAGATTAGTAACATGAAAGTAGTCATTAAATGATAACTTTTAGTCATCACATGATTGTAATTTAGCCCCATTAAATAATAGTTCTTAAATTATTTTGACTAAAAGAAAAAAGTTTAATAAAAATTCTATCTAATTTAAGCAGAATTATATTTGATAAGAGAATATATATTTTTAATTTTGACAAAAAGAAAAAAAGATGTAATAATATTTCAAAAACTAAATTAATGTCCTAAAATCTTCTGGAAAAGAAAATGGGGTTTACTTAATTCATAATTTGTTTGTTTAATGAATAATTTTTTTATGCATAATTGATACGACACCCTTATTTTTTATATGTATATTGATTTTTAAGCACCACTAGCAGTCGAGTTGTCCTGTAGCTTTTCATTTCTTCCTTTTCCAAACCAATACTAATTAATGGTTTTGATCAATAGTGGATGGGATATACATATAAATAAATCAATACGGTGTCCCATAAAAGATAAGTTTACAAAACATTTCTCTACAATTAATAATCAAGCTTTGATGCTTTACCTCAAAAAAAAAAAAAACAATCAAGCTTTGATGCTTAATGTATTCAATTAGGTGGATTACTTTGATCAATAGAAGTTAGTATTAGGTTTCATAAACAAAATTAACTTTTTATGAATTTATTTAGAATGAAACGTTTATAATATTCTGCTTAACATTGACCTCTGGTCTTATTTTATTTTTCTAACGAATTATCCTATATTTTGTTCAACTGTTTCTGGTCGTATGCGTTGGTCTTCTTATTAAGTCAATTTTGGTCTTCTAACTAAATTTTTTACACTTGTTCTGGCAAAATTTAATTTTAATTAAGCAGAATCCATTATCAACTTTTGAATTGTGGCTCATTCTTGAAGAAAGTTCAACAGAAGAATGTTAATAGAATAACTAGTTTTTACAATTAAATAACTCTTAACAGTAATTAATCATTGAAAAAAGATTTTCGCCAAGTTAAAATATAACATCAAAGTAGACATCTAAGAATGGTGCTGGCTTTGGTACTAACTTTTTTTAAGGTAGTATGCTGCAATATTTTTCAAAGTTACAGTTTGAGAGGAAAAAAGTTACATATGAAATACAAAAGTTATGAAAGTTTTTGGGCCCATTTGGTTAAGATTTTAGGAGAAGTATTTTTTGAAAAACGGAAATAGAAGCTAAAGCAGAAAAATATTTTATGTTTGGATATAATTGTATAAGTATTTTTTATCAAAATTAAAAGTTATTAAAATTTTTGAATGTGATAACTATAGAAGTACTTTATTTAATAAAATTACAATTAAGGATATGAAGAGAGAGAATGAGAGTGAGAAGAGAGTGGTAGTTTTTAAAAGTTTTAAGGATAAAATCATAATTGAGTGGAAAGAAAGTGGTTGCGAATTTTAAGGAGCAACATTCTCTCTCTTCTACTGCTTCTCCTTCTGCGAGAAGTAACTCCCTATCTGCTTCTCAAAAAAGTAGAAAAACTGATTATTTTCTGTTTCTGCTTTTTTATGGAAGCACAAACAAATAACATTAAAAATTTTATAATCTAATCATATGTTTATTACATTGTAGGTTAAAAAGTGCACAGCCACGAATTGTTTTTCAGAAAAATTGTCTACTGCGTACTTTTTAACTGATATTATAATAAATATTCTTAATGTTATAATTTTTTAGTTTAATTGATATGTATTGACAGTGTAAAACTGTTTTACACTATCAATCAATAGAAATAGGGGAAAGTAAGAAATCATGGTGAGTCTCTTATTATAATGAGTAGTTATTTGTGTGAGTTGGCATTTTTCATTTATTTACAGTGGTGACACAGAAACTATTTTATACTGTCAGTGCATTTAAATTAAATTCATAATTTTTTATCATTAATTATAACTTTTTTTATCCTAAATTATATCAAACGTTACAGCAACCTTAAAAAATATAGCACTGGAACCGGCGTCTCGAATAATACTTTCTTTTAAAATATAAAATACTATAACTCGTTCTCACGGAATTAATAAGAGATGATGGAATTATATTAAAATTAGTGGTTTGCCAGGTCGGTAGGACTCAACAAAATCCGAGTAGCAGTATATACAAATTGTTGTGTAATGCCAAAATTTATGGATAGTTCTATAGTGCGGTGATAGCATACAAGGAGAAACTTATGGATCACAAACATGTACAAACATTTCTTTATTAGAGATGCAAGTTTCACCAACATAGGAACATATTCCTTGTGGTGGTCTTTTCAATATGCATCATATATGGGCACATTAAGTGAAAGGAATTATTTACTGTAAAAGATGACAGCAGTGGATCTTGATTTTTTTGATTTTACACAAATGGTTGCATATCATCTGTTATTGGCATGAAGTTTAGAGTTTAATTTATATATATTGAGAATATAAATTTTTTTTACATAGTCAATCAATTCTATTCTTCTATTCACTTGACCATATAAGTAATGGGTATGAGAGTTAATCATATTTACTAATGTATCAATATATAATTAGATTATACTAATAATGTATACAAATTAAATTCTAAAGTTTATACGGGTTTAGGATGGTTATGATAGATAATATTTTACATTAACAATAAATTAAAAGTATACTTAAAGATCATATAATAACATAAAAAATTATATAATTTAAAGTCATGTTCCTAACTACGGATGTATAATTCAGAAATAAAATTAAATCCTATCACTTTCCAAAATAAATTACTGTTCCTCCTTGGCATACAATCCAGCATCATCTTTTCAGAAAGAGCCAATAAAATAATTCTAATTGACGATGGTGATGACAATGAACAAAATTTTTTTTTTTTTGTTGGTTCTTTGGTCATTTTTTATATTTTTTTAATTTTTTGAACAGGACAATGTTGGGTGGGGAGTGGGGTTTGGAGTGCTGGCAGGGGTGTTGGCATTAGCGTTGGCACTCTTCTTGTTGGGAATCAAAAGGTACAGAAAGGAAAGCCCTCGAGGGAGCCCATTCACTAGGATGGCCCAAGTTTTCGTTGCCGCAGCTCGCAAGTGGCGCGTGCAAGACACGCCCGGCCACAACAACGTCAATTATTACTATGGGGAGGAGGACCCTGAAGAGCCCCATCGCCTTCATGATCAACCCAAATTTCACACTTTGCTTCATACTCAACAGTGTAGGTAGGTGCCACTCTTTCTACTAAAAGTCTTTAGTATATATCTCTTCTTTTGAATTTAAACCTATGCTTGAGGTCCATAATAATAGTTTTTTTATATTAATTTAATATATTATCAATATAATTTTTTTTTATATTTTTAATCATATATTATTGTAAGTGTAATTTTTAAAATAATAATTATAAGAATTAAATTCTTTTACTAATATAATAATATATGATTAAATGATTTTTTAAAAAAATTTATATTAATAATATATTAAATTAAATTCTAATTATTTTAGTTTGATGATAATGACGTTGGAATTTTTTTCGAGAAACAAGTTGGACTTTCATTCAATAGAGCGTAAATTAACATATATATTTAACCATTGAAGTTTATTTTTTTAAATTTTAGTAAGATAAAAAATAAATTAAATTAAAAAATAATTAAAACAAATTATAATTATATAATAAAAAATATTTAAAGTGTTTAATATTAATTGTAATTAAAAATAAAAAATATTTAAATGTTACATTTCTCTTTAAATTGTCAGTTAAATAATTAATAAAAGGTTACTACTTTTGCATGTTTAATTGAATTCCTTGAATATGTTTGATATAATAAATTCAATTAACTAGTACTTCTTAATAAGAATAAGGACCTTTCTCTGTAGTATATCTTTTTTCAATGATTTTCTATGCCCGTAATGAGCAGTGATAATATTTATACAACGTGTTTCACCTTTCTGAACTATTATAAATACAACAATTATTATCTTACATTTTGTTCATTTTCTTTTATACAACATTTGCATTTTTGTTGGTCAAGCACAACATTTGTTAAAACTCAATCGTATTGGATACCTTTCAGGTTCGTCTTTAAAAGTCAAGTCTGTCATACGGATAGTTTTTTTATTGTTACGTTGAAATTTGAAACTCGAGGGATTCTTGTGGGCCACGTGGGTTGGGCTTATGATTGGAGTTGATAGTCACTTTGAGGACATTATTTGAATAACACTATTTATAATTTTTTTTTCAATTTTTTTAAAGTTAAAAGTCACATTTTTAATTTTTTTATCCTATTTGATTATATAATTTATTATTTTTTAAAAAATTATTTTTAATATTTTTTAAAAATTTAAAATATCTAGTTTTTCAATAAACATTTTTTTAAAGCACTCTAAATAAGTACTTATATTATCATATATCTAAATATAAATAATTTTATTTATAAGTTACTTTCATATCAGGGCCTAAATAAACTCTTTATCCAAACAGGTTCTTAGACTTCCTTGTGTGCTTATGTTGTTTGACAATTACTATAATTTTTTGCTACCACATTATTACTTATAGGAGATTATTCTAAACAAAATTATATTATGGAAATTGCAACAGATTTTTGGACAAGGCAATGATCATTGATGAAGTTGATGCCTCAAACAAAACCAGAAACCCTTGGAGATTATGTTCAGTGACTCAAGTTGAAGAAGTGAAGCTTGTCCTTCGCCTAATCCCTATATGGCTAAGCTGCTTGATGTTCACTGTTGTCCAAGCTCAAGTCCACACATACTTCACCAAACAAGGCAGCACAATGGTCCGTTCCATAGGACCACACTTCCAAATCCCTCCAGCATCACTTCAAGGCCTTGTTGGAATTGCTATCCTTTTCGCTGTTCCGTTCTATGACCGGGTTTTCGTGCCACTGGCTAGAAAATTCACTGGCCACCCCGCTGGTATAACAGTGTTGCAGAGGATTGGAGTTGGTCTAGCTTTGTCCATACTCACCATGGTTGTGTCAGCTCTTGTTGAGGCCAAAAGGGTTGGTGTTGCCAGAGACCATGGTCTCATCGATGATCCTAAAGCTGTGTTACCAATGAGCATTTGGTGGATGCTTCCTCAGTACATGATCACTGGCATTTCTGATGCATTCACAATTGTTGGGCTCCAAGAGTTGTTCTATGACCAAATGCCAGAAATAATGAGAAGCGTGGGGGCTGCAGCATATATAAGCATAGTAGGAGTTGGAAGCTTTGCCAGTAATGCAATTATAGCTATTGTGGAGGAAATCACCTCAAGAGCTGGTGGGAAATGGTTGGGGAACAATCTGAATAGGGCACACCTTGATTACTTTTACTGGGTCTTGGCTGGATTAAGTGCTATAAATTTGTGTGTTTACTTGTGGCTAGCCAAGGTTTATGTGTACAAAAAGGTAGATGGGGCTGAAACAGGTAACCAGCAGGGTTCTTCTAGCTTCCAATAAATACCATCCCGGAGTCTAACATGAGAGAAGAGTTTGGTTTTTGCTACTGCCAATGCCATCAACACCAAAAACGAAAATATGTATCGATTCTAGATAGATATTGTAATTCCAATAAATACTAGCTAATAGCACCTCGGGTTTCAATGCATTGCTTGTTGTTTGTAAAATGTTTAGATTGAAGTGGAGGCTCGTCTCATTCAATGCATTGCTTGTGGCCACTTTAATATTAGATATGGCATTTTTCTTCTGCTGTTCTGCACAAGTACACATATGACTCTTTAAGAATTTTTTGGTAGGAACGACTTTGTTTAAGATGAAAGCACATAGATGGGCTACTTAGCCTACTTAATACAAGGTTGTGCATGACTGCCAAGCTAATATTTACTTAAGTGGTTATATTACTCCCAGGTTGCATTCCACCTAACCAAATGCAACCTTGGAGTAATATAACCGTTTCAGTAAATAGTAGCTTGGCAGTATAGTATAGTATAGTGTATATATATATATATATATATATATATATGTGCACTTAACTTATGAATGATAAAAGAGAGCAAATTTTAGGAGATTAATTTTTGCCTTAAGTTTGAGGTATTTTTTACCCAGTTGGAAGGTAGGCAACATTTTTACACTAATAGATTATTTATCAATAATCAGATAAATGAATGATCTAAATTGTGATTAAGTAATCAGAGTATTTATATACAGGAGGAGACTTCAACCAACTACGATAACAAACCAAAACTAATCATGTACCGAAAAACTAACTATAATAAATACAAGATGTACATATTGTAAAACTTTCCTCTAAGCTAGGAAGTAAACACTGAGTTCCAGCCAAAGAGCTATAGCTCAAGTGGCATCTCCCCTAATCTAAGTGACAAGGGTCAGGGGTTCAATCCTCGTTTGCCCATTCCCTTCCCCATTTTCCCTAGTCGCTCCTCTAGGAGCTCCACCGTACAAAAAAATAAAAAAAACATTGAGTCCCGATTTAGAAATTGGATGAGCAAAGTGAGCCAGATAAGACTTTAGTAGGCAATATCCACAAGTTAGTTCATAGACTGCACATGCACCTATTTGATAACTCCAACTTTCACCTTTTCTTGAATGAAATGATAATAAATTTCTACATGTTTGAAGCACTCATGGAATGTTAGATTTGTAGCAATCTGAGTTAGAGCCTATTGCAACACAATACCATCTTTGAATCCACATTAACCTCAAAATCCTTAAGCAAAGTAGTGAGCCATGTCATCTCACTCGCCATTACACTAAACTTTTAACGTATTTGGGCTCCATTTGTATTATTTATTAATTATTAGCTTTTGCCCTTAATTATTATTTGTAGTAAATCAAATTTTTTTGTTAGGATCAGAATAAATCAAATCTTTTTGGTAGAATTAGAATAAATTAAATCCTTAATTAGATAGGATCATAACAAATTAAATTTTTTAGTTAGGATATAAACAAATCAAATCTTTTAGTTTCTATTTTTTTTTGTTTTCCTATTTTATATATAAATAGGTGATTGGCGTAGAAACAATAGAGTTTTTCAGATCAATAGTATTAGTGAGGTTTTATTTCTTCTCTTTCACTTTACGTAGGTTATCTTAGATATTGTTAGCTCTTTTTTTTTTCCCCTCACAAACAAAGGTTCAAGAATACTTTATTTTTGTCCCAAGGTTCTCCATTACAATTGATCATAATATCTCAAGGTTCTTATTTATAGATTGAGTAAGGGTTAAGGGCAATATTCGATTCCAAATTTCGTGCGGGTTTCATGCTTTTACATGGGGTTTGTATTAGAGTGGTAATCAGATCTTCATTTTGTATTTTTGTTCTTTCTTTTCTGTAATTTATTCTTGGGTTTATAGTTTCCCTTTCTCTTCCTTTTCTTATTAGCAAAAAAAAAAAAAAGCCAAAAAAATGTGAGAAAAAAAAGAAAAATAGGCATAAAAAAGGAAAAAAGTAAGGGAAAAAAATCGTTGTTATTCATGTTCTCTTATATAGGTTTTTCACTTTCTACTGCACTTCCGTTGACAATAATCCAAAAACAAAATGTTGGGCCGACCATTCGGGCTTTGTTTCATTAGTTCTGAGTAGATTCTTGCTCAGTGCCTTTGTGGGTTCTTGATTATTTGTTTCTTTGGTATTTACTTGAGCCTATGATATCATATATTCACAATTTATCATGAGCTTAAATGATTTACAAGTGGTAAAGGGTAAGAGTGGTGAGATTATCAGAGAGCAAAAGGTGCAAAAGGATTAAGTGTAAACACAAACGGATTGAGTGATCATTCTATGCATGCGAGGGAGTGATCGGTGAAACTTTAAATTTTTATTTGTTGACTTATAGTATTTTTGTAGGCTAACATCATGTCAAACCAAGGGAGTAAACTTGATAAGCAAGAAATCTCTTTTATGCTAAGGGCTATGCTACAATAGTTTGAAAGGACCTTTGTGATGTTTGAGGAAATCAAAGCTAGGTTAGATTGGCAAGTTCATGGGATTTCTAATATGTGACAGAGACAGTCCAGGAGGAGTAACTTACCTTTTTAGGTATCTAAACATGAATCATAAGAAGAAGAAAAAGGATATGAGATTGATTCTATTCCATCTCAAGAAGATGCCAGTGATAAAGAATATGTTGTGGAAGGTCATACATTAGTCATTAGGCGTGCCCTAAGTATGCAACCAAAGAAGGAAAATAAGATGTGCAAAGAGATAATATCTTTCATATGAGATGTCTTATCCAAGATAGAGCATGCAACAAGATTATTTATAGAGGGAGTTGTACGAATGTGACTAGCAGTACCCTAGTGGAGAAGTTGAATTCGCTAAATTTGAAAAACCCTAAGCCATACATTTTGCAATGGCCAAATGAGCATAGAAAAGTTAAATTGAATAAGTAGGTGCTAATTTTCTTTTCAATTGAAAGATATAAGAATGAGATATTGTGTGATTTAGTTTTGATGCAAGCAGGTCAATTATTACTTGGTAAACCTGGGCAATTTCATAGTTGTGTCATTCATGATGAGTACACAAATAGGTACTCATTTGAGAAAAGGCAGGAAGAAAGTTACATTTGCTCTTCTGACTATATGTCAAATTTATAAACATCAATTGAGACTAAAGAGAGCACTTGTGGAGAAAAATAAGTGTGAAAAAGATAAAGAGAGAAAACAGAGAGGTCGAGAATAGAGAGAAAAATAGTCAAGAAAGTATTGGAAAGAAAGAAGTACATCACAAAAAAAAAGAGAGAGAAAAGAAAGAGATGTTAGAGTTGCTTTCGATGCAAATAGGCCAATAGTTGTACTCTTGTACAAAGAGGCTTATTTCAATGAAACTATTTGATATGTGTATAAAAGACATACATCTATTGCTAGTTTTGACATGGTTTTGAAATTAGCCATTATTTATCTAAATTCTTAGAAATTGGTTTATTCATTACAATTTATGTTTCTTAAATGATTTTCAGGTGCAGGATGAAGATTTGAGGTAAAATATGCACTATTTTGGTAATTGGACAATTAGAGAGAGAAAGATGATTTAAGATGCTTTGGAAAAAAAAAAAGAGAAAGCTCAACAACTTCACTGTTGGATGCTTTTCCAAATTTCTAAGTCTTCTAGGAGAAAAAGTAGAAGCCAGTAGAAGATCCAATTGTCCTCGATCTTGACAACCATGACCTTGCTACATTAAATGTAACATCCCTGATTTCCGAATTTCGACATCATCTTCGAGTTTGATCAAACCCCATTCCCGACTTCATCTTTGAATTTCAGATAAATGAGATTATTTCGGAGTTCTGAGTTCGTCTCGACTTCATGTCCTGTAAGATTTCCGATTTCATATTCAATTTTGATTATTCTTGATTTCCAACTTCATGTTTTGGTTTCAAGTTAAATGGAGTGACTTCTGAGTTCCAATATCCGACTTCGAGTTAAAGTATATTAGGCATAATTTCCGACCTCCGATTTTAACTGGCATAATTCCCTACTTCCCGACTTAACCTTCAAGTCCGAACAACATGAATGTAATTCCCGATATCCGACTTAATATCTCAAAGACAATGTACCCGGTTTCCGTTATCATAATTTATGTCCAAGTTTCAGCAACATGTACCCAAGTTCCGACCTCATACCTCATATTTCAAAATAGTGTGCATGGTTTCCGACCTCCGAAGTTATAGTTTAACACAACGATGCAAGTACCAACCTCAGAGTTGAATGTAACGAGTTCCGGCCTTAGAGTTGAACTCAACTAGAATGGACACGAGTTCGAATCCTTGAGTTGAATTCCAAGTCATACGCGAGCTCCGATCTCCGAGTTTATTCCCAGGAGATTTCATTTTCGTTGATGTTCCCAAGTTGGAATAAGAGTTCCGAGATTATGTGATTGTAAGTGTATGACTTCCGACATCTGACCTTGCTTCAAGGTGTCGAATAAACCAGACAAGATATCTGAGTTCACTTCCAAGTCTCAAATACGATAGGACGAGTTCCGATATCCGGCTTCAGCTCCAAACTCAAATAAAAATATCATGAGTTCCGACTTTAAGCAGAATCGAGACGAGTTCCGAGTTAAGATAGAGCAAAAGCGAGTTCCACTTTTAGGACGACGTGGAAAGCAATTTGGCCACAAAAGTGGGAGACATGGCCGAACTTCAATCACAAAGTCTCAACCAATCAACACTCATAATCCCAACTACCCCCATGTATTTAAGTCAGACTCCCCTCCTCATTCCCAGTTGATTTACGCCACCCTCTCTCCCTCTTGCTCCAGCCTTCTTCTTCCTTTCCTCTCTTAATCTACTCTATCAAATCTCCAAGCTTTGTCAAGGCTCCATTCAATCCAAACTCAAATTTAGCAAGATCACACTCCAAAGAGGTAGGATTCTATTCTGCTCTTGAATTCTTTGCTTTATGGCTGCATGAAATTTTACTCTTCTTTATGTAATTGATGATATATTGAATGTATATGATGGATTATGGTTGGATTAAGATGAAATCTTGAGTTAGAATTATGGTTAGAAGGAGAAAAACTAGAAGGAATGGAGGATTAGGATGCTATCTAGTTGAGGAATTCCACGGCAGTCCGTATGGCAGAGTGTATGGCTCCGCCTACAGCTAGTTAAATTCAATGAAACTATTTTTAGATGAAAGTAGACATTCAGGGCTTTCCATAGATATATAATATAAGGTTATTGGATTAGTATTAAGAGAGATATGAATTTTTGAAATTTGACCTAGGAACTAGGACTTTCATCCGGGCAGGGTGACTTGAGGAGGGTATAACTCACCCTATACAACTCCAAATTGAGTGAAACCAATTTTGTTAGAAAGCTTACACGTAGGGGAACATCCTAATATGAAATTCTGAGTTTTTTATGACCCTAATTGATACCAGTGGTTCGAGGAAGTTACCCCATGTCCAAACCAAGCCAAAACAGGGTAGTTCAGGAAGGTCGACTTTCAGGACTTGTAACTCGAGGTATACTTAAGCAAATCAAGTGAAACTTGTTGCAAATGAAATAACCTGTTAGCTTTGATGTGGTACCAATTTTGTATGATTTGAGGTTAGTTTCGATTTTTAGTGAATTATTACTTCCAAGAGTGTAATTCGGGCCAGTGACCGAATATACTGAGGCAAAAGTTAAATATCTTGAGTTATATAAATCAAAATGATATGGGACCAAAGAGGATAGAAAAGTAGACATATAGAGCTATGAAATATCCAAAATTCATATTTAAATGAGTTGAATGGAAGTATAGGTGGATTATACAACATTTGGGGAGAACTGAGTAGAATTGGCAGAAATGATCAAATTGATGGTTTCACAAGTGTCAGTAAACATATAAGGTTTGAGTTGATGGTTGCAAGTTTGACATGGATAGATATGTTAGATTGATGATACTGTTATGACTGATTTGTCCGTGAGAATTGGCACTATTTATGGGGAAACGAATTTGATCAGATTATCTTTGTCAATTCTGGCGAAGTCTACGAATGTTTATATGCAAGGATGAATCTAAGTATGAATATGTATATGGAAACTCTATATTCAAGAATGACATAGGTATGATATGAGGTATATGAGGGTAAATGATGTAGCATATGTATGAGTGCCGGTAGAACGGTAAAGAGGCTACGGGGCCTTTATATGTTATGAATATGTACGTGAAGATCATGTGTGCAATGATATATGAAAATAAATAAAGCATATGTACGAGTACATTCAGCATGACCATGTATGAGAATGAAAAGACATAAGTATATTAAATATGAATCCCTTCACCTGGAGGCAGTTGCACATTGAATCCCTCCCGGTGAAGGCAGTTAAAAGACAAAGATATGAATCCCTTCACTTGGAGGTGGTGGCACTTTGAATCCCTCCCTATGAAGGCAGCTACCCTCTACCTTGGAGGCATGTGGTCAGATGAGATCCCTCTATATTGAAGGTATGTGGTCAGATGAGATCCCTCAATTTTGAGGCACGTGACCAGAAGAGATCCCTTCAATTAGAGGCACGTGGCCAGAATGAGATCCCTCCAAGACTAGAGGCACATGAATCCCCTTGTAGGTGAGTCGGTGTGATGGCCAGTCCACGGAGTGGAGCTGACGAGCTCACTCCAAGGCCAGGCTACCCAAGGGCAGTAAAGGCTAAAGATTAAAGACTAAAGACTAAAGCTTAAAGCAGATGCAGACACCCCATTCACATGAGGCATGGCATCGACCCAGCTAGTGTAAGTAAAAGGGACAGAACTTACATGAGGCATGGTATAACCCAGCTAGTGTAAGTACTGAATGAAGGTCCCATATTCCTAAGGAACATGACATGGCGATCATACTCTGGAATGTGGCATGTAAAGATTTCATGATGAAAGGAAGATAAAGAAAGAAAAGAAAATTTTATGTATTTGTATAAGTTCAAGTGCAAGTAAAGTTATGCACAGAAGTTATTTACCCAGTGTAATGATGCTATTATATTTTATTATGTTTCAGTTGTTTCAGTTATTATTCATAATATAATCTATGAGCTGATTCTGTATGAGCCCTTCCAAATGCTAAGTGTATGAGTAAAAATGAATTTTGCTTCGGATAATATATTTTTCGAAATGTAAAATTAAACATTTTATATAGCATGTTCACCTTTTTCATAATAAACCGAAGCAAACTGGAGATGACAACGATGACATTCTATATAATAATTAGAGAATCCTACTGAGAATTTATAATTCTCACTCCTATTTCTGTGTTGTCTCCAGATAGTTCAATGAGTTCCGAAGGCAGTGAGGTTCTTTGTCGAGATAAGATCTGTTAGAATAAGATAACAACTCCAGGGTGTGGTACTATGACTTAAGCATAGTACTGTACTTGGGAGGGTGTTACATTAAATTGTCTATATCTCAAGTTACAGGAGTCTAATTGAGGTGATTCAAATGACATTGAAAATCTAAGACATAGAGCTACATGAAAATGCCCAAGCCTGAATCCCACTATAGAAGGTAGTATAAATCAAGAAAACAACTAACTCGAGTCTAGAATTGGGTACATCACCACCCCATGATGAATCTCACAACTCGCGTGATTAGGTTATGATAAAAATTTGACTTGTCTTATTTTGGGCCTGTAGGGTTCACTCTTTTCCCCTTTATATATCTTTTTGGTTATTAAGATTATATGAGGCCCAAAATATGAGCCAATCGGGTTTTTATTAGGGTGTCGTGAGAGTATAAAAGGATTAATTCCATAATTGAATCATCTTGTCTTTGGAACTTTAGGATATCAAGAAGGCTCTGCTAAGGTTTCATGACTATCTCAAGAGGAGAAGGCTTATGCTTCACATTCTATTCATTTTTTTCTTCTTCTTTGGAAAGATGTTTATGATATTCATTCTACCATTAATTATGAATGTTGTAACCATGTTTAGTGGCTAATCTTTTCTTGGCTAGGGCTATGATGCAACCAATATTAGGATTATAAGATATTAAGTTTTCTTTAATTTAATATATGTCCTTTCATTCAATTGATTTTCCATCTTTGTTCTTAATGCTTTCTTAGATTGGCTAGTCATGAATTGATGTTGTGAATATGTGGGATTTATGAATTAAGAATTTCATAGTGTTAGCTCCGATGCCCTTTAGAAACCGTTCTATGGTTGTAAATCGAAATGAGAATTAAGGTTTTGATGGATACCAAATCAGAATTTAAACTAATCCTGCTATATATATAAACGAATTATTTCTAGAAATGTTTCTTTGTGAATTATGTGCATTATATGATTGAGAATCTTCAAAGTTAGGATTATCCATTGGTACACTAAATTGAATATACTTAATATGGAATATATGTTTTGTATGCTTCTCTTAATTAACACATAAGAAACAAGAAAGAAGGTTCAGAAGGATGAAACTGCAATATCAGAAGGGAAGACGGTGGCTCAAGAGCGAACACTGTTCATTCAGAAAGATGACCTTGTCCAAAAAGGAAATCTTCAGTGACATTCATCTCATGAAGTATTACACCTTCAAAACTTCCTCTGCACGCTTCAATAGACAAATTCAAAGAGTCAAAAAGGTGATATGACAATATGTAGATGAGGTGCTAACAAGTCTGAATAGTTGGCAAACCAACAAACGGTTATTTTTCTACTTCTGCGTAAGGTTTGAAGAATGGAAAAAAGAAAGACTATTTCTTCTTTATCTAATCATAGACCAGTAGACAAAAGGATCACAAGGATCAAGGCCTGCAAGCTTCAACGGTCATATCTCGAAGTCTAATAAGGCTGGAAATCGAAGAAAGAATAGTTAGACTTTTTGAATACTTTCCATGTAAAAGAGCTTCATTTCTTTCTTTATCCTTCTCAACTGTCTAGAATACCAGAAAGTTACTTATTGTAACTTCAGGACATAAAAAAATCTTCTCTTCTGATTTGTAATAGATATATTCTTTCTTTGGGAATTTAGAGAAGTTTCACACAAAGCACTTTATAGTTCATCCTCTATTGAGAAAGCTAGTGTGAGTGTATAAACAAAATACTTCATTCTCATCATTTGTATCTGGACCTAGTAGTGGTCAGTGTAAAGCTTGGAAAGGCTAGGAAAATACTACTCATTTGTGAAGCTTAGAGAGGCTTGCAGAAAGAATACTCATGTGTAAGAAGCTTGGAGAAGATTGGACAAAAAATACTCAGAATATATAAAATCTCAAAGAAGGGTTGGGGACTGGAAGTAAGCAATTGGTTTGGCCAAAATAGTATAAAATCTGTTGTGTGATTATCTCTATCTCTGATCTTGTTATTTGATTTTATCACTTAGATTCAAATATGTTTAAAACTTTATTAGAAATAAAAGTTTATTTCAGTTTTATATAGAACTAAACTATTTTTAAACTAACATTATCGCTTCCACAATTCAAGTCCTAAACTTAAGATAGATATTTTTGCTAAAGTTTTCAGATATAAAATTTAGTTGAAAAATTCAACCCCCCTTCTCGTGCTACTCTATCCAACAACTGGCATCAGAGTCTAACTCTGGGGTTGAGCTTCCTAACGGTTGTAGAGGTCAAAGATCTTATCAAATAGCTCAAAAAATAAATCACATTGCAGAAGGTCACTCTATAAATCATCCTCCATACTTCAATGGTGAAGATTATCCTTATTGGAAGGATAGAATGAGAATCTTTATAGAGTCCACCACTTTGAAAATGTGGGAGATTATAGAAAATGGCGACTATATACCTATGGTTGAGCAACCAGTACCTCAAGTAGTTGCTGATCCATAACTGCCTCCACCTGTTATAGTCAAAACCATCCCTAGAAATGAATGGACTAATCAACACAAAACCAAGGTCCAAATAAATGCCAAGGCAAAATATCTTCTCACATGTGCCTTGAGCAAAAGTGAATATGACAAGATTATATCCTGCGACTCAGCTAAGGAAATCTGGGATAGACTTCAAGTGTTGCATGAAGGAACGGACCAGGTTAAAGAAACCAAGATCAACATGTTAGTTCATCAATATGAAATGTTTAGAATGATAGAACATGAGAATATTGATGAAATGACGACCAGATTCATGCACATCATAAACCAGCTAAAGGCCTTAGGTTAAAGGTACACCAATGCAGAAATGCTGAGAATGATTCTGAGAAGTTTTTCCAAGACTTGGCATCCAAAAGTCATAGCTATTCAAGAAGCTATGGACTTAAACATACTTAACTTGGATGCTTTCATTGGGTCATTAAAGACTCATGAGATCAAGCTAAATGAAGTCGGTGATGAGGCTATCAAGAAAGGAAAATCTATTGCTCTGAAGTCCACTCAGAAAAGGACTCAATTTCCAAAAGCCTTAAAAGTCTCAGAAGAATCTGAAGAAGAAGATAAGGACTCTTCTGATGATGACGATGGTGATAAAACTACTCACTTAGCAAGGAAGATCTCAAGAGCATGGATAAAAGGGTAGAAGAAGAACCTTGTTCCTAAGAAAGACAAAAAGGGCAAAGTCAAGCAAGATGAAATCATCTACTTCGAGTGCAAGGAACTCGGACATGTCAGATCTGAATGTCCAAGGCTGAAGAAAGCCTTGAAAAAGAAGATGATAAAGAAAAAAGCAATGATGGCTACTTGGGAGGATCTAGATATAGAATAAGAAAATGAAGAATCATAAAGTGAAGAAGAAATTGTCGAAAATCTCTGCTTCATGGTTAACATCGTCTCTGATGAAGAAATTGCGGTACATGATTCTGAACTTGAGTTTACTTTCGAAAATCTTCAAAAAGTTTATGATGAACTCTTGGATGATTCTAAGTCTCTTGCTTCTCATTATGCTTCTTTGAGAAAGAATTTTCAAAAATTATCTTTGGAATTTGAAAATCTCAAGGTTGAAAAAGAGAAGGTTGGGCACAAAAAAGAAAAATTGCAAACTGACAATATCCTTCTTCAGAAGGATGTAGCAACCTTGAAAATCGAAGTTTCTGAAGATCACCTTAAGTCAACTTCTGATGTTTCTGAGCTTTAGAAAATTGTAAAACTTCTCAAATTAGATCTTAAGAAAATGGTTAATGGCTCAAATCTGGATTTGATGCTTGGAGGCCAAAAGCCTTATCTTGACAAAACTGGTTTAGGCTTTGACAAGGAAGATGACGAAAAATCATCTAAAGACTTCTCACATCAAATTCCTAATGTATATATTGTTTCAACAAGGGTCATTCTTTTGAAAGATAGTTTTCTAGAAGAAAAACCAAACAGAAAGTGAAAAAATCCAAAAAATCTACTAACACAAAAGGACCCAAGAAAATCTGGGTACCTAAAGCTAAAATTTCGTCAGACATAGGTGTGTCTTAAATTAGCACATCAAAGGGAGAAAAAGTGGTATCTGGACAGTGGATGCTCCAGACACATGACTGGAGAAAAATCCTAGTTTAGAACCTCAGACCTAAGGATGTTGAAATAGTTAAGTTTGCCAACGGAATCAAATCCAAAGTCATTGTTATAGGTAATGTTGGTAAGAATAATTCCAACCTAATATTTGATGTTATGTTAGTAGAAGGATTAACTCACAACCTTCTGAGCATTAGTCAATTATGTGATCAAGGTTAAAAAGTTGTGTTTGAACCTTCACAATGTATAATAAAAGGTTCCACTACTAATAAAATCATTCTTACGGCTAGAAGGCACAATAATACGTATGTATTATATCTAGATGACCTTCTTGATCAAAGTGTAAAATGCTTAGCTTCCTTTGTGGATGAAAAGTGGCTATGGCACATAAAGTTTGGTCATGCTCATATGAAACTGATTTTTGAAATTTCTCAGAAGGAGCTAGTAAAAGGTTCTTGTGAGTTCTGTCTTAGAAACAAACAAATCAAAAGTTCTTTTCATAGTAAAAATGTAGTCTCTACTACTAGATCATTTGAGCTTTTATATCTTGATATTTTTTAACCAACTAGAACTGCTAGTCTTGGTGGCAAGAAATATGGTTTAGCCATTATAGATGACTTCTCTAGATTCACATGGGTTTTATTCCTGAACGATAAGGATGAAGCTTGTGAGGTCTTCAAATTGTTTTCAAAAAGAATTCAAAATGAAAAAGGTTTTTGCCTCACTTCCATCAGATCTAATCATGGTGGAGAATTCGAAAATCATTCTTTTGAAAAATTTTGTAATGAAAATGACATTTCTCATAACTTCTCTTATCCTAAAACTCCTCAACAAAATGGAGTAGTGGAAAGGAAGAATAAGTCGTTGCAAGAAATGACCAGAACTATATTTCTTGAAAGTGGTTTATCAAAAGGTTTTTGGGAAGAAGCAGTAAACACTACCTGCTATATTCAAAATCGCATTTTCTTAAGGCCCATTCTCAAGAAATCTCCATATGAATTATGGAAGGGAAGAAAATCCAACATTTCTTATTTTCATGTCTTTGGATCTAAATGCTTTGTACTTAACACCAAGGACAAACTTTCAGAGTTTGATCCAAAATCTGATCCTAAAATATTCTTAGGATATTCTTCTATTTTTAAAGCTTACAGGGTTTTCAACAAGAAGACTCAAACAATGGAAGAAACCATCCATATAAGCTTCATGGAAAAGAAGAATGACTTAAATCAAAAGGTTGTAGATCTGGAAGAAGAGATGGAAAATATGTCATTAAATGACACTTCCCAAAATCAGCAAAACATTTAGACTATCATTAGTAATAACGAGGATGATGTTCCTGAACTTCCTGCTCATCAACATGTTTCTAATAATCTTTCTGGAGAACCACATGGTATATCTCTGAAGCGAAGATACACTGGTATAAGAGATTTGAGAGCTGTGTCTCAAAATCAAATTATTGGTGAATCCTCTCAAGGAATTAGAACAAGATCTTCACTCAGAAACAACTTCAACCTTGCTCTTATCTCTGAAATTCAACCAAAAAGTATTGATGAAGCTCTGACAGATCAAAATTGGATTAAAGCAATGAAAGATGAGCTATCTCAATTTGAGAAGAGCAAAGTTAGGATCCTTGTCCCACTACCTAAAGGACAAATTGCTTTAAGGACAAAATGGGTATTCAGAAACAAGTTTGATGAAAATGGAAAAGTTATCAGAAACAAAGCAAGACTGGTGGCATAAGGTTATAATCAGTAAGAAGGCATTGACTATGATGAAAACTTTGCCCCCGTAGCAAGATTGGAAGTAATCGGAATGCTACTTGCTTATGCATCATATAAAGGTTTTATGTTATTTAAGATGGATGTAAAATCTGCTTTTTTAAATGGTTTCATATTGGAGGAAGTTTACGTGAATCAACCTCCTGGTTTTGAAAATGAAAATTTTCCTCACCATGTCTTTAAGCTATCAAAAGCCTTATATCGTTTAAAGTAGGCTCCTAGAGCTTGGCATGATAGACTTAGCTCATTTCTAATAAAAAAATGGTTTTAAAAGAGGAAAAGTTGATACTACCTTATTTATTCTTCGTGACAAAAATGATTTTCTAATTGTTTAGATCTATGTTGATGATATCATTTTTGGTGCAACCAATCAAAATTTGTGCAAAAATTTCTCTGAGCTTATGTAGAGAGAATTTGAAATGAGTCTGATAGGAGAACTTAAATTCTTTCTTGGACTCCTAATCAAACAACAGAAGGATGGAATTCTAATTCATCGAGAAAAATATGCTAAAGACTTGCTCAGAAAATTTGATATGGACAAGGCTAAGAGCATCAGTACCCCCATGCATCCTTCTCAAGTTCTAGAGGCTAATGAAGATGGTGATAAAGTCTCTAAAACTCTTTATAGAGGTATGATTAGATCTCTATCTTATCTTAGGCAAGTAAACCTGACTTGCGATTAAGTGTGGGAATTTGTGCTAGATTTCAATCTAATCCCAAACAATCACACTTAAATGATGTCAAGAGAATTCTAAGATATTTAGTTGTTATTACTAATCTTGGTCTCTAGTACGAGAAAGGTACTATTTGCACTATTATAGGCTACTGTGATGCTGATTTCGCTGGAGACAGAGTTGAAAGAAAATGTACTAGTGGCTACCGTTGCTTTCTTGGAAAGTCGTTGATAACTTGGTAAAGCAAGAAGCAAAACACTATTGCACTTTCAACTGTAGAAGTTGAATATGTGTCTACTAGAAATTGCAGTACTCAAATTTTGTGGATTAAACAACAACTAAAAGATTTCAATTTGAGGTATACTGAAATCCCTATCCTGTATGATAATACTAGTGCAATTAATCTCACAAAAAAATCCCAGTCAGCATTCTAGATCTAAGCATATTGACATCAAGCATCATTTCATAAGAGATCATGTTCAGAAAGGAGATATTGAGCTAAGATTTATTAACACTGAAAGTCAGATCACTGAAATTTTCACAAAACCCTTAGCAAAAGATCATTTCTATCATATAGGGAACCTTTTGAACATGATTAATTTTTAAATCATTCATATTCATTGCATCTAGTACCTCCCTCTCTCTTGAGCAAAAAGTAAAACACCGAGATTGCCGTATCCTATCGGATTTGCCTTTTGGAGAAAGTTCTTTAACTCAAATATGTGGCTCAAAAAGATCACTTTCAAGAAAGTGTTCAAAGAGCCAACTCAAAATGTTTTTCTTGAATAGTTCAGAATGTAAATTCGGAGCTAATGATCTACTCAGTTGAGAAAGTTTGAAGTCAAGTTCAAGTTGAGATCAGATGTGCTTCAAAAAGATTACTTCTAAACAAAGTGAAGATGAGTTTTGAGAAAAATAGTTCCAGATTGATTCATGAAAATAGATTTTCTCAATGGGCAAAATTGTTATATCTCTTTCGAAAGATGATTAGAGGATCTCTTCATTGTTTGGTTTTTGGAGAAGTAAAACTGTATTGTGATGTAGGTCGTTTTGGTTATCTCCACGATTACATGTTTACCACGATCTCTAGAGGCGGGAAAACCAAAAGACTCTCTTAACTTGAAACGGTAGCGTTTCATTTGAAACCTTTCATATACTTTAACCTTCTGTCTCTCTCAAAACTATCCTTATCTATCACACCAACTTTTCATTTTCCAAGTCACTGAGAAAACTTCCCACTGTTCATCTTTGCCATTTATAAACTCTTCTACCTTCGCTTTTCACCTTATTCACCTAGCCCAAAAACTCTTTCCCTCCTTCACCTTCAACTTTTTACTATTTCGATTATCATGAAGAAAAGGGAGATTATAGTTCCTTATATCTTCAATGATGATGAAATGCAAACAAGATTCTACAAGCACCTCTTCATCCGGCCCATTGCATTTGGAAGAAGCTCTGAGATAGAAAACTTCTTATCCCTTCCTCGGATCACAAAATTTTTTGAGTTCCAAGGTTGGAACAACTTTCTAAGAATATTAGAAGATGTGTATATTGGAGTGGTTACTGCATTCTATAATATTCTTGTCCCAGTTGATGAGGACAACATATCTGTCAAAAGCATCATTGGAAGCTTTGAGATTCAGGTGCTTCCTTCTCATCTCATTCATATCACCAACACTCAAAATGAAGGTGTTTTGTGTCGAGGTGGTACAAGATGGTAAGAACAACTTGAAGTCCTTGAGGAAGAAATCTCTGAAGTTCTTACTAGCAGACGAGACATGCAAGTAAGAAATATTTGCATTGCCTCCCTTCTATCAAATGTTAGGGTTGTTTACTCTGTTGTCCAATACATGGTGCTTCCCAAAATGGGTAATTGACATCATGATGGAAGTGGACCATATGGTCATGTTTTGTCTCATGATGAAAAGAAGCATAAATCTGATAAGGTTGATTCTGGACCATATGCTCACCACCATTGTGTGATTTAAGAAGGAGTCATGCTGCTTTACCTTATGAGATGTTCCTTACACGCATCTTTGCAAGAGCACAACTTCCTGTAGATGGTCATAGGAAGGATGATAAACGCCCTGTACCCACCAAAAAAACATTCTCTCGCCCTATGACCCTAATATTGAAGGAGAAAAGAAGAAAAAGAAGAAAGAAGAGAAGAAGGAGCCAAAGAAAAGACTAGCTCTTATTCAAAAGGACAAATCCAAACCTTCTGCAGAAGTCAGAACAGAAAGAAGGCATAAGAAGAGTCATTCACCTATCTCCGAGGAGAGGAGAGTTAGTAAGAGGAGATTACTGAACTCTTCTAGTGCAAATGATGACACCTCAACCATTGCTACATAGCCTGTGAATGCTGCTGGACCTACAAAACCTACACCAAGACCCTCCAGACACAGAGAAAGAGGAATTAGAATCAGGGAACAATCTCTTTAAGAGCAACCAAAACAGCCTAAAGCTAAAGCTTTAGATAAAGAAAGGGAAGAAGCCCATGAGGAAAGCCCCTGTGTAACACCCTCTATTATATAAGCCATGCTCGAGTCATGGAGTTATATTAAGAGGTTGTCATTGTACTAAGAAAACTTTAAACTATGGAAAATATAATACATAGCCCTTTAACTGCTTGCTTTATTACCTACTAATAGTCTCTGATACATGGAAAAATATAAAATAATTACCCTTTAAAAGAAATTGTGACTGATATAATACACAGTGTTTACTTCTGACTAGTCGTTACTAGCTTCAATGATCTCTTAATCTGGCTTACGCCCGATACTTGCTCCATAAATGGCCCTATACTCTGCCTCGTACTTGGTTTCCAACTTGGGTGCTGGAAAGTTTACGGAATAGAAAAATATGCAAGCAGGTAGTGAGAACTTAAGGTTTTCAGTAGGTAAACATGAACTATTCTCATACAGTGCCATTATAAAGATTCCAACCACTTCGGTTTATTATGAAAATATGAGCACATATACACAAACAATGGTTCAATTTTAAATGGAAAACATCTTTCTCGAAGCAGGTTATGTTTTAACAATCACTTGCCATATTATATGACAAACATAGAAATACAAATAGTGCAATATGCTTCAACAAGAATCTTAATAACCTTATGACTTAATGGGATAACTGAAGATGCACATAAAGATGCTTGTACTTGTCTGTATGCAAGTGCACTTGACTTAATTCGTATCTTTCTTTAACTTGCAACTTGATCTTGCTTTTTTCTGTACTTGGTCCCCCGGAGGTGAATGGCCTCTCTCACCCCTGGGTGATAGCCTGCTTCTCAGGTCCGAGCTCGTACCTATACATGAGTGACGGGTTTACTTTCCCCGACCCTCACACCGGTCTATTCCCCTTAACTGCCTGGGGCTGGCCCAAGTCTTAGACAGTACCGCTCTGGCCCACGCTAGCTGAGTCTATGTCATGCCTCACGTGGTAGCTTGGTACGTCTTTCTTGCAAGTTCTTATTATCTTTTCCTTTTCATAACTTGTCATGCATGCAGATGCTTGGTGCATTCATGAGTATGTCTCATACTTTATATATCATATCATGTTCTAAATATATACTTGCATGCATGATGTACATGAATATGACATGTAAACGTAAATATATTCAAAGCATAATCATTCATAGCATAAGTTCTCATAAATTCCTGCCAAAAATTCGGCAGCATAACGGATCGAGTCCACTTCCCCATGAATAGTGCCAGGCAACTAGTACAAATATACAAACTTGCAATTTCAGAATAGACCAGCAATTACATACATATATTCATAGCATCATTCAATAATTCCAAATCAAGCATCGTTAAGGTTTCAGTTTGTTACTCCCTGTTCTGCCCGAATTTGGCATGCCCCAATTTTTATCCAATTCAACTCATTTAAATATCATTTTTGGATATGTTACAGCCTTATATGCCTAGTTTCTAATCCCTTTCGTCCCATCTCATTTTGAGTTGTATAACTCAAGATATAAACATTTTATCTTAGCATGTCCTGTTCTTAGCCAGAATTGGGTTCCTATAGAAGAAATTTCACTAAAAATTGAAAACTAGGTGAAATTATGCGAATTTTATATCAAACTAAAGCTAACACAACAAGATTTAAAATTTGTTAAGTTTCATGTCATTTTCCCAAGTAGAATTTGAGTTATGAGTCTCAAAACATTACCCTATTGGGCTGTCCTGTTCTAGGCCAGTTTAAATCTATGCCAACTTCATTGATGTGGTGGGAACAAATGACAACGAATTAAATTCTGAAATTTTTATGGGATGTTCTGTCATGTGTTAGATTTCAAACATCTTTGGTTGCACTCAATTTGAGGTTGTATAGGGTGGGATACACCCTTCTCAACCCATGCTGCCCGGGTGAGAACCCAGATTTCTAGGTCTAACTTCAAAAATTCATAACTAATTCTATACTAATCCAATGGCCTATTATGATATATGTATGGAACTCTCTAGATGTCTAGTTTCATTTAAAAATGGTTTCATCCAATTTAAACTACGGTAGGTGGAGCCGTACACTCCGCCGTACGGACCACCGAGGGAAAATTCTAACAGACTCTAGATTTGTCTTCCCCCTTCAAGCTACTTGCCCTCAAATCCGATTTTAATCACAACATATATGCAAAATCAGTTATAAAACATCATCATCACTCTATAAAACACCAACATCTTAGAGTATACATGCCCCACATGCAGCCCCAAATCAGAGAAACAAGAGGAGAAGTAGGATTTCCTACCTTGTCTTGTGTAATCTAGGCTGATTTTGTGTCTTTCATGAAAGCAACTTGTGATGAGACTTGAAAATGGATGAGAATGGAGTGGAAATGAGAGTAAAGAGAAGAGAAGGAGATGACCTTTAGCAGCTGGAGAGGTAGGACGAAAATGATAAGGGAAGGAAGGAAAAGTTAGAGATATTTGGAAGTAAAGGCATGTGATTGGTGGATCCCTCAAGGCTTTCCATTTTGGTTGAGCTCCCCATCATCAAGGGCTGCCAAGGCGCCACTTGAGGGAGCTATTTGGCTAAATCTTGGCCGTTGATTCTAGGGCACTCATAGAAAAATTCTACTGCTCCGGTTCCGACAGTTTGAAATGCCAAAATCTTACCGATTTCCTTTAAATCGGTAAAACGGTTTTAGAAAAATCCTATGAAGTTTCCTATGCTTTCAATCTAATTCTTTCATACCTAATTCTCTAAATGATACTTAATTGGCTCTAAGTAAAAATTTAATCGAATGCTAATTAATCTTAAGTAATTGATAAAACCAAATAACTAGGCGAAAATAATAAAAATCTGATGAAGGTAAAGCCAAGTTTTTCCACTATCTTGAGCAACACTTAGCGCCACTCATATGTGGTAGGAGAGGCTGAATTTCAGCCATTTAAGTGAGGGATTCCAATAGAAAATTCTACTGGTTCGGTTCTGGTGGTTTAAAATACCGAATATTTACCGATTTTCTCCAAACCGGTAAAACGTTACTTAATAGTTTTGGTAAGATGTCTACGTGTTCATTTTAATTTATCTTAAGCCTAATCTCTCTAATTAACATCTAATTAACCTCTAATTATTCTTTAATAAATTTCTAATTAGCCTTACCTAGTCAATAAGATCGAATAGATCGATTAATAGTGTAGATTAAACGTTTTGCAAATTCTGAACCTTTCTATTTTCTGTTTTCTATAGCTAATGGCATATCCATAATTTTGAGCAAGTCCAGGGGCACCCTACGTTATTTCATACCCGACTGCCTCCATGACCCAATCGGCAAAGATTTAAACTTCTACACTTTCACTACGTGATTCTACTCTGTTTAAAACTCTATTATGCTAATCCTATAGATGTGGGGACATAAGGGTTATTTTATGAAAAGTTATGGGGTGGACACAAAGGTTATTTTATAAAAAGTCCAAGGGTTGTTGTGGAAATAATTCTTTGGGGTCAAAATATAATTTCTAAAAATTTTGGGTGTCGTTGTAATTGATAAAGGTTTACAAGGGCACTGTTGTCATTTCCTAATTTTTAACATAGGGCAGTGCCATATTTTCAACGGCAATGTTACACGACCCTATAATTCCAAGTGTGAGAATCGTCATGGCATAGCGCTGCCTGAGAAATTCTCCAACCGCCTAAGAGAAATAATTCAAAATTTCCATTACGTTCTGCTTACGAAAGTGGGGATGTTACACCCTGCATAACCTTCTGGTTAATCTCCTCCCTCTCTTATTAGAAGAGCCTTGCTTGAAGCCGCTCAGGATAGGCTAAGAACAGATGCATGGCTACAAAGGCAAAAAGACAAAGCTATTGGAGTTGGTGCCTCATCCAAAGGTACAAGAAGCTCATCTGCTTCTTTGGAGGTCGAACAAGATCTCATTGTCATTGAAGGTGTTAATCCACATCTGAAATGAGACAAGTTCTTCTGCCTTTAAAGGAGTCTGCAAGAAGCTCAACACAGCCTGTCATCCAACCTTCAAGCCTACCCTTGCTTCCCTTAAATCAAGAACAATCATTGATTCAACCAACCGGACCTGCACAAGAAAGGACATCCATTATGGCTGCAAAACCAGAGTCTGGACTTGCTGTAGCTGAATTTGAGCTTGTAGCTCAGAGCACTCTAATGCCTCAACCTACTACTGCTACAACCTCTCAAGAATGTCCTGTTACTCCTGTCACTACACAAACATTGCTGCCGCTAACCTCTACACCCGTATATGATAGAACAACTACTCCTGTTGTTTTTGAGCCCCAACAATCCTTAGTTGGTCACAGTTAGCACATTGAGAAAGTGCCTTCTGGAGACACTTCATCTACTGAAGTTCTTCTAAATGCTCCTGAAGTCTAGATGGATCTAATCCTGGCAAATCAGAATACTATCATGGCCAATCAGGCTGAAATTCAAGCCCATCAAGGAAGGATTGACAGCAGATTCGATAAGCTTGAAACACTCTTGCTATAGATTCTGATGACTCTTCAAAAAGGCAAAGGCAATCAGTGATGGTTCTTCCATGATCCTACATTTTTTTTATGATGTCAAAAGGGGAGAAGATATTTCAGAAAAGTCCAAGCTGAGGGGGAGCAAGCATACAGAAAAACTTTTGCTTACATTAGTTTTTAGAATTCATTTCTTTTCTTTTTTGCATTTCAGAAACATCTATTTACTTCATTCCTGCTTAAGCACCTTATCATTAGCTTACAGTTTAGTTACAGTTTATGCTTAGCTATATTTATTTCTCCATCACTTATGCTTTCATATCTCTTGATTAATTTCTACTACAACTATTGAGCTATTATTTGATATGATATGTGAAGTTATTAAATGCTCTGATAGTTACTCTAATACTTGCTCTGATATTCAAACTATTTGAGATGAAAGTTGCTTAGGCACTTTGAGATTATTCTGATAAAAGATTATGGAATATGGATGAATATAATTTCTTGCTACATAATCTTTTTGATTATTCAAATCTGATTTGAACTATCTGAACTATTGCTTTGATATAATTAGAAACTTCATTATGCTTCAATGAAAATTATATAAGACAAAAGAGTCCCTTGTACTTTTCCTTAGAATAATATAAGAAGGATTCAATCTTTCTGATAGTATGAGTGTCAATCTTTCTTCGAAAAGTTATTCTCTCTTAACAACAATTCATGCTCGTTCATATTTAACAAGAACTTTTTTTAAATACTGATTTGCCATCATCAAAAAAAGGGAGATTGTTAGCTCCAATGCCCTTCAAAAATCGTTCTGTGGTTGTAAACCGAAATAAGAATTAAGGTTTTGATGGATACTAAATCAAAATTTAAACTAATCTTGCTATATATATAAATGAATTATTTCTAGAAATGTTTCTTTGTAAATTATGTGCATTATATGATTGAGAATCTTCGAAGTCAGGATTATCCATTGGTACACTAAATTGAATATACTTGATATGGAATATATGCTTTGTATACTTCTCTTAATTATTACATAAGAAACAAGAAAAAGGATGAAACTGCAACATCAGAAGGGAAGACGGTGGCTCAAGAGTGACCACTATTCATTTAGAAAGATGAGCTTGTCCAGAAAGGAAATCTTCAATGACATGCTTCTCATGAAGTATTTCACCTTCAAAGCTTCCTCTGCACGCTTCAATAGACAAATTCAAAAAGTCAAAAAGGTGATATGGCAAGATGTAGAAAAGGCGCTAACAAGTCTGAATAGTTGGCAAACCAACAAACAGCTATTTTTCTACTTCTGCGTAAGTTTTGAAGAATGGGAAAAGAAAGGCTATTTCTTCTCTATCTAATCATAGACTAGCAGACAAAAGGATCATAGGGATCAAGGCCTGCAAGCTTCAACGGCCATATCTCGAAGTCTATATAAGGTTGGAAATCAAAGAAAGAATAGTTAGACTATTTGAATACTTTCCATGTAAAAGAGCTTCATTTCTTTCTTTATCCTTCTCAACTGTCTAGAATACTAGAAAGTTACTTATTGTAACTTCAGGATATAAGAAAATCTTTTCTTCTGATCTGTAATAGATATATTCTCTCTTTGAGAATTTAGAGAAGTCTCACACAAAGCACTTTATACTTCATCCTCTATTGAGAAAGTTAGTGTGAGTGTACAAACAAAATACTTCATTCTCATCATTTGTATTGGACCTAGTAGTGGTCAGTGTAAAGCTTGGAGAGGCTAGGAAAATACTACTCATTTGTGAAGCTTAGAGAGGCTAGAAAAACATTACTCGATTGTAAGCTTAGAGAGGCTTGTAGAAAGAATACTCAAGTGTAAGAAGCTCGGAGAAGCTCAGAGAAGCTTGGACAAAGAATACTCAGAGTATATAAAATCTCAATGAAAGGTTGGGGATTGGAAGTAGGCAAGTGGTTTGGCCAAATCAGTATAAAATCTGCCATGTGATTATCTCTATCTCTGATCTTGTCATTTAATTTTTTTCACTTAGGTTCAAATCTGTTTAAAACTTTATCAAAAACAAAAGTTTATTTCAGTTTTATGTAACACTAAACTATTTTTAAACTAATATTATCGCTTCTGCAATCCAAGTCTTGAACTTGATATAAATATTTTTGATAAATTTTTAGATATGAAACTTAGTTGAAAGCACGGTTCAACTCCTCTTCTCGTGCTACCCTATCTAACACATAGGGCCTAAATCCTTTAATTCTATAGATTAGATTAAGGAATTAATTAAATTTTAGGGTCTAAAGAGGATTAATATGCAAACAAATTAGGTATTAATTAGAATAGAAAATCCCTTCATCAATTGAATTCACAGAAATACTCATAAGAATAACTAGGTGAATAGGAACCCTAATATCTCATCCTTTGTTGATTTTTTCCCATTGCCCATTGATTACTTGCACCCCAAGTTTGTTAGTTAGGATTATTTCAACTTAGATTTGATTAGAGTTGCACTTTGATTTTTTTATTCTACAATTCTTTTTTTATTTGGTAGCCTAGATATTTGCTAGGTTTAAGAATTGGTACTTGATTACACAATCCCTGTGGGGCGATATTGATGCGGAACCCTGTGGATATAAAGATCCAGAAACCCCAGGCATACATTTTACTAGAAAATAAGATTTAAGATAAAAAAAAAAAACCTTCCCTACTAAACCTCCAAAAACCCTGTCCTTAGAAACATCAATAACAAGGAAAAGATAGAATAAAAACTAATTGAATATAATAAGGAATTTACCTTAGGATGAATTCTCTCAATTTCTTGATGCAACTTGCACACAATAGTAAAGTTTTCTTGAAAGAAAACAAACCAGAATTTCACTTAATCAAAAGCTCCTAAACAATGTTTTCCCAAAGGTATTTATAACCTCTTACATTATGTTAAATACTTAAACTAAGCTCAAACCCAATAAAAAGTGTTCAGATGCTAAATAATAAGGATTGGGCCAGATAAAACACAAAACATAAAATCTGGGCTAAATAAAATAATTAAAAGTTTGAATGTCCTAAATACTTAAGCTAACTAAACTAAACAAGACCAAAATAAGCGAATGGCCCAATTTGGTCAGAATAAGCTTCTAAGCCCAATTCGTAGCAAATAGCAAGATCTTGGGCTGTCCATTAATATGACTTGGTATCTTGGTCTCCTTGGCCTATTCTTGATACATCTCTTCCATAATTGCTTTAGCCAAATTTCCAAAATCTTCTCTTAGCCTCTTTGCTCTTGCTCGTGTGATTGGTCCTGTAGGTATGCTAAAATCTCCATCTTGCCCCTTGTGGTAGAATGTCCAATTTGTCCTCTGGAGCACATATCATTCTTTCCCTCCTCAAAAAGATTCGTCCTCGAATCAGCATCCATATCAAAAGGAGAAAGTCAAAAACGTTAAAAGTAGCAGAAATATTATACTCACCTGAAAGGTCAATCTTATAAGCATTATCATTGATCCTCTCCAGTACTTTATACAGACCATCACCCCTTGAATCAAGTTTAGATTTCCTTTGAGTAGGAAACCTCTCTTTCCTCAAATGAATCCAAACCCAATCACCAGGTTCAAAGACAACTTGTCTTTGACCCTTGTTAACTCTTTTGAGCTGTCACTTTGTTTTTCTTTTCAATCAAATCACGTGCCTTCAAGTGCATTGCTTAACCTTCTCAGCCTTGCTTTCACCATCTAAGCTAACAAGACCACTCAAAGGCAAAGGCATCAAGTCTAAAATAGTTAAAGGATTAATGCCATATATAAGCGTAAAAGGAGAAAACCTTGTAGAGGAATGAATGGCTCTATTATATGCAAACTTAATGAAAGGCAAACAATCTTTTCAAGTTTTCAAGTTCTTACTAACAATAGCACGCAATAAAGTCCTTAAAGTTCTATTCACCACTTTAGTTTGACCATTAGTTTGTGGGTGACAATTAGTAGAATACAACACTTTCCAAAAATGACTCAGGAACTTCACATCACAATTAGAAACAATAGTCCTAGGGACATTGTAAATGCACAACTTCTCTAAAGAACAAATAAGCAATGTTTGTTTCATCATTAGTTTTATGGCATGCAATAAAGTGAGCCATTTTACTAAATCTATCCACTACAACAAAAATGCTATCTCTACCCTTCCTAATTCTAGGCAATCCAAGCACAAAATCCATAGATATATCAACCCACAGATGAGTAGGAACAAGCAAGGGTGTGCATAAACCATATGGCATAAACCTAGATTTAGCTTGTTTTCATGCAATACATTTAGCACAACTTCTTTCAACATTTTTTCGCATGTGTGGCAAATAAAAATGCTCAGATAATACATCTAAAGTCTTATGCACACAAAAATGACCCATTAAACCACCATTATGTGATTCTTTAACAAACAACTATCTAATAGAGAAAATAGGCACACAAATCCTATTATCATGAAATAGAAAACTTTCATGCCTATAGAATTTGTTAAATGTACTATGTTCACATGCCACATAAATATAAGAGAAATCAACATTAGTGGCATACAATTCTTTCAAATGCTCAAATCCTAACAACTTAGTGGTACATGTAGTGATTAAAGCATACCTTCTAGACAAAGCATCAGCAACCGCATTCTCTTTCCCTTAGTTACAAGAGATCACATATGGAAAAGTCTCAATAAACTCAACCTATTTAGCATGCCTCTTATTCAGCTTTCCTTGTCCTTTTAAGTGCTTGAGAGATTCATGATCAGTGTGAATCACAAACTCTTTAGACAGCAAGTAGTGTTGCCACCTCTAAGGCCTGAACTAGAGCATATAGCTCTTTCTCATAGGTTGAGTACTTGATTTGAGCTCCATTTAGCTTTTTACTAAAGAATGCAATGATACATTTTTCTTGCATCAAAATAGCACCTATACTAATCCCAGAAGCATCACATTCTATTTCAAAGGTCTTATCAAAATTAAGCAAAACAAGAATAGGAGTAGAACACAATTGATCTTTCAAAGTGTTAAAAGCAAGATCTTGTTCCTTTCCCTATTTAAACCCAACATCCTTTTTAATAATATCAGTCAATGGAGCAGCAATGGTAGAGAAGTTTTTCACAAATCTTCTATAAAACCTAGCTAAATCATGAAAACTCCTTACCTCAAAAGAACTTTTAGGCGTTGACCATTCTCAAATAGCCTTCATCTTCTCCTCATCAACCTCAATACCATATGTACTCACAATAAAACTAAGGAAAACAACCTTATCAATGTAAAAGGTGTATTTTTTAAGGTTGACAAATAATTTTTCCTTGCTAAGCACATTTAAAACATCCCTAACATGTGATATATGATAATCCAAACACTGGCTATAAATCAAAATATTATCAAATAAATAACCATAAATTTCTAGAAGAAATCCCTCAAAAAATGTTTCATTAAACACATGAAAGTACTAGGTGCATTAGTTAACCCAAAAGGCATAACTAGCCACTCATAAGGACCACATTTTGTTTTAAATACAGTCTTCTATTCATCTTGTGGTTTCATTCTAATTTGGTGATATCCTTTTTCAAATTAATTTTAGTGAATACGCATGCACCACTTAACTCATCAAGCATGTCATCTAAACTAAGGATAGGATGACGATACTTTACCGTTATCTTGTTGACTTCACGACAATCCACACACATCCTCCAACTGCCATCCTTCTTTTAAATCAACAAAACTGGAACAATGCATGGACTCATGCTCTCCCTCACATACCCTTTAGCTAGTAGCTCATCTACTTGCCTTTGAAGCTCCTTTGTCTCCTTAGGATTACTTCTATAGGATGGTCTATTTGGGATGATAGCTCCAAGCATAAGAACAATTTGGTGCTCAATCCCTCTCAATGGTGGTAATCCACTTGGCACTTCACTAGGGAACACGTCCTCAAACTCTTGCAATAAAGAAACAAAACAACCAAGTAAATTTGGATTAAGTTCAATTTTAGAGAGTAAAACCTCCCTAAATTGAATCATAATCAAAGCTCTCTTGCCTAACAAAGCACTCTTCAAATCTCTCTCTTTTGCATAAAAACATGATTTTATGTTGGAGATGGCAAAACGGGCTCAACCCACCAGGTTGGCCGGCCAACCTCGCCAAAAATAACGGGTTGGGTTGACATATTTAGCCCATCAAAAATTTTTGAGCCGCCTAACCCGCGGGCTTTAGTGGGCCAGGGCGAGTTGGCCTGCCGGGCCAAGCTTGTCTCTTTTTTTTTTTAGGTGCAAGAGTTCTTTTAAAAAAAAAAATTAATTTTTTATTATAAATTATGTTGTTATTATACTTTTATTAATTTGTGAACTTTATAATATAGATTTTATGTTATAAATTTATAGTTAATTATTATTTATAAACTTATTTATATATCCTAATTAGTTTATTATATTTGTATTTGAGTTAAATTTAGATACAAATTATGTAGTTTGTTTATTTTATTCTATTTTATTTAAGTGAATTTTTCATTTAATATATTTTTCTAATTTTTAAAGTAATTTAACTCATAAAAAATATTAAAATAATTTTTTTTATATTTTATTTTTTTGGTGGGCCAACCTACCAATCCACCCTTAAACGGGGTGAGCTAGAATATTGAGCCTGCTTTCCTAATCCTAATTTAGCCTGCCCCGCCCCACTTTTGGCGAGTTGGGGCGGGTCGGCTCACTTTGCCATCACTATTTTCTCTCAACTTTTTCACTCTCTTCATTTTTCTCACTCTTCACTTTTTTTTTTTTCACTCTTCTCTCTTTGCATTTTTCTCTCATCTTTCTTTCTTTTCTTTATTTTCTCTTGCTATTGGGCCTTTTTCTTTATTCTTTTCTCTCTTCTTTTTCATTTTCCTTACTTCCCGAATTCCTAATAGAAGTTTGTTGAAGCTTCATTTGATCAAGATAAACCACCTTGGGTGATATGGTGCAAGAGTGATCTTGTGACCATTATGCTCAAAGGAATACGTGTTCCTCTATCTATCATGTAGCACACACCTATCAAATTGCCATGGTCTCCCTAATAACAAATGACTAGCCTACATGGGCACTACATGACATACTACTTCATCACTATACTTCCCAATAGAGAATGCAACCATAACCTGTTTAGTTACCTTTACTTCCCTACTATTATTCAACCACTGCAACCTATATGGATTAGGATGCTTGTCACTTTTCAATTCCAACTTCTCTACTAAGGTGGTACTAGCAACAATGGTGCAACTTCCACCATCAATAATCAAATTGCACACCTTTCCACCAACAAACATCTATTGTGAAAGATGTTCTTTCTTTGCTCTAGGCTATCCTCCTTAACCTGCATATTAAAAGCATGCCTAGCAACAAGAGATTCACCACACATGACATATTCAACATTCTCATCATCATCAAAACAATCCTCCAAAGGTGGCATACTATCACTTGCATCAGACTCATTACCATCATCTGATTCAGATACAACTTCTCCATCCTTAATGACCATCATCCTCTTGTTTGGGCAATTAGATGCATAATGACCCAAACCTTGACATTTGAAGTATTTGATATCTCTATGTCTAGAAGCACTAGTAGAAGAAGATGAATTAGAAGTGCCTTGCTTCTTGGCTATGTCCAATCCTTTCTCCTTGGAACTTGAGCCATTGTTCTTCTTTGTGTCCTCATACTTAGACCATTTCAAACCCTACTTTGAGTTGGAATTTGAAATGCCTTGGCCGCCTTCCTTTGATTTTGCTGTTTCTTTACCTTCATTGCCATGCTAACCATGTAACATACCCAATTTTGTCTAAGCTAATTAGCTTAGTGATCTTGGCTAATTAGAGAGGTTAACGATTAACTGAAGACTAATCGGCTAATCTCGATGAGCAAGAGTTTAGTAAATTGAGTCAAGTCAATAATTGAATCATAACGCACTAAATGTTTCAATTAAAACCTACTTATTTGAACCTCAATAATTAATAACTTAGAAATATAGTTACGTTAATCCAATCTTATTAATTAAGTCCAAGACAATTGTTTTACCTTAATCAATTGAGATAGATTAATTCTTACACCCTAATTACATAATTCATAAGATCAATTCTTTTAGAGGAAAAACGTCTTAAAAGTGTAATTAACCAAAATCAGTTAAAGAGTAATTTAACTAATCAAATTGATTAACAACTTAGGTAATTCTAATAGCTTTGAAGATTTAAAAATTTCCCCTAATTGATGCACCAAATTTCGGCCAAGGACAAAAACAAAATCCAACTATTCATTTGCCTTCTCATCATGCACTCTTAGATCAAGGGTCTAAGGTAGTAGTATCTCTTTAATCAAGACAAGAGAAGTACTTTCCTCCATCAAGATTGTGCCACTTGGAGTGATCTTATTCAATCAAGCCAATCCCAAGAGTGGTCATGTCTTTAACCACTTGAAAAATACTAAATGTTCTTTACCCAAGTGCCAAGACTCAAGGAAAACACAACCCACCCTTTTACCTCAAAGTTCCTAGCTTTCTTGTTTGAAAAGGAAGTTAAACTCACCTAATTCCTCTTGCTTGTTGGAGAAGCAAAACACATCAGCCCTCCCTCACCCATTTTTGCGCCAACTAGCCCCTCCCCCACTCTCTTAGTTGTGATTTTCATCCTCTCACTACAAGCCTAAGCTCTCACTTCTCTCTAAACCCCTCTTTGTTCTTCCTAATCTTCTTCTTGTTCTTTTTGCTTTCCTACTCTAACTCATCTTATTTCCACCACCATTCTCACAAGCTCTTCAAGGACCACCTCTTTTGGTCTTTGAAGGATATACTTTAAAACATACTTAGCCCCATTGTCAAGTCAAAAAGGAGGAAGATCATCTCCAACCCATCAACTCTTTCTACTTCTCAAGAAACTCATTTGGTAGTGACTCTAACCCCTCTTTTTTCTATGTTTTTCAAGCTCTAGAACTCCTAAGCTCTCCATAGTTAGGTGGTTTTAGAACTTGCTCTAGAGGTCTCATGCCCATGCTTTCATTATAAGAAGTTGTTTGTGATTTTGCTCTTCTTTTGGAAAATGACTTTGGTTGTGTATTTTGTTTTATGTTGAACCCAATTTTTTAGAACTCAAAATATTGAATTTTACCAAGATCTCAAAGTATAAAAGTGGTTTGGAAATGTAAAGTGGTCACTTGAAGAAAAGACTTAATGTTTTTACAAGAAAACTCATTGAAACCAAAACCATGGAAGCTGGAAAATTCTGGCAGTCTATATGGCACAACTAATAACTCTTTCAATACAACTCCAAATGCAACGAATCTAATTTTAAATAAAAATAGACTCATAGAACTTTTTATGCATATAAAATACGTAAACTTTGGCCTTAAAACGAGAAAGATATGAATTTTCAAAGTGGGCTGCTCCCAAATGTGTTTTTGTTCTGGCAGTCTGTACTAAAACATGCGTAACTTGAGCTATACATAACATTTTTGAGTGAGACCAATTTTATTAGAAGGCTAAGACATAGAGGAACACCCCCACAAAATAGTTTTGTCGGATTCCTTTTGGAACTCCCGGTAAAGTTTACAATTCACTGTACCGAGAATAAACTTAAAAGCTGAGCAGTCAGATTAAAAGGTGCATATCTCAACTTGCAAAATGAATTTTTTAGTGGGGTTTGTTTTTTTTTAAAAATAGACTCAGAGAAGTATAATCATACCAAAATTTAAGTCAAAAGAGTAAAAAGTGAAATTATGGCGAATTTTCAAAGTTACTACCCCACAGTAAAAGTAAAGACTAGTTATGGTTAAGTTTAAAGGTTAATGAGGAATAAGCTTAAAGATATTAAGATCCCTAAATTAAGATATTGGAAAATCTTCATAATTCAACTTAAAAAGCTTCAAAAAAGATAATAGATGAAATTGACCCTATGCCTAATAAAAGAATTTATACAAGAAGCAATCTTAATTAAAAGTTTGCACCAAATTTACTAAGCTAAGCTCATAAGACTTTGTGTGATATGTATGCCTCTATGTTTTAATATGATGACAATGATATGATGATGATGATATGATAATGATGATGATGATTTTGATAATGATATGATTATGATAAGTATATGTTGATGATATGATGCTTAATGATATGTGATAAAGGAATCACATTTGGGGATGGCGATACGTAATGCCCAAATGTGGAAAAGAATTAGAATAATTTTGCATCATAAGCTTTAATAAGACGAGAATGAACTAAAGGTGTGATCCTTCAAAAGGGAAGGTGACCCAAAGTAAGCTCCCCTCACCCATGACTCACATGAAGCATGGCATCTACCCAGCTAGTGTGAGTATAGGGGATAGGGCTTACATGAGGCAAGGCATTGACTCAGCTAGTGTAAGTACCAAAAATTTATAGTGGCAACGGCCACGTTATGAGCTCTACCACTTGTGTTTAGTGGGTGAAAAGAAAAAGACCTAAGATAAAGTCAAGTTAAGAAAAGAAAAGGGACTTCGATCCAAACACTTGAAGGGAAGAAGTTAAAAGAAGCTTATAGCATAGCTATATATGTTTTATGTAATTATAGCTGTTCCTATGCTTGTTATGATATAAATGATCAGAGGCCATGTTAAAATTGAATCCGCTTCAGATGGCTATGTTTTCAAAAATCTAAGAATTGGACCATATGTATGGTCACTGTTTTCATTTATAAAATCAAAGTTGCTAGGATGATGACGATGACACTTTAGTGTCGGCTCGAGTCCTATTAAGAAATCTTATTTCTCACTCTAGTTACTTTTCCGTATCGTCACCAGAATCTGATGGAGCATCCAGTGGAGTGGAGCATGGATCCCCTACACTGTGAACGGACGTATGACGTGGGATGCCAAACAATGCTGATTTGGACTTATAGTTGCCGTAGCTCTGCATCTTCATATATTCCTTTTTGTGACGAATGATGTCAATTTAAGTTTGTATTTAGTATTTGGGTCATGGTGTAACACCCTACTAATTTAATGTTATACTTAAGTCATAGCATGAAATTAAGTAGATTGTGTTACTGTGTTAATACACTGCCTAAGTTTCATTTATCTGTATCTTTATTTATTTATTTATTTATTTGAAGAAATGGGACGTTGTATAAAGAACGTGACAGTGTTTAATTCATCACAATAGAAAGATAAGAACCATTTACACCTATGCCGTCAACTGTATATATATATATATATATATAAAGCCACTGTTTCAGCTTATGTACAAGTTTCAAAATAGGATACATGAGTGGGGCCGTATACCAAAAAGACATAAGGCCCATGTCAGTCAACCTGATCCTATATGATCCTCAGAGGACATTTCAAAAGCCTACCACTAGGTCTATGACCCAAAGCTGCATGCTGCCAAAAGAGGGTCATGCTATTCAATACTGCCTGTGGCTGACCTACTCAGTCAGGTAGCCATTGGCCATATCAGGCCTGGCTCGCGAGTAGTCAGTATTGGGTCCTGAGGAGGAGGATGATGAGCTGGTGGCCTCTGAAGGGTTGCGGTCGGAGGTGAGTGGGATGTCGGGTACTACCTGCGGAGGTGACTTTGGAGCAGGATCAGCAGGAGCTGCAGGTGCCGCAGGTGCAGGGGGTGCTGGTGGAGGGTGTGCCACATGTAGTGGGACCTCAAAGTAAGGGGTGGCAGGATCAAAAGCAGGATGGTGCAAAGGGACGGCAAAGTTCCTATCACTAAAAAGGTAAAGACGGAACTGGCAAGAGCCGGCTATGTATAGCGAGCCTACTGCAAGGTCATGATGGAGCTGCAAGTCTGGCACCTCAATGAAGAGGGTAGCTGTCGTGTCCATCGTCCCCGTCTGAGAATGAGGCGGAAATGCAAAATGAGGTGAGAATTTAAGGAAATTCTCAGTAGGGTCATGCATGACGTTTAACTAACGTCGCTTTCATTCTCAGTTGCCTCGGGTTTTATTTAATTATGAAAACATGAGATTGAATTTAACCATTCATATTTAATAAGGTTAAGAAAATGTCTGGTCCGAGGCAAGGTCCAGTTTTACTTTAAACAGCATAAGAAACCATCTAAACTACTAACAGTAATACACAGAATAATGAGCAGAATAAGTGAACAAATGCTGTAAGTAAACATAATAGTTAAACTGTAAATAACTTGTAATCATGCAAAACTTGCTCTTGAACTTTCCTTCATAAACTTTTCCTTTGCTCATATACTTTCTTTATTACTCATAAACTTTTCCATTACTTGGTCCCCTAGGAGTTCTTGGCTATTTTAGACTCCTGGGTAATAGTTTGCTTTTCAAGATCGAGCTCGTTCCTATACAGGGATTGCCGAGTTTACTTTCCCCGATGTCCCCACTGATCTATTCCCCTTAACTTTTTATCCGGGGTTAGCCCAAGTATCATGGAACTTTCATCATAACATATTCTTGGGTTCATCATAACATAAATTTCATAGCTTTCTTGAGAATGCACATGCATCTACATGTATCTCATGACTCATGCATATACCTTACCGCAATTTTGGCGGCATAACGGAACATGTCCGTTTCCCCATGAATAGTACTAGTACATCAGAATGCCAATTTCTCATAGCAATTACAATATTGCATGCACAATTCATCATGGAGCTCATAGGAACATTAGTCTTCTCAAGACAGAGTTACAGCCTCACATAAATCATTCAACCCGATTTTTGTAAATCATGCCATAATTTCTATTTAACTCCTTTAGACCTCAATTTTGGATATGTTAAAGTTTTATGTGTCTATTTTCTAACCTCTTTGGTCCCATCTGATTCTGATAATCATAACTCACGTTATTCAGGTTTTATCCCGGCCTACCCTGTGGCTAGCCAGAATTACTCACTCAAAAGTCCCATTCCATTTGATAGAACCATCTTTCATTTGCAAAAAGTCCCATTCCATTTGACTTAGTAGGACTCGAGTTATAAGCCCCGAAACTTAACCTTCCTGAACTGCTCTGTTTTGGCTCGATTTGGGCATAGGTTAATATCTTCGAATCACTGGTAACAAATAGGATGGTAACAAACTCAGAATTTCTGGGTAGGATGTTCTCCTATGTGTAAGCTTTCCAACAAAATTAGTTTTACTCAATTTGGAGTTGTATAGGGTGAGTTACACCCTTTTTAACCCATACTGCCCGGGTGGATGTCTTGATTCCTAGGTCAAACTTCAAAAATTCATATCTCTCTCAATATTACTCCAATGGTCTTATATGATATATGTATAGAAAGCCCTAGATGTCTAGTTTTACATAAAAATGGTTTCATTGATTTTAAATGGCAGGAGGCGGAGCCGTACACTCTGCTGTACAGACTGCCGAGGGTTTTGAGTTTTCCAGCCTCTCAACTTCTTCATATCTTCATCCTTTCTTGTTTCCAATTCAATTTTAATCTCATAACAGCCAATAAACCAGCCACAATTCATCATGATCACTCAGTCAATATATCAGAATTGAAGAATTAAACCACCAATAATCATTCAAAATCAGAAAAATCAAGACAAGAATTAAAACCTCTACCTCTTGCTTGAGTTTGGAAATAGGGCCTGATTGATCTTGAAGGCTGAATGGAGTGGGTGAGTGGAGAAAAGAAAAGAGAGCTGAAGTGAGGAAGAAAGGGCAACGTAAGGAATGAGCTGAAGACGCAGGAGGGGAATATATATAGGCAAGGCTTTGAGGTGGCAGTTAGAATGAGTGGCTTTGATTGGGTGAAATTTCTGTGGGCAAAGTTCGTCCATGTCTTCCTCTTTTGCGACAAAATTGCTCTCCACGTCGCCTGAGAAGTGAAAATTGCTTCCAGCATATCTGAACATGACATCGAAACTCGTGTATTTCCTAAAGTCGGAATTCATGCACGATGAAGTTGGAACTCGGAATAATAGTCTTGGTTTATTCAAAACTCGAGAGTAAAGTCGGATGTCGGATTCATAAGGTACAATCACCTTCAAATCGAAGGTCAAGGGCCAGAATGTGAAACCAAAATACTCGAACCCGGAAGTCGGGAGACATAAGTAAACTTGAATCGATTCTAAGGATGACATCGGATATCGGGATTCAAAACATTAATCAAGTGTACCAAGAGATCGGAACTCATAGGATCTCGGCACTCCAACTCGATCTCGGAACTCGGGAGTTAGAGAAATGAAAAGCTTCTGCTAATAAACTCGAGGTCAGAACTCAACACTTAATCTCGGAAATCGGAAAAATCATAGAAATGAAAAGCTCTTAGCAATAGCCTCGAATTCGGAAGTCGTGAAAATTTTGGCCGAACTTGGAGACCAATTCAGATAAACTCGGAAGTCAGATATCGTATACATTCTAATTCACCATAAGGTCGGAAATAGGAAAATCCAAGCCATTCCATTTGAGCATAGTAAGATCAGAAATTGGGATATATTACTGATGAGGTCGGAATTCTTACATGCTTACATAAGGTCGGAAGTCGGAATTTATCTGAAAGTTAAAGACAAACTCGGAAATCGAAAATTTCAACCTTAAGTTATGAGATCGGAATTCGGAAATCGAGACGTTACATTACCACCCTCCTTAAAAAAAAAAATTTTGCCCTCAAAATTTAGTATCTGAGAATAGTTCAGGATACTCTCTTCTCATCCTTGATTCCAGTTACCAAGTGTAGTCTTCAGCATTTTCCTTTCCCCATGCTACCTTTACTAACTGCACGGATTTGTTTCGAAGTTGTATGCTGCTCCTGTTTACTATTTGTGCTGGCTGGACCTGGAGAGTTAGGCCCTCCTTTAACTTTATTGATTCGGGTTCTAGCACGTGCGTAGGGTCGGGCTGATATTTTCTAAGTTGAGAAACATGGAACACATCATGAAGGTTTGACAATTGTGGAGGCAAAGCAACTTGATATGCAACTGATCCGATTCGCCTCAAAATCTAGAAGGGACCAATAAAGCGAGGATTTAACTTCTTGACTTTAATGGCTCTGCCTATCCCTGTTGTAGGCGTAACCTTCAAAAATACATGGTCTCCTTCTTGAAACTCTAGAGGCTTCTTCTTGGTATCCGCGTAACTCTTTTGGCGGCTTTGAGCGGCAAGCATCTTGCTCCATATTTTCTTGATTTGCTCAGTGGTCTGCTCAACTAAATCAGGTCCCAATAAAGTTGATTCTCCTGTTTCATAACAACATAGGGGAGATTGGCACTTCCGTCCATACAATGCTTCATAAGGAGCCATACCGATGCTGGCGTGATAGCTATTGTTGTATGCGAACTCGGCTAGCGGTAAATATTGGTCCCAATTTTCGCGTTACTCCAGTATGTAGGCTCGCAACATATCTTCCAAGGTTTGAATTGTCCTCTCTGTTTGACCATCCGTTTGCGGATGATATGCCGTGCTTAGGCACCGCTTAACACCAAACGCCTTTTGTAAGGCTCCCAAAAACCGTGAAGTAAACCTTGGGTCCCGATCAGAGATAATGGTTAAAGGGGTTCCGTGCAGCCTTTATAATCTCTTGAATGTACAGTTGTGCTAATTTTTCTAACGAATTATTTGCTCAAATGGGTAGAAAATGAGCAGATTTGGTCAGTCTATCCACAATGACCCATATAGCATCATATCCTGTTGGTGTTCTTGGTAATCCCATCACAAAATCCATGGAGATACTTTCCCACTTCCACTTAGGGATTTCCAAGGGTTGAAGCATCCCGGAGGGTTTTTGATGTTCTGCTTTCACCTTTTGACAGACCAAGCATTTACTCATGAAGCCCGCTACGTCTAACTTCATACCTGGCCACCAAAACATCTTCTTAAGATCTTGATACATCTTAGTAATGCCAGGATGCACGGTGAATTCACCTTTATGTGCTTCCTCCAAAATTCTTCTTCGGAGATCATTTCCTTTGGGTATACACACCCTATCACGACACTGCCATATGCCCTCTTTATCTTGGGCAAAATCCGTCAATTTCCTTGATCGCACAAGATGAAGTGTATGTTGAAAATTAGCGTCCTGCTACTGTGCTTGCTGAATCTGCTCCTTAAAGCTACTGGCTATCTTAATTTGATGTAGCTGAAGGGTCTTGGGAGTCATAAGGATTCCCAAATTAAGATTTCAGAAGCTTTCAATAAGTTCCGCCTCTTTGATCATCATCCAAGCTACAGTCAGAGATTTCCTACTCAAAGTATCTGCCACAACATTTGCCTTGCCTGGGTGATACTTCAATTCAAATTCATAATCCTTAAGAAGTTCCATCCACCTCCGCTGCCTCATATTTAATTCCTTCTGATCAAAGAGGTATTTCAAACTCTTATGATTAGAAAAGACCTCGAACCTTACACCATACAGGTGATGTCTCCATATTTTTAAGGCGAATACAACTGCAGCTAATTCGAGATCATGCGTGGGATAATTCCTTTCATGTGGCTTTAATTGTCTGGAGACGTAAGCGACCACATTTCCAGCTTGCATCAACACACATCCTAATCCTTGCTTGGACATATCATAGTAGACTTCAAATGGTCCTCGAGGGTTTGGTAAGGCCAACACTGGTGTTGTAGTCAACCTTCTCTTTAGGTCTTGAAAACTCTGTTCGTATTCTGGCGTCCACTTGAATGAGACATTCTTCCTAGTTAGTTTGGTCAGGGGGAAGGCTATACGGGAGAAATCCTTGACGAATCGCCTATAATATCCAGCTAAGCTCAAAAAACTCCTGACTTCAGTGACTGTGGTCGGCCTTTCCCAGTTTAGAACTGCTTCTACTTTGCTGGGGTCTACAGAGATTCCTCCAGATGACACTACGTGGTCGAGAAATTTTACCTCCTTTATCCAAAATTCGTATTTGGATAATTTAGCAGAGTTTCTTTTCTCTTAAAATTTGCAGAACTAGCCATAAGTGTTTCGCATGCTCTTGCTCTGTCTTCGAATAGACAAGTATATCGTCGATGAAGACCACTAAAAACTTGTCCAGATATGGACGGAATATCCGATTCATGTAATCCATGAATACTGCTGGTGCGTTGGTCAGTCCAAACGACATTACGATATACTCATAGTGTCCGTAACGAGTTCGAAAGGCTGTCTTAGGGATATCTTGTTCCTGAACTCGATTCTGATGATATCCGGAACGCAAATCGATCTTAGAGAACACCGTGGCACCTTGTAGCTGGTCCATGAGATCATCAATCCTCGGCAGTGGATATTTATTCTTAATCGTCACCTTATTCAACTGCCTATAATCCACGCATAGGCGCATGCTCCCATCTTTCTTCTTGACCAACAAGACTAGAGCTCCCCAAGGTGATGCACTTGGTCGTATGAATCCTTTTTCCAAAAGCTCCTCGATCTGTCTTTTTAGTTCCGTCAGCTCCAAGGGTGACATTCGATATGGAGCTATAGATATTGGTCCTGCACCTGGAACCAACTCGATGGTGAACTCAATCTCTCTCTCAGGAGGAAATTCAGGAATATCTTCTGGAAAAACATCTGGATATTCCCTAACAACCTGAATCTCCTCTAGTTCCTGCTCAGCTTCTGTCACATTAGCTGACAAGAGGATATATCCTTGACTCTTCGACCCACTATAGTTTACTAATAAAGAGTTCAGATAGAAAAGTGTTGAGGCTTGGGATTCAGAGGATGAGACAGGGGGGAATACCACCGTCTTATCAGAGCAATTGAGCATGATTCGATTGGCAGAAAGCCAGTCCATGCCCAGAATTATGTCCAGTCTAGAGAGAGGGACGCAAATCAAATTGGCTGCAAAGGCTCTACCCTCAATTTGAAGAGGAACATTGATACAAACTTGACTAGTTTTAACAGGTTCATTAGTAGGAGTAGAAACCAGTAAATCATAAGGCAATTCAGAAATTTACAATTGCAAAACTATCACATAGTCATGAGAAATAAATGAGTGTGAGGCACCCGAATCATAGAGCACAGTCAGGGTCTCACCATCCACTTCACAGGTACCTTGGATAAGTCCCTCTGACTTATCAGCTTCCTCCGCATCCATGGTAAAAACCCGTCCTTGACGTTGTGGTCGAGATGGCTGTGATGGATTCCTGGTTGGGCACTCATAAATCTTGTGGCCTAGCTTGCCACACCCAAAGCAGACATTCTAGCCTACCAAGCACGGCCGATCACCATGATTCCTACCGCACTTCGTGCAAGTTGGATTCGGAAGAGACCTTTGAGGCTGCTTGCCTTTGTTGCTCACCGGCGGGATTCTCCTTTGCTGTTGAAAGTTGGGCTTGAATCTTGGGCCTTGCGGGGCCAACCTCTTCTTGAAATGATCGCCAAATGCCCTGGCTGCCACTAGTTTCGAGTTGCAATCTTCCACAAGTCGGCATTTATTTACGAACATGGGAAAATCTCTAATCTCCATTGGCCCAATTGCGGTGAGAATATCTTCCCGTAACCCTCCTTCAAACTTGATGCACTTCCAGGCTTCATCTGGAGTCCTCTGATAAATTGTAGAGAATTTGCACAGCTCTTCAAATCTGGCAATGTATTCGGATACCGTCCGGTTTCCTTGGCGAAGCTGCATAAACTCGAGTTCTTTGGCATTCCGAACGGAAGCAGGAAAATACTTCTGGTAGAAAACGTCTCTAAACACCGTCCAGGTGAGTGCTGTCTGAGAGTCTTCAAACAATCTTCGTACCCCGTTCCACCAGAACTCTGCGTCTGCCTCGAGCATGTAGGTGGCAAAGGTCACCTTTTGATGATCCGAGCAATCCAGGACGGAGAAAATCTTCTCCATGGCTTTAATCCATTCGTCAGCTTTATCAGGATCATACGCCCCTTGAAAGCTGGGCGGATTTGCCTTTCTGAACTTAGCGAACTTAAGATAATCCAGATCAGCTTCCTGGCCATGTGGATTTCCTCCACAGCCTGCAGCAGGTCGCCTACCTAGCTGATCCATCGTCTAGTGAGCTGCTGCGGCCTGTTTCCGCACCACCTGAGCCATCTCTCGTACGGTGTCCATAAGTTCAGCGGGATTCTCTTGAGCAGGTCCGGTGCGGGGTCTACCTCGCCTTCCGAAAGCCATTAAGTTCTGAGCACACAAAACAAAAGTTATTGAGTTGATCAGGCTTAACACTAAGTCTAATGTGCTAGTAAATAATAGCTCACACGGTCAGGCACTTCGTGCACATGCACATCTATATCTCAACCGTACAGGCAAGATCTAATGCATGTTGTCAACTAAAAACACAGAATATGCGTGAAGCATAGTCAGTCCAATCATCAGGCCTTAGCTAGGACGAACTGCTCTGATACCAAAAATGTAACACCCTACTAATTTAATATTATGCTTAAGTTGTAGCATGAAATTAAGTAGATTGTGTTACTGTGTTAATACACTGCCTACGTTTCATTTATCCGTATCTTTATTTATTTATTTATTTATTTGAAGAAATGGAACGCTGTATAAAGAACGTGACAGGGTTTAATTCATCACAATAGAAAGATAAGAACCATTTACACCTATGCCGTCAACTGTATATATATATATATATATATATATAAAAAGCCACAGTTTCAGCTTATGTACAAGTTTCAAAATAGGATACATGAGTGGGGCCATGTACCAAAAAGACATAAGGCCTATGTCAGTCAACCTGATCCTATGTGATCCTCAGAGGACATTTCAAAAGCCTATCACTGGGTCTATGACCCAAAGCTGCATGCTGCCAAAAGAGGGTCATGCTATACAATACTGCCTGTGCCTGACCTACTCAATCAGGTAGCCGTTGGCCATATCAGGCTCGGCTAGTGAGTAGTCAGTATTAGGTCTTGAGGAGGATGATGAGCTGGCGGCCTCTGAAGGGTCGTTGTCGGAGGTGAGTGGGATGTCGGGTATTACCTGCAGAGGTGACTCTGGCGCAGGATCGGCAGGAGAGCTGCAGAGTCTTTGCAAGTGCGAGAGTCTTTGGCGGAGGGTGTACCACATGTAGTGGGACCTCAAAGTAAGGGGTGGTAGGATCAAAAGCGGGATGGTGCAAAGGGACGGCAAAGTTCCTATCACTAAAAAGGTAAAGACGGAACTGGCAAGAGCCGGCTATGTACAGCGAGCCTACTGCAGGGTCATGGTGGAGCTGCAAGTCTGGCACCTCAATGAAGAGGGTAGCTGTCGTGTCCATCGTCCCCGTCTGAGAATGAGGCGAAAATGCAAAACGAGGTGAGAATTTAAGGAAATTCTCAGTAGGGTCATGCACTACGTTTAACTGACGTCACTTTCATTCTCAGTTGCCTTGGGTTTTATTTAATTATGAAAACATGAGATCGAATTTAACCATTCATATTTAATAAGGTTAAGAAAATGTCTGGTCCGAGGCAAGGTCCAGTTTTACTTTAAACAGCATAAGAAACCATCTAAACTACTAACAGTAATATACAGAATAATGAGCAGAATAAGTGAACATATGCTGTAAGTAAACATAATAGTTAAACTGTAAATAACTTGTAATCATGCAAAACTTGCTCTTGAACTTTCCTTCATAAACTTTTCCTTTGCTCATATACTTTCTTTATTACTCATAAACTTTTCCATTACTTGGTCCCCTAGGAGTTCTTGGCCATTTTAGACTCCTGGGTAATAGTCTGCTTTTTAGGATCGAGCTCGTTCCTATACAGGGATTGCCGGGTTTACTTTTCCCGACGTTCCCACCAATCTATTCCCCTTAACATTTTATCTGGGGCTGGCCTAAGTATCATGGAACTTTCATCATAACATATTCTTGGGTTCATCATCACATAAATTTCATAGCTTTCTTGAGAATGCACATGCATCTACATGTATCTCATGACTCATGCATATACCTTACCGCAATTTTGGCGGCATAACGGAACGTGTCCGCTTCCCCATGAATAGTACCAGTACATCAGAATGCCAATTTCTCATAGCAATTACAATATTGCATGCACAATTCAGCAATGAGCTCATAGGAACATTAGTCTTCTCAAGACAGAGTTACAGCCTCACATAAATCATTCAACCCGATTTTTGTAAATCATGCCATAATTTCTATTTAACTCCTTTGGTCCTCAATTTTGGATATGTTAAAGTGTTATGTGTCTATTTTCTAACCTCTTTGATCCCATCTGATTCTGATAATCATAACTCACGTTATTCAGGTTTTATCTCGGCCTGCCCTGTGGCTGGCTAGAATTGCTCACTCAAAAGTAAAAATCTACTAAAAATCGAAAACTAGCTCAAATGATACGAAATTGGTATCACATTAAATCTGATAGAACCATCTTTCATTTACAAAAAGTCCCATTCCATTTGACTTAGTAGGGCTCGAGTTATAAGCCCCGAAACTTAACCTTCCTAAACTGCTTTATTTTGGCTCGGTTTGGGCATAGGTTAATTTCTTCGAATCACTAGGAACAAATAGGATGGTAACAAACTCGGAATTTCTAGGTACGATGTTCTCCTATGTGTAAGCTTTCCAACAAAATTATTTTTACTCAATTTGGAGTTGTATAGGGTGAGTTACACCCTTTTTAACCCATACTGCCCGGGTGGATGTCCTGATTCCTAGGTCGAACTTCAAAAATTCATATCTCTCTCAATATTACTCCAATGGTCTTATATGATATATGTTCGAAAGCCCTAGATGTCTAGTTTTACATAAAAATGGTTTCATTGATTTTAAACGGCGGGAGGCGGAGCCGTACACTCCGCCGTACGGACTACCGAGGGTTTTGAGTTTTCCATCCTCTCAACTTCTTCATATCTTCATCCTTTCTTGTTTCCAATTCAATTTTAATCTCACAACAGCCAATAAACCAGCCACATTTCATCATGATCACTCAGTCAATATATCAGAATTGAAGAATTAAACCACCAATAATCATTCAAAATCAGAAAAATCAAGACAAGAATTAAAACCTTTACCTCTTGCTTGAGTTTGGAAATAGGGCCTGGTTGATCTTGAAGGCTGAATGGAGTGGGTGAGTGGAGAAAAGAAAATAGAGCTAAAGTGAGGAAGAGAGGGCAATGTAAGGAATGAGCTGAAGAGGCAGGAGGGGAATATATATAGGCAAGGCTTTGAGATAGTAGTTAGAATGAGTGGCTTTGATTGGGTGAAATTTCTGTGGGCAAAGTTCGTCCATGTCTTCCTCTTTTGTGACAAAATTGCTCTCCACATCGCCTGGGAAGTGAAACTCGCTTCCAGCGTATCTGAACATGACATCGGAACTCATGTATTTCCTAAAGTCGGAATTTGTGCACGGTGAAGTCGAAACTCGGAATAATCGTCTTGGTTTATTCAAAACTCGAGAGTAAAGTCGGACGTCGGATTCGTAAAGTACAATCACCTTCAAATCGAAGGTCAAGGGCCAGAATGTGAAACAAAATACTCTAACCCGGAAGTCGGGAGACATAAGTAAACTCGAATTGATTCTAAGGATGGCACCGGATATTGGGATTCAAAACATTAATCAAGTGTACCAAGAGATCGGAACTCATAGGATCTCGACACTCCAACTCGATCTCGGAACTTGGGAGTTAGAGAAATGAAAAGCTCCTGCTTAGAAACTCGAGGTCAAAACTCAACACTTAATCTCGAAAATCGGAAAAATCATAGAAATGAAAATCTCTTGGCAATAGCCTCGAATTCGGAAGTCGTGAAAATTTTGGCCGAACTTGGAGACCAATTCAGATAAACTCGGAAGTCGGATATCGTATATATTCTAATTCACCATAAGGTCGGAAATAGAAAAATCCAAGCCATTCCATTTGAGCATAGTAAGATCGGAAATCGGGATATATTACTAATGAAGTCGGAATTCTTACATGCTTACATAAGGTCGGAAATCAGAATTTATCTGAAAGTTAAAGACAAACTCGGAAATCGGAAATTTCAACCTTAAGTGATGAGATCGGAATTCGGAAATCGAGACGTTACACATGGCATGTCCATGAGCCTCCCTCGATGTAATGTTTATATATATATATATATATATATATATTTTGAACCCATATAGATGTAATGATTAGCTATGTAATGTAATGTATTTATGAATTATTATTTATTTACCTTTATCATATTTTATGATATTGTGTTTCGGACTCTCTCGCGACACGCTCTTTTATATCAATCTTTTCGCTCAAGGCTTTACTTTCCAAAACACTGCGAAGCGACGATGTATTTATTTCAAAAAAAAAAAAAATCTTACTGTATTTTCCGCGTAACTTAATTTCAAGTGAAGTTTAGTTTTCCACGAGCATAAGTAACAACTAATAAAATGCCGTAATACGACTTAAGTGTAGTATGGGTTTATTAGGGTGTTACAAACCAAATCCTCTATCTCCACATAATAGTGTAATTCCACTGCATTTGCAATCTGTTTATTCAGTCCACCTATAAATTGGGCCATAGTTACTTCCATGTCATCTTCTATATTGGCTTTAATCATGAGCATTTCCATCTCCTTGTGGTGATCTTTTACTGACTTGAAGCCTTGAGTAAGCCTGTGCAATTTTTTGTGCACTTCTTTGTAGTAGTGAGAAGGAACAAATTTCTTCTTCATTATCCTCTTCATCTCATCCCAAGTTTCTATGGAGTACTCTCTATTCCTCCTTTGGGACTTAACTAGTTCATCCTACCAAATTAGAGCATATTCTAAACTCCATAGTAGCCACTCTGATTTTCTTCTATTCACAGTAGTTATGACAACCAAAAATCATCTCCACCTTTATTTCCCACTCTAAATAAGCTTCAGCATAATTCCTTTCCTTAAATGGTGGTATATGCATCTTGATACCATTAATATTGCTATCCATTCTTCCTCTATTTCCAATTCTCCTGTTCCTAACTAAATCAACTTCGTTAGTCTCCTCCCTAGATAGCTCATGGTTGGAATCATGGCGATGTCAATTCCTCGGATCAACCCGTTTACTACTCCTGGACATGCTTTGTATCATCTCCTTTCTCCAATCATCCATCTCATCAAGTCTCCTGTTCAACTTTTGAAATTGACTAGTGAAAGCTTGGTAAATGAAGTTCATGTCAGGTATCATACCACTTTCCTCTTCATAAGATTCTCTTCCTTCCTTCCTTGAGTTATTAGCTAGTGAACAACCTACAAAAATGTTAATAAAAAAAAGGACCTCACAAGCACTCTTTCACATATTTGCACTCAAATTTGGGTACACTCATGTTTGCACTCAATTCTTGGTTTTTACCCTCTTTTGTGCTCATCACTCTTGCCTTTTACCACTCTTGATCACTTTAGAATGTTGCACTTCAGAAATCATTTGAACTCAACCAAGGAAAATTCACAAATAACATTAAGATTAGAATTTGATGACAAGGAACCCAAGATAACACAAATGTAGTGGAAACCAACTAAATCTAATATAAATCAGATTTAAAATTTAAAATTTAAATTCCAAGGAAACACAAGATATGTACTCTGATTTGAATCAAAACTGAATCTAAACACAATCTTTTTGAATTTGAAACAAAATATAATGCAATTTGATGAATCAAAAATGAATCTCCATATAATCCTTTCAATCTTTTCTGATTTCCTTTCCTCTTTTTTTTTCATCCTCCTTTTTTTGGCTTTTTTTTTCATTTTTTTAGCCTTTCTTTTCTTTTCTTTTTTCATTGTTTTTGGCTCCAACTATTTTTTTTTTTTATTTGAACTAGCAATAAAGATTGAAGGAAAAATAAAAGAAACATAGGGATGGAATAAAGATGTGACAGGAACACAAGAGGATAGGATGCAAAAACACATAAAACAAGCACGTAGACAGATAAGAAAAGAAGACAAAAGAGAAACATAAAAGACAAAGATAAATAGGAGTTTATCTAGACCTTGCTCTGAATACCAAATGATGCAGAACCTCGTGGATATTGTAACATCCAAAGAATTTTATCATTTTTCGCCTAGTTGTTTGATTTTTATTGAATAATTAAGGTTAATTAAAATTTGACTAAATATTTATTTAAGGTTAATTAATTAGGAATTAGAGAGGTTAGATGTAAGGGAATTAGATTAGAAGCATAGAAGATTTTATAGAAATTTTCCTAAACCAATTTACCGATTTAAAGGAATCTGGTAAGATTTCGGTATTTTAAGCTGTCAAAACCAAATCAATAGAATTATATACCCAAATTCTATTATGTCAAGGCTGAATACTCAGCCACTGATCCCTCTATGGGTGGTGCAACAAAGGCCACAAAGAAAGGGAGATATGGCTGAAATATGGCCACAAAATTTCAGCTAATGACAATATAAATGGCCAACCACTTATTAATTGTTTGGATCAAATTTTTCTCCTCTCATTCAAGGCAAATTGCGCCCTCTCCCTTCCCTTCCAGCCTCCTTCGTCTTTTCTCCCTTTAATCTACTCCATCAACCTTCAAGCTTTGATAAGATTCCACCCACCTAAACTCAAAATCTAGCAAGATCATATACAAAGGAGGTAGATATTCAACTTTGTTCTTGTCTTCTTGGTTATGGGTGGCTATTTGGGGCTTTCATTTTCTCACTTCTTGATGTGGTGTTTGGATGTATATGATGATTATTGACTGGTTGGATGGCTGTTTTTGTGTTTAAATCGAATAAGAAGTAAAAAGGGATGAGAATAGGAAGAAGTGAGGGGCTAGATGATCAAAACTCCACGGCAGTCCGTACGGTGGAGTGTACGACTCCACATACAGTTGTTTAAATTTGATGAAACTATTTTTAATGAAACTAGACATCTAGGGCTTTCCAACCATATAAAGTATAAGGCTATTGGATTAGTATTGAGGGAGATATAAATTTTGGAAGTTTGACCTAGGTTTTTGAGTTTGATTTTGGGCAAATGAGGTTGTTCAGGACAAAACTTGCCCTACACAACTTAGAATTGAATAAAACTAACTTTTTTAGAAAGCTTACACATAGTAGAACATCCCATTTAAATTTCAAAGTTGGATACGATTTTGTTTGCTCCCAGTAGTTCAAGGAATTTGCCCTAAGTCCAAACTAGACTAAAACAGGGCAGCTCAGAAAGGTTAAATTTTGGAGCTTATAACTTAAGCTATACTAGAGGAAATGAAATGGGACTTGTGGCAAATGAAATCTTGTCTATTAGCTTTAATATGATATAAATTGCATATGATTTCAACTAGTTTTCAATTTTTAGTGGATTTTTACCTTTAAGTGTATAATTTTGGCCAGCTGTAGGGTAGGCTGAGATAGAACTTAAATAACTTAAACTACATTTATCAAAATTAGATGGGACTAAAGAGATTAGAAAATAGACACATAAGACACATAACATTTCAACATATTCAGGCCTAAATGAGTTAAAATGAATTATGGCCTAAGTTACAAAAACCGGATCGAATCAAAAGGAAGTGGCAGAAAACTAATTCAAGATCAAGGTTATGAAACTTTGTTTGATTATTGGAGTATCTATACCTTGCATTGATTTTTCTGTATGAATGACTGTCTGGTTGACTGATACTATTCATGGGGAAGCGGACTTGATCCATTATGCTGCCGAATTTTTGGCAGAATTTTATAAAATTATGATAGTTTTTGTTATGAAAATTTATGATATGAACATGAAATTCTATATACAAGAATGTTGGAAGGTAAAGGCACTAGAATGCATATAAATATTGTATGATGATATGATCATGATTATGTTTATGAAAGTTTGCATATTTGCATGCAAATAAGGAAAATATATGATTATGAAAAGTTGGATTTCTTTACCTGGAGGCAGTTATTTGAATCCCTCCTTGTGAAGGCAGTTAAAGCTATGAGATCCCTTCACCTTGGAGGCACATGGCCAAAATGAGATCCCTCCAAGACTAGAGGCACGTGGATCCCTTTATAGGTTAGTTCTGTGTGATGATGGTCATGAGTTGAGCTCACTCCTAGATCAGATTACCTAAGGGCAGTAAAGATGAAAGACAAAGATATATGCATGCAGACACCCTAGGGATGGCGATATGTAACGCCTAGGCGTGTCAAGTAAAGGAAGAAAAGAAAGTATAAGTGCATTCACATGAATTCATGATGAGCCATTGTACCTGCACAATCTGCTATTGTTATTATTACAAAATCACTCACAATCTGCTATACTTATGCTTTAATGCTTACTCTGTTTATCAAGTGTATGACTAAAATGAACCCTACTTTGGACAATATGGTTTCAAACTATAAAATTGAAAGTATTTATATAGTATGTTCACCTTTTTATAATAAACTGAAGCAGCTGGAGATAATAACGATAACACAGCATGTGGTAGGTTAATGGATCCTACTGAGAATTTATAATTCTCACTCCTATGTTTATTTCCGTGTTATCTCCAAATAGTTCAGAAGTTCCGAAGAAGGTCCTTCGAGGCGAAGTTGAATAGTAAGATTGAAGGTGGCCGAAGGTTACTACCAGACAAGGTCCGATTAAGTGACAGTAACAACTCCTAGGTGAGGTATTATGACTTAAGCATAGTACCATACTTAGGAGGATGTTACAGATATAAAGATCCAGAAACCTAGGCACACATTCTGATAGAAACTAAGATTTAAGATAAAAACCTTCCCTACTAAACCCTCAAGAAACTTGTCCTTAGAATATAGATAACAGGAAAAAAGATAGAAGAGAAACTGATTGAATATCATAAGGAATTTACCTTAGGATGAATTCTCTCAATTTCTCGATGCAACAAGCAAAGCAAATCACTAACCTCACTTGCACACAATAGGAAAGTTTTCTTGAAAGAAAATAAACCAGAATTTCAATAAATCAAAAGCTCCTAAACAATGTTAACTAAGCCCATGCCCAATAAGAAGTGTTCAGATGCTAAATAATAAGGGTTGGGCTAGATAAAACACAACATTAAATCTGGGCTAAATAAAATAATTAAAAGTTTAGATATCCTAAATGCTTAAGCAAACTAAACTATACAAGACCAAAATAGAAGAATGGCCCAATATGGCCAGAATAAGCTTCTAAGCATAATTCGCAGCAAATAGCAAGATCTTGGGTTGTCCATTAGTATGAATTGTCATCTTGGTTTCCTTGGCCCATTCTTGATGCATCTCTTCCACAATTGCTTTAGCTAAGTTTCCAAAGTCTTCTCTTAGCCTCTTTGCTCTTGCTCATATGTTTGGTCTCGTAGGCATGCTAAATTCTCCATCTTGCCTCCTTGTGGTAGAATGTCCAATTTGTCCACCTGAGCGCGTATCAAATACTCTTACTTATACTTTTATTACTTGTATGACTTGATATTCTTGCCAGTGCCGCTTTCAAGTTTTTGTCATCATTGCAAGGGGTTAGTTGATATCCATTATCATTAATACCAAAGAAGGATACCAATCTAGGCATAGATTTCCTTAGGTTTCTAATTTTGCTTCCTATTTATATATGCGAGGTACCATTGACTCGGGTGCCCTCATAGTTGACCTAGATTTGAGTGTACTATATAGGCAATTGGCTAGACTGAAAAGAGAAGAAAAGGGAAACATAATGGGAAATAATGATGGTGAGAAAAGGTGAACCTTGGGTTAGTATAATACACTTATTGCTAATGGGTATTCTATAAGCATCGTTCAACCTCTTGTTCAAGCCAGTATTTTGATATCAAGGCATTTTTTCTTTAGCTTGATCAATAAGAGCAATTTGGGGAATAGCTCTATAAGGATCCCAATATCAATTCGACCAACTTTTACAGATATATGACACTATCAAGATGAATGGCATTACTGAAAATACCCTTCAATTACAATAATTTCATTTTTCTTTGCGGGATACGGTTAAGAGCTAGGTACAATCTCAACCGGCTGCAAGTATATCCTTCTAGGGAGATCTATAGGGAAAATTTCTTTCTAAATTTTTCCTTCGATCTAAATATCTGAAGATGAGGAAAAACATCACATGTTTCGCATAGAAGGACGTTAAACCTCTCTATAAAGCTTAGGAGAAATTTAAAGAAATGATGAGAAAATATCCACACGATGCTTTTGAATATTGGTTGCAGGTCTAGATCTTTTATAATGGCTTGAATTATCCTACACAATCTATGCTTGATGCATCAACTAGAAGAGCAATTTGATAAGAGCCAATATTTTGACATCAAGGCATCTTTTCTTTAGTTTGTTCAATAAGAGCAATTTGGGGAACTCCTTTATAAGGATTCCAATATCAATGTAGCCAACGTTTTACAGGTTTGTGACACTTTCAAGATGAATGGCATTACTAAAAATGCTTTTCGACTACAGTTATTTTGTTTTTCTTTGCGGGATGCCACTAAGAACTTGCTACAATCTCAACTGGCTACAAGTATATCCTTCTAGGGAGCTCTATCAAGGAAATTTCTTTCTAAATTTTTCCTCTTAATCTATGTATCTAGAGATGAGGAAAAACATCACATGTTTCACATAGAAGGAAGTTAGGCCTCTCTATGAAATTTAGGAGAGACTTAAAGAAATGCTGAAAAAATGGCTGCACCATGCTTTTGAAGATTGATAGCATATCTAGATCTTTTATAATGGCTTGAATTATCTTGCACAATCTATGATTGATGCATCAGCAAGAAGATCTATCAATACCAAGACTCCTAAGGAAGCATTTCAAATGATTGAGGTTATGGCCTTTGATAAGTATCAAGCACCTTTAGAGAAAGTTCTTTCTAAGAGAGGTAGTGGTGGAACTCAACATCCTTAGTGCCATCCTTACTCAAAATGCCTCTCTATCTCAAAAGATGATGGATCTCAATAAAAAGATTTATGAGATGCAAGTCGATTTGGTTAATTCTCCACTTATTCCAATATGTGACTTTTGTGGCGGTGGTTATCTTAGTAAGAATTATGAGTCGATCTTTTCTATGCCTCAGGAGTAGGTCAACTACATGGTTAATCCTTCTAGAGCTCAAAATGATCCTTATTCTGACACATACAATCAGGTATGAAGGAATCACCCAAACTTCTCATGGAATAATCAAGTACCATCTCAGCTTAGTTAAAATAATCGTTAGCCTAGCAAATTTCTGAATTAGAAACCCAAGTAGAGAAGCTTATGTAACAGAAGGCTCAATTTACACAACATATGCTTAGTCGATGTAGTAGATTGAGGAGAACTTTATGAATAAGGGAGTTGCCATTCGAAACTCAACTTGGTCAAATCTCAAGGCACCTAGCCGAGAAACCACGATGCATACTTCCTTTTGGTATCATTGTGAATCCAACAGAAAAACATAATGCTGTCACTTTGGTAAGAGACTCGGAACTGTATAATGCCCATAACATTTACTCAACCCGTGATTAAGAGCCATTGGATATGCCTTGCGACTCTCAATCAACTCGTGACGAGGAACCTTGGGATAAGGGTAGGATTCTTGACCCGTTATTTATAGATGAAACAAAAAAACTAAGAATATCAAGAATTCACAAAGTAAGGAATAAACTTTACAATAGTATTGATAGTAAAATTGAATACATTGTAGGCATGGTTATCAAAATTGCGAGTTAACTCGTAAAATCATTTGAGTTTACGAGTTTAGGCAACAAAATCAAGCTGACTCGCTCACAAACTCATTTCTGAGCAAACTCGGATAAACTCGCTCAAACTCGTATAAAATCGTGAGTTTACCCTTGAGTTTAAGAGTTTGCACCAAGGCCCATTAAAAGCCAAAACGATATCATTTTGAGGGGTAAAAATGACGTCATTTTGGTCACCCCTCACCAACAACACTTGGGCTCGTATCTAAGCCCCATTTGCAAACAATTTCAACCTGAGCCCCATTTTGAAACTCTCACTATCACTCTTCAACCTCCATCTTCAAGAGCTCGCATCGCCGCATGTTGCTGTATGCCGCTACACCTTGTTTCATGCTGCTGTACACCTTCTTTCATCATGTTCATGATGCTTTGTTTGCACCACCGTTCATTCTGCTCTGTTTTTATTTGTTGCCTTCCTGCACACATTTAGTCGTCCTTCATCGTGTTGTTACTTTGTTTTCTGCCATTTGCTCTCGTTAGACTGTTCATGGCCAAGCTTTGTTTGCACCGCCAGGTTAGTCTCAATTTATTGTGGATTTCTACTTGTGTTGTCAGTGTCTAGCTTATTTGGTTTTTGGCTTGATTTCTTTAGAGCAGAATCTAGATCTACAGCTACCAATGTCTTAATTTAAAATTTTTGATGTTGTATTTTGTATGTGTTGGCTTAATTTTAAATATTGTCTTGTATTTGATTTGTGTGTGCTGGTGCCTGGTTGTATTGTTTTGATGTGCATTTTAGGATGTCTGAAAATACTGGGTCAGGGATAGGGTCCTCAAACCCTACAGTTACTACCTCTAAAAGAAAAATGCTCCTGGAAATAGATCTGATATTGGGCAGAAGAGTGGGAAGGACTGATGTTCATGGCAATGGTAGAAAGGTTGTGTGTGCTTTATTATCATTGTGTCATTATGAGTTTTATTTGAATTTTATTTTTATTAATATGATATATTTTTTAAATATTATTTTAATATCAGGTAAACTCTTACAACTTTACGAGTCGAGTTTACGGAGGCTCCATGAGTTTACTTAAACTCTCGAGTTTGATTACTTTGGTGTAGGCCAATTTGCCTATTTAAATATAAATCCTAAAATTTAATAAAAAGTGAAAATTGTTCAATCCTATCTAAAGAAGTGATCCTAAAAAAATTTAATTCTAAATAAATATCTTAAAAGATGAATACTAAACAAATCATAAATAAACAAATGGGCCAAAACATGGATGGTAGTAATGTCTTCTAAATTAGCCCAAATATTATGAGAGCATTCTAAATCAGCCTATGTCTCCAACTCGGATCCTTGTAGACCGATCAACTGGATCTCTTGTGCTATGGTCCCCATCATTCCTTCTTTCCTTGGAAAGATTCATCCTTGAATCATCAACTACATCCAAAAGGAAAAGATCAGGATCATTAAAGGTAGCACTCACATCAAACTTACCAAGCAGATCTAGTTTAGATGCTTCATCATTAATCTTGGCAATACAAGTAGCATAATCCTTAGACTCCAGTAAAAGAAAAACAACAATACTAGGCAAAGAGGAGTTATGGTTAGTCTCATTTAAGTAAGCCTCTTTATACATAAGTAAATTCATGAACTCAAAAGCATACCTCGTATCTCTTTCTTTTGTATATAACTCATTTGTCTTTCTTTTCTCTCTTTTTGTGTCATGCTCTCTTTCTGCATAATTCTTTCTTGATTTTTCTCCTCTCTATTCTCAATATCTCTATTTTTTTCTCCTCAAGTGCTTTCTTTATTCTCAATTGATCTTTATAGATATGACATTGAGTCAAAGGAATAAGTGTAACTTTCTTCCAATCTTTTATAAACAATTACCTATTCTTGTACCCATTATGGATGAGATGCCTATCAAATTGCCAAGGTCTTCTTAGCGATAATCGACCAACCTCCATCAAAACCACATCACACATCATCTTATCCTTGTATCTTCCAATTAAAAAGGAAATCAGTACCTGCTTAGTCACCTTAACTTCTCCACACTCATTTAGCCATTGTAGATTGTGGCCTATGGTGTTTCAAAGTAATTAAATTTAACTTCTCTACTAAGATACTGCTAGCCACATTCACATAACTCCCTCCATCAATAATCACACTATAAGTATTGTCATAAATAAGGCACATCTTCACCTCTTTTTTGACTTGTGTGATGTGCTCTCATAGTAAACAGAATGTCACCTTACTTTGGATACTCCGCATCACTAGTATATTCCAGTGATGGCATGGACTCGTAATCTAATTCTTCCTAAAACTCAATCTCTTTATTGTTTTGCAAAATCATTGCCCTCTTGTTTGAACATTGTAAGGCAATGTAACCTATCCATAAACACCTAAAGCATTTAATATCTCAATTTCTTTGAGGTTTGGGAGTGTTTATACCTTTTTCCTGATCATATACAAGTTCCTTATGTTTGGATTCCTCTATCTTTGGTTTAAAGTGTGCTTCATTTTCTCTTCTTCCTAAGTTCGGTCTTCATAAAGAACTTCTATGTCTACTGTTGTCCTTCCTTTGCAACTACTTCTCAACCTTCATAGCCTAGTGTATTAGTTCCTCTAGATCAACATAGTGTTGCAACTCCATAATATCTCAGATATCACGATTCAACTTAACTAGAAATCTTGCCATGGTGGCTTCTTTGTCCTCTTCAATGCTAGCTCTAATCATGATCATTTCCATCCCCTTCTAGTAGTCTTCAATACTTTTGGAACCTTGTGTTAGGTTCTAAAAATGTTGGTACAGCTCCCTACAATAATGGCTAGGGATAAGGTGCCTCCTCATCACTTTCTTCATCTCATCCTTTGTGTCAATGGGTCTCTCCTTATTCCACGTCCTGCTTGAAGTAACTTGATCCCACCAAACAATAGCATAATCAACAACTCAACAGTAGCTAATTTTACTCTCCTTTCCTTTGAGTAGTTATGCTAGTAAAAAATTAGTTCCACTTTTCTCTCCTACTACAAGTATGTATTTGGATCATTCTTGCCCTGGAAGGTCATAATCACCATCTTTGTGCTACTAGATTATTGTCCTACCTATTTGGGGACCCATGCTCTCTCCGGTGTCCACCTCTTTCCCAGTTGTATTAGATGTCTTCATATTCAGTGTACCATGATTTATTCTCATCTTCAAGATTTCTTTGAGTTTGAGCTCATCTGCGAGGCTATCTTCCACAAGTTTCTGATGCCTCACTCCTTGCTAATCACTCATTTATCATCTCTAAGATCATAATGAGCATTCGAACTACTTTTGTATTGTTTTGATGGCAGACTGTTTGTCTTCTTTAGTTCCTGAATGTGGCATTCTTACATGTAAAAAATTGTTAGTCCAACACATAAAATAAGGTCTTACTAGACATTCCCTCCTATGTTTACACTTGTAAGATAGTTGCTTTATCCACTCGTGTTTACATTTAACTTTTCTTAGCTTTTACCCTCTAATAATCTCACCATTCTTGCTTTTTATGTAAAATCATGAAGAAAAGTACATCCGACTAACGTTGTTAACTGATTTATTTCAATGCATTATAGATATATGAGTAGTCAATATCGAAATGAATCTATTAGCGTTAGACAAATTCAAGTTTCTTAGTATAGAAATTTTATGACTATAAATAGCAATGTTTTGCTAGTTTGAAGAAAATTAGTTTAATTTTGGTGTCTTGTAATACAAGACCTGAATTGGTAGGAATCTATATTACAGGATGACATGAGTAACAATTAAAAACCTTAGAATATGTGGCTAGAAATTAGCCACCTAACCTCTGCTTGTTGGCCAAATAAAGACCACACAATTAGAAACTTAAAAAAAATTAAAACACCATTTGAAATCCACCAATTAGATTAAGTCATAAGTCTTTACAACTTATGAGACAAGAAGCAAAATTTTCCATCCTTGTCCCTCCAAGAATTCGGCCAAACTCCAAAACCCTAACCTTCCATTTTCTTTTTCAACCTTATTCTCATCTTCTATCTCTCCATCTCGACTCAAAGTTCCAAGTGAATCTTGTCTCCTTTCAATAAAAAATTTCACTTTTTTTTTGTATTTCCTCAAGAAACCTCAAGATAACCTCACAAACTTCCTTCCCTTAGATCATTTCACTTTAGTCCCCAAGGAGAAAAAGAGGAATCATCACCTTCTTGAAGCTATAGTGAGGAGGAACCATCAAGAAAACTTCGAATTAGAAGCTACAAGTAGTGTTTTGAAGTAGGATTTCTTAGACTAATAAATTTCTAGAGTTTATGTGGTTGCTATGGTTTCTTGTGTCATCTTTTATTTGACATCGTTTGATGATAATATGATTTTTTTTGTGATTTAAGATAAAAATCATTGGTTTGGGTTAAATATTTGATCAAAAAACCAAAAGAGAACATAAACCAAAATGCTGTGAGAAAATCATAAAGGAACTATCCATATAGAAAATGGTCTTTCTCATTTTATAGGCCTCAAATTCAAGTGAAACAAGTTTTAGATAAAAACTAGACTTCCAGAACTTGCCAACCATATAAATTATAAGTCCATAGGATTTAAAATGAGAGAGTTATCAATTTTAGAATTAGATTGTTGAATTTCACTCATTATTCTAACTAATGTGTATTGTGAGGGCATAACTCACTCTATACAATGTCAAATTAAGTGAAACCAATTTTCTGAGGAAATTAACATATAGAGAACCTTGTCATAAAAATTTCATACTTACATCATAAGTGCATTGCTCCCAGTAATTCTCTAAATTTGACCCATCTCTATTTAGATTGAAATAGGGTAGCCCACATGAGGAGCTCATAACCTAAGCTCTTCTTACCAAATTAAGATAAAACTTACTGGGATTGAAATATAATCCAATTAGCTATAATTTGGTATAAAATTATGATAAAAAATGAAAAAATATGAAATTTTTGTGATTTTCTAAATTTAGGTGTGCAAGACTATCCTGAAATAGGGCAGTCTTGAGTAAAACTTTAGTAACTCAACTTATATACCTCAAAACTTAATGGGACTAAAGAGATTTAAAAGTAGATTAATAAGACTACATCATAAATTTTTATATTAAAATGAGTTAAAATAAAATTTTAGTGCAATTTATAAGACAGGACATGTTTGAGGGAAGTTAAGATAACAATTTTTTAGAGTTAGAGCCCTATAAGCCACATGGAGCCAACGACTGATTTATTGCTACAATTCTTTATTTACAATTCTTTATTATAATGATGTGATGTTAGTATATGAATATACTACTTTTGTTTACTGTGACTGGCTGGTTGCAATGATATTGTCTATATATGGGAAAGTCTCCTGCTTTAGCTATTATGCTACCGAAGTTCCGACAGAAATATATGAATCATGCATCATGATTGTAATCCCTCAAGCATATGCATTCATGAGTATATGATCAAAGATATAATTATGATTCCATATTACTTAGGTTAGCCTTGGAATAAAATAAGGAGAATAGATCGGCGGGAGAGTCAGGGAAAGTAAACCTAGCAATCTTGTATAGGAACAAACTCGATTTTGAAAAGCAAATTATTACCTAGGATTTATATGGCCAAAATACTGCCAGGAGACCAAGTATGGAAAAAGATGATGAAAGTTAAGAAGAAAAAAGTCAAGTGTACTTGCATCAAGGGCTCGGTTGCATTCATATATGCATATTATTTACTTGTTCTTTAGCCTCCTATATCTATAATCGGATTCTTTCTCTATTCACCAAGTGTATGAATAAAATAAACTCTACTTTGGATGATATGGTTTCAAACTATAAAACTGGAATGTATGCTCTAGCATTTATACTATTCACACCTTTTTGAAATAAACCGAAGTAGCTGAGAATGATTACAATATCACTATGTGATAGTTTGAGAAATCCTACTGAGAGTTTTCGAATTCTCACATTTCCATGTCATTCTTAGATGATAGGAACGGCAGTGATGGTACTTTTCACCGAGATACCTAAAATGGCAGTAATACTACGACCCTGCTTTGAACTCCCTAATTTTATCAGCTACTTCTTGCATGCATTTGTATATATTTTTCCAGCATGTTTTTTATTGTTTCTGTCTCGAATCCACTTTCGACCCTTAGGCTCCATCTGATGGGAGCCCACTATAGGAGACTTTTCTCCTTGCTACACCCCCTTAGCCCCTTCTTCTAGCTCCTCCAGAGATTGATTCCATAGAAGCGAACATTTCAGCCTCTTCCTCTTTCCATGTTCATGGAAGCGATGATGGTTCGCTTGGTGGTTCTTAGTCCGCAGATCTTATGGAGAATGGGTTCATTCCTGTAGTGTCTATTTAGGGGAGTTTGATGGACCTTTTTGAGTATGGTGGTAGTTGTATAGAGTGGTCCTCTTTTGGGGTATTTCTTTATCGGAGCTTGCGCCACAAACTTACTTTCTGTTTTCTTTTTGGTTCTTATATATCAATGCTGACTCTCTGTAATTGTTGCTAGAGGAACATGTACTGAGACTTATGGTGAATGTTCTGTAAATGTCTACTATAATGTTTATCTCTATACTTTTATTTTCTTACCTTTCGATGTACCATGTTTTATTTTACGAAATTGATTGCACACATTTATTCCACAGACAAGTAAATCAATAAATCCACATTCAGTTAAATTGATCCGCACTATGACTATGTATCAAAATTATAATAAAGGTAAATTAGTATAAGTAGCAAACTTCTGAGTATAATATTATGACTTAAGCATAGTATTATATTAGAGAAGGCATTACATTTTACCACTCAAAATTCCTTAAACCTTGATAATAAGGTTCAACATAATACCCTACTAATACCATACTATGCTTAAGTTATTTTTTGGCATTACTAGTTGTTACTTTTAACTAACGAAAGTTCTTATCGTTGAAATTAGCATAATACACCAAAATAGCATGTAATTTTTTTTTTTGTAAAACCTTTATGCTTGAAAACTGAGCCTTTAAGCGCTTACTTACTTGTATACACATGGACGTTGTTCCTCATATCGCTGAGTTACTAATAAGACGTATGATAAAATTGAAACAACATAACACAATACCATAAGCCAAGAATGTAATCATAGATACTCAAGAGTCATCATTACACTTAATAAGTATCACATATGTAATAGGTCAAATTAAACAGTATGACTTCCTATGTAACACCCTACTAATTTAATGTTATGCTTAAGTCACAGCATGAAATTAAGTAGATTGTGTTACTATGTTAATACACTGCCTACGTTTCATTTATCCATATCTTTATTTATTTATTTATTTATTTGAAGAAATGGAATGCTGTATAAAGAACATGACAGGGTTTAATTCATCACAATAGAAAGATAAGAACCACCTAAAGCTACATGCTGCCAAAAGAGGGTCATGCTATACAATACTGCCTGTGGCTGACCTACTCAGTCAAGTAGCCGTTGGCCATATCAGGCCCGGCTGGCGAGTAGTCAGTACTAGGTCCTGAGGAGGATGATGAGCTGCTGGCCTCTAAAGGGTCGCTGTCGGAGGTGAGTGGGATGTCGGGTACTACCTACGGAGGTGACTCTGGTGCAGGATCGGCAGGAGCTGCAGGTGCAGGGGGTGCTGGCGAAGGGTGTGCCACATGTAGTGGGACCTCAAAGTAAGGGGTGGCAGGATCAAAAGCGGGATGGTGCAAAGGGATGACAAAGTTCCTATCACTAAAAAGGTAAAGACAGAACTGGCAAGAGCCGGCTATGTACAGCGAGCCTACTGCAGCGTCATGGTGGAGCTGCAAGTCTAGCATCTCAATCAAGAGGGTAGCTGTCGTGTCCATCGTCCCCATCTGAGAATGAGGCAGAAATGCAAAACGAGGTGAGAATTTAAGGAAATTCTCAGTAGGGTCGTGCATGACGTTTAACTGACGTCGCTTTCATTCTCAGTTGCCTCGGGTTTTATTTAATTATAAAAACATGAGGTCAACTTAACTATTCCCATTTAATAAGGTTGGGAAAATGTCTGGTCCAAGGCAAGGTCCAATTTTACTTTAGACAACATAAGAAATAGATTAAACTACTAACAATAATACACAGTATAATTGGCGGAATAAATGAACATATGCTGTAAGTAAACGTAACAGTTAAACTGTAAATAACTTGTAATCATGCACTTAATGCAATCATGCAAAACTTGCTCTTGAACTTTCCTTTGCTCATATACTTTCTTCATTACTCATAAACTTTTCCATTACTTGGTCCCCTGGGAGTTCTTGGCCATTTTAGACTCCTGGGTAATAGTCTGCTTTTCAGGATCGATCTCATTCCTATACAGAGATTGCCGGGTTTACTTTTCCCGACGTCCCCACCGATCTATTCCCCTTAACTTTTTATCCGGGGCTGGCCCATGTATCATGGAACTTTCATCATAACATATTCTTGGGTTCATCATAACATGAATTTCATAGCTTTCTTGAGAATGCACATGCATCTACATGTATCTCATGACTCATGCATATACCTTACCACAATTTTGGCAGCATAACAGAACATGTCCGCTTTCCCATAAATAGTACCAGTATATCAGAATGCCAATTTCTCATAGCAATTACAATATTGCATGCACAATTCATCATGGAGCTTATAGGAACATTAGTCTTCTCAAGATAGAGTTACAGCCTCACATAAATCATTCAACCCGACTTTTGTAAATCATGCCATAATTTCTATTTAACTCCTTTGGACCTCAATTTTGGATATGTTAAAGTGTTATGTGTCTATTTTCTAAACTCTTTAGTCCCATCTGATTCTGATAATCATAACTCACGTTATTCAGGTTTTATCCCGGCCTGCCCTGTGGCTGGCCAGAATTGCTCACTCAAAAGTAAAAATCTACTAAAAATCGAAAACTAGCTCAAATGATACGAAATTGGTCTCATATTAAAGCTGATAGAACCATATTTCATTTTCAAAAAGTCCCATTTCATTTGACTTAGTAGGGCTCGATTTATAAGCCCCGAAACTTAACCTTCCTAAACTGCTCTGTTTTGGCTCAGTTTGGACATAGGTTAATTTTTTCAAATCACTGGGAACAAATAGGATGGTAACAAACTTGGAATTTCTGGGTAGGATGTTCTCCTATGTGTAAGCTTTCCAACAAAATTAGTTTCACTCAATTTATAGTTGTATAGGGTGAGTTACACCCTTTTTAACCCATACTGCCCGGGTGGATGTCCTGATTCCTAGGTCGAACTTCAAAAATTCATATCTCTCTCAGTATTACTCCAATGGTCTTATATGATATATGTGTAGAAAGCCCTAGATGTCTAGTTTTACATAAAAATAGTTTCATTAATTTTAAATGGCGGGAGGCGGAGCCGTACACTCCGCCGTACGGACTGCCGAGGGTTTTGAGTTTTCCAGCTTCTCAACTTCTTCATATCTTCATCCTTTCTTGTTTTGAATTCAATTTTAATCTCACAACAGCCAATAAACCAGCCGCAATTCATCATGATCACTCAGTCAATATATCAGAATTGAAGAATTAAACCACCAATAATCATTCAAAATCAGAAAAATCAAGACAAGAATTAAAACCTCTACCTCTTGCTTGAGTTTGGAAATAGGGCCTGGTTGATCTTGAAGGCTAAATGGAGTGGGTGAGTGGAGAAAAGAAAAGAGAGCTGAAGTGAGAAAGAGAGAGCAACGTAAGGAATGAGCTGAAGAGGCAGGAGGGGAATATATATAGGCATGGCTTTGAGGTAGTAGTTAGAATGAGTGGCTTTGATTGGGAGAAATTTTTGTGGGCAAAGTTCGTCTATATCTTCCTCTTTTGTGACAAAATTGCTCTCCACGTTGCCTGAGAAGTGAAACTCACTTCCAGCGTATCTGAACATGACATCAGAACTCGTGTATTTCCTAAAGTCGGAATTCGTGATGAAGTCGGAACTCGGAATAATCGTCTTGGTTTATTCAAAACTCGAGAGTAAGGTCGGACGTCGGAATCGTAAGGTACAATCACCTTCAAATCGAAGGTCAAGGGCCAAAATGTGAAACCACAATACTCGAACCCAGAAGTCGGGAGACATAAGTAAACTCGAATCGATTCTAAGGACGAAACCGGATATCGGGATTCAAAACATTAATTAAGTGTACCAAGAAATCGGAACTCATAGTATCTCGGCACTCCAACTCGATCTCGGAACTCGGGAGTTAGAGAAATGAAAAGCTCCTGCTAATAAACTTGAGGTCGGAACTCAACACTTAATCTCGGAAATCAAAAAAATCATAGAAATGAAAAGCTCTCGGTAATAGCCTTGAATTCGGAAGTCGTGAAAATTTTGGCCGAACTTGGAGACCAATTCGGATAAACTCGGAAGTCGGATATCGTATACATTCTAATACACCATAAGGTCGGAAATAGGAAAATCCAAGCCATTATATTAAGCATAGTAAGATCGGAAATCGGGATATATTATTGATGAGGTCGGAATTCTTACATGCTTACATAAGGTCGGAAATCAGATTCGGAAATCGCGTATTACGTACATAAGGTCGTAAATCGGAAAATACGGCCAGCCCTTTTGAGCCTTGGAGACAAAGTCGAAAATCGAAACTCTGACATTGTATTACTAAGGTCGGAAGTCAGAATTTATCTGAAAGTTAAAGACAAACTCGGAAATCGAAAATTTCAACCTTAAGTGATGAGATCGGAATTCGGAAATCGAGACGTTACATTACGACCCTCCTTAAAAAAAATTTGTCCTCAAAATTTAGTATCTGAGAATAGTTCAGGATACTCTCTTCTCATCCTTGATTCCAATTCCCAAGTGTAGTCTTCAGCATTTTCCTTTCCCCATGCTACCTTTACTAACTGCACGAATTTGTTTCGAAGTTGTCTGCTGCTCCTATTTACTATTTGTGCTGGTTGAACCTGGAAAGTTAGGTCCTCCTTTAACCTTATTGATTCGGGTTCTAGCATGTGCGTAGGGTCAGGCTGATATTTTCTAAGTTGAGAAACATGGAACACATCATGAAGGTTTGACAATTGTGGAGGCAAAGCAACTTGATATGCAATTGATTCGATTCGCCTCAAAATCTGGAAGGGACCGATAAAGCGAGGATTTAACTTCTTGACTTTAATGGCTCTGCCTATCCCCGTTGTAGGCGTAGCCTTAAAAAAAACATGGTCTCCTTCTTGAAACTCTAGAGGCTTCCTCCTGGTATCCGCGTAACTCTTTTGGCGGCTTTGAGCGGCAAGCATCTTGCTCCGTATTTTCTTGATTTGGTCAGTGGTCTGCTCAACTAAATCAGGCCCCAATAGAGTTAATTCTCCTATTTCATACCAACACAGGGGAGATTAGAACTTCCGTCCATACAATGCTTCATAAGGAGCCATACTGATGCTGACGTGATAGCTATTGTTGTATGCGAACTCGGCTAGCGGTAAATATCGGTCCCAATTTCCGCGTTGCTCCAGTATGTAGGCTCACAACATATCTTCCAAGGTTTGAATTGTCCTCTTTGTTTGACCATCCATTTGCGGATGATATGCTGTGCTTAGGCACAGCTTAACACCAAACGCCTTTTGTAAGGCTCCCCAAAACCGTGAAGTAAACCTTGGGTCCCGATCTGAGATAATGGTTGAAGGGGTTCCGTGCAGCCTTATGATCTCTTGAATGTACAGTTGTGCCAATTTTTCTAACGGATAATTTGCTCGAATGGGTAGAAAATAAGCAGATTTGGTCAATCTATCCATAACGACCCATATAGCATCATATCTAGAACGCAAATCGATCTTAGAGAATACCGTGGCACCTTGTAGCTGGTCCATGAGATCATCAATCCTCGGTAGTGGATATTTATTCTTAATCGTCACCTTATTCAACTGCCTATAATCCACGCATAGGTGCATGCTCCCATCTTTCTTCTTGACCAACAAGACTGGAGCTCCCCAAGGTGATGCACTTGGTCGTATGAATCCTTTTTCCAAAAGCTCCTCGATCTGTCTTTTTAGTTAAAGTCGGCTCAAGGGTGACATTCGATATGGAGCTATAGATATTGGTCCTGCACCTGGAACCAACTCGATGGTGAACTCAATCTCTCTCTCAGGAGGGAATTCAGGAATATCTTCTAGAAAAACATTCGGATATTCCCTAACAACCCGAATCTTCTCTAGTTCCTGCTCAGCTTCTGTCACATTAGCTGTCAAGAGGATATATCCTTGACTCTTCGACCCACTATAGTTTACTAATAAAGAGTTCAGATAGAAGAGTGTTGAGGCTTGGGATTCAGAGGATGAGACAGAGGGGAATACCACCGTCTTATCAGAGCAATTGAGCATGACTCGATTGGCAGAAAGCCAGTCCATGCCCAGAATTATGTCCAGTCCAGAGAGAGGGAGGCAAATCAAATTGGCTGCAAAGGCTCTACCCTTAATTTGAAGAGGAACATTGATACAAACTTGACTAGTTTTAACAGGTTCATTAGTGGGAGTAGAAACCAGTAAATCATAAGGCAATTCAAAAATTTGCAATTGCAAAACAACCACACAGTCATGAGAAATAAATGAGTGTGAGGCACCCGAATCATAGAGTACAGTCAGGGTCTCACCGTCTACTTCACAAGTACCTTGGATAAGTCCCTCAGACTTATTAGCTTCCTCCGCATCCATGGTAAAAACCCATCCTTGACGTTGTGGTCGAGAAGGCTGTGATGGATTCCTGGTTGGGCACTCATAAATCTTGTGGCCTGGCTTGCCACACCCAGCGGACGATTACGGCACGCCAAGCACGGCCGATCGCCATGATTCCTACCGCACTTCGTGTAAGTTGGATTTGGAAGAGGCCTTTGAGGCTGCTTGCCTTTGTTGCTAACCAGCGGGAATCTCCTTTGCTATTGAAAGTTGGGCTTGAATCTTGGGCCCTGCGGGACCAACCTCTTCTTGAAATGATCGCCAGATGCCCTGGCTGCCACTAGTTTTGAGTTGCAATCTTCCATAAGTCGGCATTTATTTACCAACATGGGAAAATCTCTAATCTCCATTGGCCCAATTGCGGTGAGAATATCTTCCCGTAACCCTCCTTCAAACTTGATGCACTTCCAAGGTTGAACTGGATTCCTCTGATAAATTGTAGAGAATTTGCACAGCTCTTCAAATCTGGCAATGTATTCGGATACCGTCCGGTTTCCTTGGCGAAGCTACATAAACTCGAGTTCTTTGGCATTCCAAACGAAAGCAAGAAAGTACTTCTGGTAGAAGACATCTCTAAACACCGTCTAGGTGATTGCTGTCTGAGAGTCTTCAAACAATCTTCGTACCCCGTTCCACTAGAACTCTGCGTCTGCCTCAAGCATATAGGTGGCAAAGGTCACCTTTTGATGATCCGAGCAATCTAGGATGGAGAAAATCTTCTCCATGGCTTTAATCTATTCGTCATCTTTATCAAGATCATACGCCCCTCGAAAGTTGGGCATTTCTGAACTCAGCGAACTTAAGATAATCCAGATCAGCTCCCGGGCCATGTGGGTTTCCTCCACAGCCTACCGCAGGTCGCCTACCTAGCTGATCCATCATCTGGTGATTTCTTTGCATTTATTCTCGCATTGCTTGAGCCATCTCTCGTACGGTGTCCATAAGTTCAGCAGGATTCTCTTGAGCAGGTCCAGTCTTGTGATCTACCTACGCCTTAGGAAGCCATTAAGTTCTGAGCACACAAAACAAAAGTTATTGAGTTGATCAGGCTCAACACTAAGTCTAATATGCTAGTAAATAATAGCTCACACGGTCAGGCACTTTGTGCACATGCACATCTATATCTCAACCGTACAGGCAAGATCTAATGCATGTTGTCAACTAAAAACACAGAATATGCGTGAAGCATAGTTAGTCCAATCCTCAGGCCTTAGCTAGGACAAACTGCTCTGATACCAAAAATGTAACACCCTACTAATTTAATGTTATGCTTAAGTCATAGCATGAAATTAAGTAGATTGTGTTACTGTGTTAATACACTGCCTACGTTTCATTTATCCGTATCTTTATTTATTTATTTATTTATTTGAAGAAATGGAACGCTGTATAAAGAACGTGACAGGGTTTAATTCATCACAATAGAAAGATAAGAACCATTTACACCTACACATCAAGCGTACATATATATATATATATATATATATATATATATATATATATATATATATATATATATATATATATATATATAAAGCCACTGTTTCAGCTTATGTACAAGTTTCAAAATAGGATACATGAGTGGGGCCATGTACCAAAAAGACATAAAGCCCATGTCAGTCAACCTGATCCTATGTGGTCCTCAAAGGACATTTCAAAAGCCTACCACTAGGTCTATGACCCAAAGCGCATCTTTGCCAAAGAGGGTCATGCTATACAATACTGCTTGTGGCTGACCTACTCGGTCAGGTAGCCATTGGCCATATCAGGCCCGGCTGGCGAGTAGTCAATACTAGGTTCTGAGGAGGATGATGAGCTGGTGGCCTCTGAAAGGTCGCTGTCGGAGGTGAGTGGGATGTCGGGTACTACCTGCGGAAGTGACTGCACGGCACGGGATCGGCGGGGAGTTGCAAGTCTTCTGCAGTGCGGTCTTTGGCGGAGGGTGTGCCACATGTAGTGGGACCTCAAAGTAAGGGGTGGCAGGATCAAAAGCGGGATGGTGCAAAGGGATGGCAAAGTTCCTATCACTAAAAAGGTAAAGACAGAACTGGCAAGAGCCAGCTATGTACAGTGAGCCTACTGCAGGGTCATGGTGGAGCTGCAAGTCTGGCACCTCAATCAAGAGGGTAGCTGTTGTGTCCATCGTCCCCGTCTGAGAATGAGACAGAAATGCAAAACGTGGTGAGAATTTAAGGAAATTCTCAGTAGGGTTGTGCATGACGTTTAACTGACGTCGCTTTCATTCTCAGTTGCCTCGGGTTTTATTTAATTATAAAAACATGAGGTCAACTTAACTATTCCCATTTAATAAGGTTGGGAAAATGTCTGGTCCGAGGCAAGGTCCAATTTCACTTTAGACAGCATAAGAAATAGATTAAACTACTAACAATAATACACAGTATAATTGGCGGAATAAATGAACATATGCTGTAAGTAAATGTAACAGTTAAACTGTAAATAACTTGTAATCATGCACTTAATGCAATCATGCAAAACTTGCTCTTGAACTTTCCTTTGCTCATATACTTTCTTCATTACTCATAAACTTTTCCATTACTTGGTCCCCTGGGAGTTCTTGGCCATTTTAGACTCCTGGGTAATAGATCGAGCTCGTTCCTATACAGGGATTGCCGGGTTTACTTTCCCTGACGTCCCCACTGATCTATTCCCTTTAACTTTTTATTCGGGGCTAGCCCAAGTATCATGGAACTTTCATCATAACATATTCTTGGGTTCATCATAACATGAATTTCATAGCTTTCTTGAGAATGCACATGCATCTACATGTATCTCATGACTCATGCATATACCTTACCGCAATTTTGGCGGCATAACGGAACGTGTTCGCTTCCCCATGAACAGTACCAGTATATCAGAATGCCAATTTCTCATAGCAATTATAATATTGCATGCACAATCCATCATGGAGCTCATAGGAACATTAGTCTTCTCAAGGTAGAGTTACAGCCTCACATAATTCATTCAACCCGATTTTTGTAAATCATGCCATAATTTCTATTTAACTCTTTTGGACCTCAATTTTGGATATATTAAAGTGTTATGTGTCTATTTTCTAACCTCTTTGGTCCCATCTGATTCTGATAATCATAACTCACGTTATTCAGGTTTTATCTCGGCGCCTGTGTGGTGGCGATATTGCTCACTCAAAAGTAAAAATCTACTAAAAATCAAAAACTAGCTCAAATGATTCGGTCTCATATTAAAGCTGATAGAACCATCTTTCATTTGCAAAAAGTCCCATTCCATTTGACTTAGTAGGGCTCGAGTTATAAGCTCCGAAACTTAACCTTCCTGAACTGCTCTATTTTGGCTCGGTTTGGACATAGGTTAACTTCTTCAAATCGTTGGGAACAAATAGGATGGTCACAAACTCAGAATTTCTGGGTAGGATGTTCTCCTATATGTAAGCTTTTCAACAAAATTAGTTTCGCTCAATTTGGAGTTGTATAGGGTGAGTTACACCCTTTTTAACCCATACTGCCCGGGTGGATGTCCTGATTCCTAGGTTGAACTTCAAAAATTCATATCACTCTCAATATTACTCCAATGGTCTTATATGATATATGTGTAGAAAGCCCTAGATGTCTAGTTTTACATAAAAATGGTTTCATTAATTTTAAATGGCGGGAGGCGGAGCTGTACACTCCGCCGTACAGACTGCCGAGGGTTTTGAGTTTTCCAGCCTCTCAACTTCTTCATATCTTCATCCTTTCTTGTTTCCAATTCAATTTTAATCTCACAACAGCCAATAAACCAGCCACAATTCATCATGATCACTTAATCAATATATCAGAATTGAAGAATTAAACCATCAATAATCATTCAAAATCAGAAAAATCAAGACAAGAATTAAAACCTCTACCTCTTGCTTGAGTTTGGAAATAGGGCTTGGTTGATCTTGAAGGCTGAATGGAGTGGGTGAGTGGAGAAAAGAAAAGAGAGCTGAAGTGAGGAAGAGAGGGCAACGTAAGGAATGAGCTGAAGAGGCAGGAGGGGAATATATATAGGCAAGGCTTTGAGGTACTAGTTAGAATGAGTGGCTTTGATTGGGTGAAATTTCTGTGGGCAAAGTTCGTCCATGTCTTCCTCTTTTGTGACAAAATTGCTCTCCATGTCACTTGAGAAGTGAAACTCGCATCCAGCGTATCTGAACATGACATCGGAACTCATGTATTTCCTAAAGTCGGAATTCGTGATGAAGTCGGAACTCGGAATAATCGTCTTGGTTTATTCAAAACTCGAGAGTAAGGTCGGACGTCGGAATCGTAAGGTACAATCACCTTCAAATCGAAGGTCAAGGGCCAGAATGTGAAACCAAAATACTCGAACCCGGAAGTCGGGAGACATAAGTAAATTCGAATTGATTCTAAGGACAACACCGGATATCGGGATTCAAAACATTAATCAAGTGTACCAAGAAATCGAAATTCATAGGATCTCGGCACTCCAACTCGATCTCGGAACTCAAGAGTTAGAGAAATGAAAAGCTCCTGCTAATAAACTCGAGGTCGGAACTCAACACTTAATCTCGGAAATCAGAAAAATCATAGAAATGAAAAGCTCTCGGGAATAGCCTCGAATTCGGAAGTTGTGAAAATTTTGGCCGAACTTGGAGACCAATTCAGATAAACTCGGAAGTCAGATATCGTATACATTCTAATTCACCATAAGGTCGCAAATAGGAAAATCCAAGCCATTCTATTAAGCATAGTAAGATCAGAAATCGGGATATATTACTAATGAGGTCGGAATTCTTACATGCTTACATAAGGTCGGAAATCGCATATTACGTGCATAAGGTCATAAATCGGAAAATACAGCCAGCCCTTTTGAGCCTTGGAGACGAAGTCGGAAATCGAAACTCTGACATTGTATTACTAAGGTCAGAAGTCGGAATTTATCTGAAAGTTAAAGACAAACTCGAAAATCGAAAAATTTCAACCTTAAGTGATGAGATCGGAATTCGGAAATCGAGACGTTACATCCTACATGCTCTTAATTACACATAAACTACCCAACCAAGGCTCTAAAGAAAATGAAAATACTATGCTACTATCTTGATCCTCCTTAGCTAGGTGAAGAAATATAGCAGCTCTTCGCCTCATCTAGTCAGGTACCAATGGGAGTGCTGCCGAGGATGCCATCAACTCCGCCTGAAGACGACACGGAAACGTAAGAGTGAGAAATACAAGATTTCTTAGTAGGTTCCTGACTATACCACTAATGTGTCATCGTCGTCTTCCCAGCCACTTTGGGTTTTATTATGAAAATAGTAAGCATGCATAAGTTCTATTTTTAAAGGGTTTGAAAACATAGATTCCCAAAGCAGGTTTCTTTTAATCTTTCCCATATAAACATAATATAAAGAAACTCAAAGCTACCATATAAGAGCATATACAAGTGAGAGCATGGGGTAAACATTCATAATACGCATGAGAAATATAGAAACATGCATGACTATGCAACTCATCAATTTGACCATGGTTCTACTTTGACTTTGCTTTCATTGTTAGCACGTGATTAACATTCTTTACTTTTCCTTTGAGATAGACTACTTTTGGACATGAGCTCATTCCGGGACCGTCGTCACGTAGTACTAACCAAATCAAACTAAGCCGATATTGGTTACCTCTAAGTTGGAGGGTCCTCCATGTCATCACCCTTGCCTCCCTCAAAGAGGTTCCTTGAGTCGTTGTGGATCACCGTCTCTCACTTCCCTGAAGTGATCGTGGGGTCATATCCCATTATTTCTTTTCTTATCATTATACCTTTCATGCATAATACTTCTTTGACAAAACATATGCAATGATATGACTAAGTCCATAATTTTGAAGAAAATCCGGCAGCATAACGACTAGACCGGAGCTTCCCCAAAATGCAAATCATGAAACTTTTAATCAATAGTTTATCATATCACAATAATCAATCAATCATGAGACAAAGCTCGATCAAACTCATTATTCATCATGCTGAATGGCATCATACATTTATACCCTAAAAAGGTTCATAGTTGTATTATTTTTTGTGAAGAATCTTATGAATCATCATATGATTTCTTGTGGTTATCCATGAGAAAATCACATAGTTAAAATATATGTATGTGGTCTTTTAGTTACTTAGTTCTCATGTGAAATTATTCTTTACTTGAGTTCATGTCTTATGGAACACTTGTTCAAATTAATTAAGTTAAATGATTGTTTCCTTTCCTTGAGATAGTGCACTCAGTGACTCCTAGGTTCATGGTATGCTCAGAGGTCCTAATCATACTTTTGTTCCCAAGGAATTCGAGATCCCTCTAATCCTTGGGTCATGACAATGCATAACCACATCATAAACTCAACAACAGTATGTTCACTAATCACCATGGGTGATTTTCAACTTAATTAAGTTACAAAGTTTCAAGCTTTTATCACTAACATACAAGGTCTTACCTTAAGTATTATAAAAGTTATCATTCTTTATAAAGTAGTCATAAAGTTTTGTTCTTTATGAAAGTAGGTGCCTCTAAAATTATATTCTTGACTTAAAGATTAGATCTTTATGAAAGTTGACACTTTTATTTACTCTAAGACCATCAAGGTCTCAACTTTATGATTTAAAGTTGTCTTAAAGTCTAAAGGATTCCTACTTTATGAACTAGTGATATAAGACATTAGCTTTAAAGTTATAAAGTCTTGATCTTTATAAAAGTTAATATCTTTAAGCATTGTTTTGATTCAAGATCTAAAATTTATGAATTAAATGTTACAAAACAACACTTTTATGACTTAAAGGTTTCATTCTTGACTAAAGTTTGAAACTTTATAAAAGGTCTTGGCTTTAAAGTTTGATTTCTAAGACAGCAAGTGACAAGATATCATTTTATAACTTAAAAAGGCTTATTATAAAAAATAAAAATAAAAAAGCTTAGACTTTTGTATGTAGTCTTGTCTTCAAAACAAAACAAAATAAGACTTTATGAAAGCTTAAAAGGTGCGCCACTTTTAAGGAATCAAGAAGCAAACTTTTTGGAGCTTTAAGCTTTTAGGATGTTCATAGTCTTATCAAATCATGAAAAACATGTAAAGATGAAACTGTTCTAATCATAAACTCATCATAAGAAAAGAGCAACCTTGAGCAAGATACCCACAAGAGCATTCAAGAATAAGATCGTGAACATATTTTACCAAAAATAGAAACATCAAGAACACTTGAAGAAGAATAAAAACATTTTTTTTCCGAAAGTAGAAATATCAAGAACACTTGAAGAACAACAAGAACATATTTTTTCAAAAGTAGAAACATCAAGAACACTTGAAGAACAACAAGAATATATTTTTCCAAAACTGGAAACATTAAGAAAACTTGAAGAACAACAAGAAAATATTTTTCCAATAATGAAAACCTTTGCTCATGAAGAGCATGAAGGATTTTCTCAAGTTTTCACTTAAAGATCTTGGTCATGAAAAGAACCAAGCTTCAAGCTTTCTTGAGTAAACAAAATAAAAGAGTGAAGATCACTACCTTTCTTGAAGATGGCGCAAAAACAAGAGAAGAGGAAGAAGAAGATGATGGCTCCTCTTGATGATGATGGTGGCGGTTTTGCAAGAAGGAAGGAGAAGCTCTTTAGATCATGTGAAAATGGAGGTTGTAGTGTTTAAATCTCTTCTTCAAAGACCAAAAGATGTGGTCTTTAAAGGGCTAAGTGAATAAGGTTTGGTTATGGAGGTGGACAATGAAGAAGAAGGTGGAGAAGAAGAAGAAAGTTTAGATTGAAGTTAGAGAAATTTTGAAAACAAGAGAAAGAATGATATGACATAAAATGAAAATGGATGAGTATGTGTTATTGTAGTTGTGGCCGTAACTTTCTAAGGGTAGGGGGAGATATTTTTGCTTCATTTTGTGCTAATTAGTGATTAACGAGACAAAGTGGATGATGGGGGAACAATGCATGGTCAAACTCTTACATAAAGTACTCTTGTTTAATACTTTATACTTTTATGACATCATCTTTTACTTTATTGTCTAGTTGACTAAATTTGAATTTGATCATGTGATTAAGTGCTCCTGCAACTTAATTAAGATGATTAAGCAAGGATTATTGATTAGCACACAATAATATGATTAACAAAAATTAATATTGCGATTAAGCTTAATTATCCTTAATTAAACTTGATTAAGCTAATTAAGGGCAATTAGTGCTTAGTTAAGCGATAAAGGCTTTGACTTGCTTAATTAGAGATTATCTAATCTTGATTAAGTATTTTCTTGACTTTTCTCATCTGAGTTAACTCATAAACTCTTCGTTAACCGCTTAATTAAACCTTAATCTCATAATTTCTCATTGAGTGCCTAATTACTCAAGGTTATTGAGGTAATTTAGCACGACATGAAATTGAGGATGTTACATTTCTCCTCACCTTTAAAAAGAATTTTGATCTCAAAATTCGTTATCTGTAAACAAATTCGGATACTCATTCTTCATTTCGGACTCCAGCTCCCACATATATTCTTCCATATTTCCTCTACCCCAAGCCACCTTGACCAAGCTTATTCCTCAGCTATTTTGCCCCATGATCCATGATCTGAGTCTACGGCAGATTGAAGGTTAGGTTTTCCCTTAACTATACACTTTCGGGTTCAAGTAGATGACTAGAATTGGAATGGTATTTTCTCAACTGAGACACATGAAAGACATCATGAAGGTTTGACAAATTTGGAGATAAGGCCATTTGATAAGCAACTGTCCTGATACATTTGAGAATTTGAAAGGGGCCAAGGGAATAGGGGCTCAACTTTCTGACCTTCATGGCTCTACCTATACCAGTCGTAGGAGTAATTTCCAGGAACACATGTTCGTCTTCTTGGAACTCTAGAGGTTTTCTCCTCTTATCCGTATAACTCTTTTGACGGCTCTGGGCCGTAAGGATTTTGTCCCTAATCCTTCTGATTTGCTCTGTGGTTTGCCTCACAAGATTAGGTCCTAATAGATTTTGCTCACCAGGTTCAAACCAATATAGGGGATATTGACACTTCCTTCCATACAAAGCTTCATAAAGTGCCATACTAATACTTGCATGATGACTATTGTTATAGGCAAACTCAATCAAAGGTAAGTATCTATCCTAACTTCCTTGATCGTCCAACACACAAGCTCTCAATGTGTCCTCTAAAGTTTGGATAGTCCGCTCTAACTATCCATCCGTTTGGGGGTGATAAGCTGTACTTAGGCAAAGCCTCGTCCCAAATGCCTTTTGCAAGACTTCCCAGAATCTAGAGGTAAACCTCGGGTCTCTATCCGAGATTATGGTTGAAGGCACACCATGCAACATTACTATCTCTTGACCATATAGCTGGGCTAACTTTTCCTAGGGATAAGTAGCTTGAATGGGCAAAAAGTGAGCAGACTTGGTTAATCTGTCAACAATCAGCCATATCGCATCAAAACAGCTTGCGTTTTGGGTAAACCCATCACGAAGTCCATAGACATGCTTTCCTATTTCCATTATGGGATCTCTAATGGTTGCAACATACCAGAGGGCTTTTGGTGTTCAATCTTCACCTTTTGGCAGACTAAACACTTGCTTACTAACTCCGCAATGTCCCTTTTCAATCCTAGTCACCAAAACATCTTCTTAACGTCTTGGTACATATTTGTCACACCAGGGTGTATGGTGAAATGGCTCTTGTGAGCCTCATCCAAAATCCTTCTTCGGAGGTCACTACTTGCGGGCACACAAACTCTTCCTTCGAATCTCCACAGTCCATTTGTACCTCGAGCAAAACCCTTCGACTTTTTTTCTTCCACCAACGCCAGGGTTTTTAGGAAATCCTCGTCCCCACTTTGGGCTTGGGCAAGTTGACTCTTGAGATCGCTCATCACCTAAGTTGTTTCAATCTTAAACTATGGGGGGTTAACACAACTCCAAGGTTAAGGTCTCTAAAGCTCCTTACCAGCTCATCCTCCTTGACCATCATCCATGATGCATGCAAAGACTTCCTACTTAGAGCGTCTGCCACTGCATTGGCCTTCCCACGATGATAGTTCAACCCAAACTCATAATCCTTTAGAAACTCCATCCATCTCCTATGCCTCATATTCAACTCCTTTTGATCAAAGATATACTTCAAACTCTTATGATCAGAAAACACCTCAAATTTTACACCATACAAATAATGCCTCCATATCTTCAGGTAAACACTACAGCCGCTAACTCCAAGTCATAGGTTGGGTGGGCTTCAACTGCCTAGAGGCATAAGCCACCACATTCCTCTTCTGCATCAAGACACAACCTGAACCTCTTCTAGAGGCATCATAATAAACCTCAAATGGTCCACTTGGGTCAGGCAAAACTAATACTGGGGTTGAGGTTAACTTCCTTTTTAGCTCTTGAGAGCTTTTCTCACAATCCATAGTCCACACAAATGGGGCATCTCTCCTTGTCAACTTAGTTAAGAGCAAAGATATTTGGGAAAATCCCTTTATAAATCTACGGTAATAACCGGCTAAACCCAAGAAACTCCTTATCTCAGTTATCGAGGTTGGTCTCTCCCAATTCATTACAACCTCAATCTTACTTGGATCCATGACAATTCTTCCTTGTGACACCATATGCCATAAGAACTTTACTTCCTCCATCCAGAATTCACACTTAGATTACTTAGCATAAAGCTTCTTTTCCCTCAAGATTCCCAACACAACTCTCAAATGCTTTTCGTGTTCCTCCTTTGTTCTTGAATAGATGAGAATATCATCTATGAAAACAAGTACAAACTTATCCAAGTAGGGTCTAAAGATTCTATTCATATAATCCATGAAAATAGCAGGGGCATTAGTCAATCCAAACAACATCACCGTAAACTCATAATGCCCATACCTTATCCTAAAAGCCGTCTTGGGTATATCCTCCTTTTTCACCCTTATCTAATGATATCCGGATCTCAGATCAATCTTAGAGAACACAACTGCACCTCGCAGTTGGTCCATGAGGTCATCTATCCAAGGCAAAGGGTTATTGTTCTTAACAGTCATCTTGTTCAACTGTCTATAGTCCACACATAGCCTCATGCTCCCATCTTTTTTTTCACAAATAACACCGGGGCTCCCCAAGGTAAAGCACTAAGTCTTACAAACTTCTTTTCTAACAATTCTTCCAACAATCCCTTCAACTCCGACAACTCCATTGTGGGCATCTTATAGGGTGCTATAGAGATTGGCCCCGTTCCCGGTACCAACTTTATGGAAAACTAGATTTTCCTTTCCAGGGGAAACTTGGGTATATCATCAGGAAACACATCTAGGTATTTCCTGACTGCAGGGATCTCATCCAATACTTGCTCAAGTTCCACTTCACTTGCCATAAGGAGAACATATCCCTGATTACCAGACTCACTACTCCCTATCTTAATGGAATTCAAAAACAAACTAATAGGTTCAATAGGCTTAACAGGTATAGGAGGAGGAATAATATATTTCTTAGACCAGTTTATCATAGCATGGTTAGTAGAGAGCCAATCTATGCTTAGAATCAAATCCAAACCAGACAAAGGCAAATAAATCAAATTTGCTATGAAGGACCTAACATCAATTTGGAACGGACAATTTAAACAACAATGACAAGTCTTAACTGGTTTTCCGACAGGAGTAGAAACAATCAACATGTAAGGCAATTCAGACACAGATAATCCCAATCTATCTACACAATCATGAGAAATAAAGGCGTGTGTAGCTCTAGAATCATATAGTACAGTTAAGGTTCTACCATCAATCTCGCACTTACCTTGGATTAGATCGTCGAACTGAGTGGCCTCCTCAGCATTAAGGGCAAAGACCCTTCCTTGGTGTTGGGGCTTGTTGGGGCTTGTTGGTAGGGGATAATAGTGCAGTCTTTAGTCATATGCCTAGGCTTTTTGCATCGAAAACAAACATTTTGTCCTGCTAAGCAGAGTCATCCTCCATGATTCTTGCCACACTTGGGGCACCTAGGAGTCACCATTTGCTTTGGTAACTGACCACCTGTGCTGCTTCCAAACTGCGGTTGTCTCTTGCAGTACGGGTTGTACCTAGTCCCTTGGTATTGAGGAACTATTTTTTTCCATAAGCATATTTCTTTAGCATAGCACACTTACCATAGAGTGCAGCCTTGAACACTTCCCAAGTAATAGGGGTCTGGGAGTCCTTGATCATCTTTCTAGCATTGGTCCACTAAGCTTCAGCATTAGCCTCCAGCATATAGATAGCAATTGTTACTTTCTGCAGCCCCGTGCAACCTAACATAGAGAATGTCCTTTCTAGTGCCTCGATCTATCCCCCAACTTCCTTAGGGTTGAAGTCTCCTCGAAAAGCTGGTGGGTTGGTCTTCATAAACTTAGCGAACTTCAAGTATTTTAAGTCAGCCTCAATTCCTTCTATTCCTCCTAATGCTCGATTAGCTACAGTAACTTGTTGCCTTGCAGCTGAAACCCATGTAGGAAAGATATTCGCTACATCTGCCATACCTAAGGCAGTAATGCCTACCTAACTCCTATATCTTACCTCTGTGGTAAGATTCATGGCATGATTTCTAACACATGATAGAGTATGCTTAGGAGCATAGTCAGTCCATCTCCAGGCTCTACAAGGACGAACTGCTCTGATACCAAAATGTAACACCTTACTAATACCATACTATGCTTAAGTCATTTTATGGCATTACTAGTTATTACTCTTAACTAACGGAAGTTCTTATCGTTGAAATTAGCATAATACACCAAAATAGCATGTAATTTTTTTTTTTATAAAACCTTTATGCTTGAAAACTGAGCCTTTAAGCGCTTACTTACTCGTATACACATGGACATTGTTCCTCATATCGTTGAGTTACTAATAAGATGTATGATAAAATTGAAACAACATAACACAATACCATAAGCCAAGAATGTAATCATAGATACTCAAGAGTCATCATTACACTTAATAAGTATCACATATGTAATAGGTCAAATTAAACAGCATGACTTCCTACATGCTCTTAATTACACATAAATTGCCCAACTAGGGTTCTTAAGAAAATGAAAATACTATGCTACTATCTTGATCCTCCTTAGCTAGGTGAAGAAACATGGCAGCTCTTTGTCTCATCCAATTAGGTACCAACGGGAGTGCTGCCGAGGATGTCATCAGCTCCATCTGAAGATGACAGGAAACATAGGAGTGAGAAATACAAGATTTTTTAGTAGGATCCCGACTAGACCACTAATGTGTCATCGTCATCGTCCCAACTACTTCAGGTTTAATTATGAAAATAGTGAGCATGCATAAGTTCTATTTTTAAAGGGTTTGAAAACATAGGTTCCCAAAGCGGGTTTTTTTTTAATCTTTCCCATATAAACATAATATAAAGAAACCCAAAGCTACCATATAAGAGCATATAGATGTGAGAGCATGGTATAAATATTCATAATACGCATGAGAAATATAGAAACATGCATGACTATGCAACTCATCAATTTGACCATGGTTTTACTTTGACTTTGCTCTCATTTTTAGTACGTGTTTAACATTCTTTACTTTTTCTTTGAAATAGACTGCTTTTGGACATGAGCTCATTTCATGACCGTCGCCATGCAGTACTAACCAAATCAGACAAAACCGATATTGGTTACCTCTAAGTTGGAGGGTCCTCCATGTCACCCTTGCCTCCCTCAAAAAGCAAATCATAAAACTTTCAATCAACAGTTTATCATATCACAATAATCAATTAATCATGAGACAAAGCTCGATCAAACTCATCATTCATCATGCCAAATGGCATCATATATTCATACCCTAAAGGGGTTAATAGTTGTGTTATTCTTTGTGAAGAATCTTATGAATCATCATATGATTTCCTGTGGTTATCCATGAGAAAATCACATAGTTAAAATATATGTATGTGGTCTTTTAGTTACTTAGTTCTCATGTAAAATTATTCTTTACCTGAGCTCATGTCTTATGAAACACTTGTTCAAATTAATTAAATTAAATGATTGTTTCCTTTACTTGAGATAGTGCACTCAGTGATTCCTAGGTTCATGATATGCTCAGAGGTCCTAATCATACTTTTGTTCCCAAGGAGTTCGAGATCCCTCTAATCCTTGGGTCATGACAATGCATAACCAGATCATGAACCTAGCAACACCATGTTCACTAATCACCAAGGGTGATTTTTAACTTAACCAAGTTGCAAAGTTTCAAGTTTTTATCACTAACATACAAGGTCTTACCTTAAGTATTATAAAAGTTATCATTCTATATAAAGTAGTCATAAAGTTTTGTTCTTTATGAAAGTAGGTGCCTCTAAAATTATATTTTTGACTTAAAGATTAGATCTTTATGAAAGTTGACACTTTTATTTACTCTAAGACCATCAAGGTCTCAACTTTATGATTTAAAGTTGTCTTAAAGTCTAAAAGATTCCTACTTTATGAACTAGTGATATAAGACATTAGCTTTAAAGTTATAAACTCTAGATCTTTATAAAAGTTAACATGTAACATCCTCAATTTCATGTCGTGCTAAATTACCGTAGTAACCCTGAGTAATTAGGCACTTAATGAGGAATTTCGAGATTAGGGCTTAATTAAGGGGTTGACTCGGACGAGAAGGGTCAAGAGAATGCCTAATCGAGGTTAGATAATCTCTAATTAAGCAAGTTAGAGCCCCTATAGCTTACTTAAGCACTAATCGCCCTTAATTAGCTTACTCGAGTTTAATTAAGGTTAATTAAGCTTAATCGTGAGATTAATTTTTATTAATCATGTTCTTGTGTGTTAATCACTAATTCTTGCTTAATCACCTTAATTAAGTTGTATGAGCACTTAATCACATGATTAAATTCAAATTTAGTCAACTAGACAATAAAGTAGAGAGTGATGTCATAAAAGCCAAAAAGCATGAGACAAGACTACTTTATGTAAGAGTTTGACCATGCTTTGTCTCCCCATCATCCCATTTGTCCCCTTAATCACTAATTAACACAAGATAACACAAAGTGAAGCAAAAATATCTCATCCTCCCTCCTTAAAGTGGACGCCACTTTCTCTCTCTCCCTTCCTCATTCATTTTCATTTTCACTCATCCTATTCTCTTTCTTCAAGCCAAATTCTCTAACTTCTCTCTAAACACTTCTTCATCTTCTTCATCTTCCTCTTCCTTTCTCCACCACCACCACCCTAAACCACTCACTTAGCCCTTCAAAGACCTCATCTTTGGGTCTTTGGAGACAAGATCAAAACACTACAACCTCCATTTCCACAAGATTTCAAGAGCTTCTCCTTCCTTCTTGCAAAACTGCCACCTTCATCATCAAGAGGAGTCATCATCTTCTTCTTCCATTTCTCTTGTTTTTGCGCCATCTTCAAGAAAGGTAGTGATCTTCATCTTTTTCATTTTGTTTGCTCAAGAAAGCTTGGAGCTTGGGTCTTTCATGACCAAGATCTCTAAGTGAAAACTTGAGAAGATCCTTCATGTTCTTCATGTGTTCTTAAGTTTCCTCTTTTGGAAAAATGTGTTCTTCATGTTCTTCATGTGTTCTTAAGTTTCCTCTTTTAGTAAAATATGTTCTTGATGTTCTTCATGTGTTCTTAAGTTTCTTCTTTTGGAAACCTATGTTCTTATTGATCTCTAGCTTAAAGTTGTTCCTTTCTCTTTATGATAAGTGAATGATTAGAAAAGCTTCACCTTTCTATGTTGCCATGATTTGATAAGACTATGAACCTTCTCAAAGTTTTAGACTTTAAAAAGTTTGCTTCATGATTTCTTCAAAGTGGCGCAACTTTTAAGCTTCCATAAAGTTTTATTTTGTTTTGTTTTGAAGACAAGAATACATGTGAAAGTCTAAACTTTTTGAGTTAGAAAAAAATGATATCTTGTCACTTTAGACTTTAGAAATCAAACCTTAAAGAAAAGACCTTTCACAAAGTTTCAAACTTTATTCAAGAATGAGATCATTAAGTTATAAAAATGTTGTTCTATAACATTTCATTCATAAAGTTTAGACTTTGAACCCAACTAATGCAAAAGGTGTTAACTTTTATAAAGAACAAGACTTTTTATTCAAAAAGCTAGTAGCTTGTATCATTATTTCATAAAGATCCAATCTTAAGATAAGAGCTTAATGTCAAAGGCACTTACTTTCATAAAGAATAAGACTTTATGACTACTTTATAAAGAATGACAACTTTAATAATGTTTAAGGCAAAACCTTGGTATGTTATTAGTAAAAGTTTAAAACTTTGCAACTTGACTAAGTTAAAAGTCACCCTTGGTGATTAGTGAACATTGGTGTTGTTGGGTTCATGATGTGGTTATGCGTTGTCATGACCCAAGGATTAGAGAGATCTCGAACTCCTTGGGAACAGAAGTATGATTAGGGCCTCTAAGCATACCATGAACCTAGGAATCACTAAGTGCACTATCTCAAGGAAAGGAAACAATCACATAATTTAATTAATTTGAACAAGTGTTTCATAAGACATGTACTTAAGTAAAGCATACTTTCATCCAAGGACCAAGTAACTAAAAGACTATAAACACATATCCTAACTATGTGATTCTACCATGGGAAATCATGTGATGATTCATAATATTCTTCACAAAGAACAACACAACTATAAACCCCTTTAGGGTATGAATGTGTGATGCCACTTGGCATGATGAATGATGAGATTGATTGAGCTTTGTCTCATGATTGAATGATAAGTGTGATGATATGATATAGATATGATGAACTATTGGTTGAATGCTGATGATTGGCATTTTGGGGAAGCTCCGGTCTAGCCGTTATGCTGCCGGATTTCCATCAAAATTATGGACTTAGTCATATCATTGCATGCGTCTAGTCAAGGAGTTATGCATGTAAAGTATAAAGATAAGAAAAGAATCAATGGGTCGTGACCCTTCAATCACTTCGGTAAGTGAAGTGAGAGACGGCGATTCACAAGGAACCTCTATGAGGGAGGCAAGGGTGTTTTGGAGGACCCTCCAACTTAGAGGTAACCAATATCGGCTTAGTCTGATTTGGTTAGTACTGCGTGACGACGGTCACGGAATGAGCTCATGTCCAAAAGCAGTCTATTTCAAAGGAAAGTAAAGAATGTTAAGCACGTGCTAAAAATGAAAGTAAAGTCTAAGTATGACCATGGTTACATCTGTAATGATGCGTGTCTTTGCATGAAAGTATATGGCCCATTTGCATTATGGATGTTATTCTATGTTTTAGTACGGATGTTAGTCATGATGATGTGTTTATGATGTTAAGTTTAAAAGCAACTCGCTTCGGGGTTTAAGTTTTCAAAACCATTAAAAATTGATCTTATATCATCCCCTTTGCTTTTTGTAATTAAACCCGAAGTGGTGGGACGATGACGATGACACTGTGTTTGTCTAGCCGCGATCCTATTGAGAAATTTAGTATTTCTCATTCCTACGTTTCCGTGTCGTCTTCAGAGGATGTCGACGTCGGGCACGGTGGTGATCTATATTGAGTTCCCGATGTGGCGTTGGCGCTTTGACGTCTTTGAACGCCTCGATCTTTGTCGGCGAGCGCCGATGATGAGGTCTACATCTTCCACGACCGCTGTTCCAGGACTCCCGTGATGAGCCCATTTTTCCGACCGCATCAGCCATTTGGCGAGGTTACTATGGATGACATTTGCCCTTACTTTCAGCCACCGAGATACCCCACTGATGATGATGAGACTGACTCGGATACCCATTTGACTCCGACTGTTTCACTGGATTCCGATCCCTCGGAGCCGTCTTATCCGAGCTTCCATGTGGAGACCGATCCGTCCGAGCCCCTCTATCCGACTCATTCTGGGGGTTCTCACCGTTTGGGTTCGTCGCAGCCTTCAGTGATTCGTCTATCTTCTGATTCTTCTGCTTCATCTGCTGGCCCATTTTCACCCCCGGTTCGCGGGCGTGGGTTCATTCGTACCCGCGCTGTGCCCCGTGGGCAAGGACGTGCTCGAGGAGGAGGACGTGGTAGTACTTCTCCTGGTGGATATGGGAACGGTTTCCTCCCGCCAGATGCTTGATGTGACGACTGCATGCGGAGCCGAGCACGAGGATAGCCCCCTTTTGGTAGTAGTTATAGGGTTATCATTCTGTTATGTGGCATGCTTGGGTAGTAGGATTCTCTGATGTATTTCCTTTTATTATGTATTGGTAGGCTTTTTTTTTAGGGCCGACGATAGATATCGGACCCATTATTATCTTATGTATGAACTGGTACGACTCTTATTGTATTATCATGGTTGGCCGTGGAATGAATGTTACATTATTCTAAGAATTGTGGTTACTCTTATGGTCTCTATGCTTGTTAAATGCGATATATGTATGGGATAGCGGTGTTACTTTATATGTTCACGATGCGCTCATGGCTCTCGATTTCAAAAATGGTTTGCTTGTTTTGTAGAAAAAATTTTACCCCTATTTTCAGTATAAAGTAATTTCTAAAAGGTAATGATAGTTCCGCGAGCAAAAGTAGCAACTAGTAATTCCACAATATGACTTAAGCATAGAATGGAACTACTAGGGTGTTACATAACACCTTTAAGCATTGTTTTGATTCAAAATCTAAACTTTATGAATTAAATGTTACAAACCAACACTTTTATGACCTAAAGGTTTCATTCTTGACTAAAGTTTGAAACTTTATAAAAGGTCTTGGCTTTAAGGTTTGATTTCTAAGACATAAAGTGACAAGAGATCATTTTATAACTTAAAAAGGCTTATTATAAAAATAAAAAAAAAGCTTAGACTTTTACATGTAGTCTTGTCTTCAAAACAAAACAAAATAAGACTTTATGAAAGCTTAAAAGTTACGCCACTTTTAAGGAATCAAGAAGCAAACTTTTTAGAGCTTTAAGCTTTTAGGATGTACATAGTCTTATCAAATCATGAAAAACATGTAAAGATGAAACTTTTCTAATCATAAACTCATCATAAGAAAAGAGCAACTTTGAGCAAGATACCACCAAGAATATTCAAGAATAAGAACATGAACATATTTTACCAAAAATAGAAACATCAAGAACACTTGAAGAAGAACTAGAACACATTTTTTTCCAAAAGTAGAAGCATCAAGAACACTTGAAGAACAACAAGAACATATTTTTCCAAAAGTAAAAACATCAAGAACACTTGAAGAACAACAAGAACATATTTTTCCAAAGTAGAAACATCAAGAACACTTGAAGAACAATAAGAACATACTTTTTCCAAAAATAGAAACTTTTGCTCACGAAGAGCATGAAGGATCTTCTCAAGTTTTCACTTAAAGATCTTGGTCATGAAAAGAACCAAGCTTCAAGCTTTCTTGAGCAAACAAAATAAAAGAGTGAGGATCACTACCTTTCTTGAAGATGGCACAAAAATAAGAGAAGAGGAAGAAGAAGATGATGGCTCCTGTTGATGATGATGGTGGCAGTTTTGTAAGAAAGAAGGAGAAGCTCTTGAGATCTTATGAAAATAGAGGTTGTAGTGTTTAAATCTCTTCTTCAAAGACCAAAAGATGTGGTCTTTGAAGGGCTAAGTGAAGAAAGTTTGGTTATGGAGGTGGAGGATGGAGAAGAAGGTGGAGAAGAAGAAGAAAGTTTAGAAAGAAGTTAGAGAAATTTTGAAAAAAAGAGAGAGAATGATATGACACAAAATGAAAATGGATGAGTATGTATTGTAGTTGTGACCGTAACTTTCTAAGGGTGGGAGGAGATATTTTTGCTTCATTTTGTGCTAATTGGTGATTAAAGAGACAAAGGATGATGGGGGAACAATGCATGGTCAAACTCTTACATTAAACACTCTTGTCTAATGCTTTATACTTTTATGATATCACCTTTTACTTTATTGTCTAATTGACTAAATTTGAATTTAATCATGTGATTAAGTGCTCTTGCGACTTAATTAAGATGATTAAGTAAGGATTATTGATTAACACATAAAAACATGATTAACAAACATTAATATTGCGATTAAGCTTAATTATCATTAATCAAACTTGATTAAGCTAATTAAGGGTGATTAGTGCTTAATTAAGTTGTGAAGCCTCTGACTTGCTTAATTAGAGATTATCTGATCTCGATTAAGCATTCTCTTAACTTTTCTAATCCGAATTAAGTCATAAACTCTTCGTTAACCCCTTAATTAAGCCTTAATCTCATAATTTCTCATTGAGTGCCTAATTACTCAGGGTTACTGCGGCAATTTAGCATTATATGAAATGGAGGATGTTACATTCAAGGTCCAAACACAAACAAAGAATCAAGAATACCAAAATTGTTGATGGAAGCAAACCACAAATCTGTTTGTCCAATTTCAAATAGCCATAACTTTTGATCCAATTATCATATCTTCTCTAATAGCCCTAGACGAGAGCGACACAATAAACTATCTTTCTATTTTTTTTTCTTTTTTCTTTGTGTGAGTTTAACATAACTTTTGATCCGATTATCATAACTCCAATTGTTATAGCTTCTCAGAAGATGAAAGTGACATAACAAACTATCTTTCTACTTTGTTTTCTTTTTTCTTTGTATGAGTTTTTTTTATATTTTTTCACGTGATTTTTTTTTAAATCAGGATGAAAAAGAGAATCAACTAAATAGAGAAACAACAAAAACTATGAACCAAGGACAAAATAATAACAACGAATATAAAATAAAAGAATGAAAGATAGAATCGAAGCTCTAATTACAAAGCTTATATGAACCCTATTAGAAACACAACACCCTTAAGAGATTTGGATCCGTAGAGTATTCGTAACCCTTACTCAACATGTGAATCAGAACCTTGGGATAAGAACTAGAATTTTTGACCTTTGTTTATATATGAAACAAGAACAACAATAGTAAAAACTCAAAAAGTTTGAGAAAAAAATGAATAGACCTCACAATATTATTGATAGCAAAACTGAACAATCTATAAACTTATTTGCCTATTTAAACCCTAAACCCTAATCCTAAACCCTAAACATAAATCCTAAGATTTAAACAAAAAAAGGAAATTATTTAATTCTATCAAAAAAATTTATTCTAAAAAGATTTGATTTTAAATATATATCCTAAAAGATAAATCTTAAATAAATCAAAAGTAAATCTTGAACAAATTCTAATTTACTAATCCTAATTAAACCAAATAAATAATCAAATCTTAAAATATATTAATCAGTAAACTCCTATTAATGGGTCAAAACATGAATGATAGTAATGTCTTCTAAATCAGCCCAAATATTATGAGAGCGTTCCAAATCAGCCCATGTCTCTGACTCAGATCCTTGTAGCTCGATCAACTGGATCTTTTGCTCTATGGTCCCTATCAAAATTAGTCCTTCAGGATTTAAAAGTCTTCTTGTGGTCCCTCACCATTCAAGATGGGGGACACATTGGTCCCTATGTGAACTCACCATTAAAATACTTAATAGAGGAGCACATGTGGCTTGTTAAGTTGGTGATCTGTCTCTACAAAACTCATTTGTCATAAAAATGCAAACATTTCACTCTTCTTATTTGTTAACAATGTTTGGGCATCCCCAACCTCCCCTATACTCTAAGAAAACTTCTAAAATTGTAAACCCCTTTCTAATTTATTCTAAAATGGTAAAACCCATATCTAGAATTCCAATCTTCCTTAAACACTAAATCCAAATTAAAAATTCCTCTTCCTTCTTGAACCTTATACCCACATTCCCTTGCTTACCCTCATCCTCATCATATCATAAACCATCAAGTTGTTGATTGTTATTTGATAGTATTAAGAAGTCTATCTTATGTTCCTTTCTTTCAATTTTCTGACTATGTCCGATGAAAAAAAAGGCTTCATTGTGGTTGTTGGTTATGTGAAATTTATGATCTTCCTTCTTCCTTTGTCTTTTTCTCTCTCCTTGATCCATGGGAGAAGAACTTCACTCAAACCTAGAAGAAGAAAGTTGATTTCTTTTTAGTGAAAACTAGTAATACCCCGATTGAGCAAAACCCAAATTGAAGAAAAAAAAAGCAACAACATAAAGAAGATCAAAGGGGCATCGTGGGTTGTTGATTGGTGCATGCATATGTGGATTTGATGATGGGTATTTTGAGGCCATCAATGAGTGCAACAATTGCTGCTATTAGGAAAAGTTTTACTTGTTCATATAGCTAACTCCACCTAGTGGAAAAGTTCTATTACGATTTTTGTTATGGAATTTGTGATCTTTGCTTTCTAGGTACGTAGAATTTATGGTCTTTTACTTTGTGAGCACGTGAAAATTTATGGTTTTTGGTTTTTTGGTATGTGAAATTTATGATTTTTTTTGGGGTTTATGAGATTCATGATTTTACTAGCTTGGTTCCATTTACTAACTAAAATTTGTTCAATTTGATGCTACTGCTAGTGTTGATGTAGATAATGTGCTAATAATCCAAAAATGTGGTTAATGTTTTTTTTGGTTGGTTCTTCACTTTGATTCACAGGAGTTTTTATTTTTGGACCATAGATTTTTTTTAATGGATTTTTCTGGTTTGGTTATGTATCATAAGCTCCAATACCCTTCAAAAGCCACTAAGTGGTCTGAGATATACCTAGCTAAGGGTTTTAATCGATAACAAATCAATCCTTAATAAAATCTTTTGTGAGGACTAATGGTTTGTTCTAGTGTTTGTTCTTATTAGCACAAGATCACGCTAAATGCTCGTTGAAGAAAATTGGATCATGCATTTTTAAACAAATTCTCTCAAGGTTCTTATATACCTCGTATACAATCCTAAGGAAAGAACCTTTTTTACAAGAGAATCTATGGTAAAAAAAAAATTCTCTTACAAAAAGTGAATCAAAAGCATCAAAAAGATATTCCTAAGTTATCAGAAGGATATCAAGTCATTAAAAAGATCACAAACACATCAAAAGGATGATCTGTCTAGAAGGCTTGACTAGAAGGGTGATCTTCAGAAAGTTGATCGCGTGAAAAAACCTCATTCTCAAAGCTTGTTCTATATAATTCATAAATCTTTTCTAAAAGGTCAAACTTGATAAGACAAAGATCTAAAAGGAGTGTTGACACTCTAAAAATTAGTGGGCCCAAATGGCTAGTTTTCCTCTTTGATGATATATTTATTTGCAGAGAAAGAAAGCAACCTACTTTTCTCTCTAGTTTAAGACTAATGGATCTACAAAGCTCTGGGCTCAAGGGCTAAAATCTCAATGGCTAGATTTTGAAGTCTATATAAATCTTAAAGTCGAAGAAAAAGTAGCTAGAACTCTATTAATTGAAAATCCTAAAAACCTTCATCTTCTCAACCTTTTAAGCATCCAAAAAGTTACTTTCTGAAGCTTCTTGAGAGAAAATCTTCTCATTGAATAGCTAATATTGTCCTAGTGAGATTAGTGAGAAATCCCTTCACTCTATACTTAATAGTTTCATACACTTTGAGTGTTCTAGTATAAGTGCTTATCAAACACAAACCTTTAAAATCATTTCTTTGTAACCTAACTCAATAGTGGTCATTGTTAGCTTGGAGAGGCTAGGACAATACTACTCAACTTGTTTAGCTTGGAGAGCCTAGGAAAAGACTATTTGGTTGTAGGCTTGGAGAAGCTTATACAAAAGAATACTTGTGTTTATTAAATCTCAGCTAGTTTGTTGAGGACTAGACATAGGCAAATGGTTTGGCTGAGCCAATATAAAACTTTCTTGAGTGATCTTCTATCCCTTTCTTTTTATAGCTTTTCATAACTTGTGTTATTATTCTAAGAATTATATTGATTGCTATTGAAGAAAGTTATTGTGAAAAATAATAACTTTGTTGCTAACCTAAAATGTTTCCACAATCCAAGTCTTTCAAGTACAAAAAAGTTTTTGAAAGCATGATTCAACCCCCCTTCTTGTGCTACTTTCATCTTTAATTGGCATTAGAGCTTGGTCTCTGCAGTTGAGCTTCGTAACGATTGCAAAGGAAAAAGATCCTGAGATATAGCACAACAGATCACATACATTGTTGAAGGACACTTCATCAACTACCCTCCATATTTCATGTAACACCCCAGCCTGAGTGCAGTTACCTGTCGAAACCGGAACCTGAAAAATTCTGAGTCTGAACCCTATGCCTCCTTGGAAGGCTATAGGTTTAAGGCATTTTCTTAAGATCAAAAGTCCCGGTAATGGTTCACAAAGCACCAATGAGTTGAAGAAGGATTTTTAATCAATTTTAGGGAATGGATAACCCCGTCATTTTCAACCTCCAAGTTTATAAAAACGCAAGTTTTTGGAGAATTGTACTAAAACTCAAAAGTTGGATTCTAATCCATAAGGATTTTGAATTTTCAGATATTTTTATTGAATCCAAATGGGAGGTATTCCCTTATTTACATTTATGTTTTAAAGTTAATGGAGAGTAAAGTTAAAGAGGACATTAATGTAAATAAATCTGTGCAATATTCTGGACCTGGAAAATGACTGCAGAAGGAGGGAACCAAGTTTTTGGAGTTGGTAATTGATTATAGGGGATCTGTAATCGATTACAGTCCTCTCTGTATGCCCACAGGTTTAAATTTTCCGCGTTATTTGGTAATCGATTACCAGTTCTGGGTTGGTGGTAATCGATTACCAGACTTTTGGCTGTGGTAATTGATTACCACAATTGGTAATCGATTACCAGTTCTTCGTGGTAATCGATTACCAGACCTTGGTAATCGATTACCAAAGGTCAATATATAAGCCGAGACGCGTCCCTTCCCTTCATTTTCGAAATTCTCCTTCTCTCTCTAACCCAAACTCTCTCCCTTCTCTCTAAAACACATCTCCTTTCATTCCTAAACACAATCCTTCACATCTTTCCATCAAATTACACCACTCCCATTCATTTAAGCTCAATTTCTTCCTTTAATCTCAAATTACATCTTCATCAAGAAATCAACACATTTGGTCTTGGAGCTTGGAGGAGGTGACACCAAAGCTCTCAAATCTTTCTTCTTCCTTTCCCCTTCTAAAAGGTAATCCTTCAACTCCTTTCCTCCTCTTTTCCTATGAAATTACGAATTATTTCCCCTATAGTGAGTTTCTGGAGAACCCTAGGTTAGAAGAATTAGGAATTTTCATATCTGGGAGTAAAGTAGATTAATCCGTAATCTAAGGGACTGACCTTGAATCAAATTGTCATATTATTGATAGTATATGCCACTGGAGGACTGGCTTTGGCTCTCAAAGATCATGGGATTAGGATTTCACTTTTGGCGTTAAGTCTGTGAGTGGATAGCTTATCCCTTTCTTAGTTTTAACGTATTTGTGTCTATATATATATTCATATGCAATGTAATTTAAATTTTAGTAGCTTATTTACTTCGACTTGATCACATGAGGCAATGACTTGATTTTTGGGAAGAAAATATGACAAATAATTGTTGCATTAGTTTCTTATTAAACGTTGTAAAACTATTCTTATTTTGAAAGGTTTTTGGATAACAGATTTGGACTTTTGTTCCTTTAATTTATTAAAGTGTTAAATGCTTTATTTTCCTTTACAGTTATGATTTTATTGTTTTATATATGGTATAATGGTATGTTGTATAAGAATCTTTATTAAATACTTGTATAATGGAAAAGAAAGATTTGAGAAAGTCTAGACCAGGATCTGTAGGCTAACGACAGTAGGCGTTAGTCCTGGGTGCACCTAGGATGTTGGATTTCATGGCCACTCAAGGGAGTGGTGCGTGCCTGGTATTCATGTCCACACATATAGTGTGGTGCGTGCCTGTTATTCACGGCCACAGGAGGAGTGGTGCGTGCCTGATTACGGGATTCACACGAAGGAATGGCCACCTAAGTGTGTTTCCTGACGGATTTATCCTGGAATAGATGGACTCTGTTTTTGGAAAAGAAGACTTTGAATAATATTTGATTTAGATTTCTATTTCGGTTTTCGTTATACATATTATAGTATCACTTTAATATCTATAAATTTGTACATTGTCTCATGTGGGTTAGGGACATTCTATCTCTCACTGAGTTTCTCAAAACTCACCCCGTAGTTGTTCTATCCTTCCAGATGCAGGTTTAGGCTTGGGAGTCGATTCTTCAGTTCAGCATCATTTGATTCCTATCTGGTGAGCCCTATATAGTAATGGGCCTTGATTTGTAATTCTATTTTAGTTGTAATCTTGGTATATAGCTCCATAGTACTACAGGCAGGGTCCGGCCTTGTTTTGTTTTTGTTGATGTTATGTATTCAGTCATACATGTATTTGTATATTTCAACTTGTTGGAATTAAAGTTGTTTAAAGGGTTTGTTTTCTGAAGAACTTAAGTAATGTATTTTGGATATACGATTGTACTTATATATTTTACTGTTATATTGTGTGCTGAGGGGTGTATTCTAAGAATACCTGGATCCCCGATGAAATATTGTGTTTGTTTATCTTGCAGGGTGTCCTTTTGTAATTGGGAAATATCCGGATTACAAAGGGGACTCTGTTGAAATTTTTATAAAATTTTTGTGGTAAAAGGCTTGCGTGGGGACTTGTCCCTATGCGCCGGTCATGGCCCGGGTTGGGTCGTGACATTTCAATAGAGAAGATTACCCCTACTAAAAGGATAGAATCAAACTCTCCATTGAATCTACTCGCCTAAACATGTGGGAGATCATTGAGAACGGAGACTATGTTCCAACCATTGAGCAACCTGTGCCTTATGTGGTTGCTAATCTAGATTAGCCCCTAGCAGTCATAGTTGGAGGGATTCCCAAAAACAAATGCACTAATCACTACAAAGCTAAGGTTCAAAGGAACGCCAAACCTAAATATATTCGCACTTGTGCTCTAAGCCAAAGTAAGTATGATAAATCATCTCATGTGACTCAACAAAAGAGATATGAGACAAACTTCAAACTCTCCATGAAGGAACTAATCAAGTCAAAGAAAGTAAGATCAGTATGTTAATTCATCAATATGAAATGTTCAATGTAACATCCCAAGCTCTGAGGGTAGACTGGGATACGAGGAAGCTTGGGCCCGAGCAACGGCAAAACAGTAAATGAGAAGTCGTAGAAAAAGGAAAGGCAAAATTGTAATTTTTATATTATAATGGCAAAGCTATAAATAAAGGTTTACAGATGTCAAGAGGAGCAATCGCAGAAAAATCCCGATTTTGGGATTATGTGGGCCCTACAACAATAATAGACAACTAAAATACATGTAATAACTCTATAACTAGTATTTTCTACACTTGACTTTAAAAAAAAAGTGTAATATATATGTGTGTGTGTGTGTGTGTGTATACTCAGAGTACCCAAATTAATGCCCAGACACCCTGAATTAATCCTCAAGGGTTCTATGTTGTCTCTTGGTATGACAAACCCAGGGGAATAAACCCCTGGGGACTAGATAGAACTATTAGAGGAATAGCCAGAGTATATGGCCAAAGGTGAGCTAACCATTGAATGGACCAAGGCCACCCAAAACTCAAGCTTAAGCAAATTTAAATTTTGTTCCAAATCCACCAACGAAATTTAGCCCACAAAGCTTTACAAGTAAGCCAACCTAACTTAGTGAGGAAGCTAACATCTTTTCTCATTTTGCCATCAAAGAATTTGGCCACCTTGTCAAAATTATCATCCTCCATTTCTTTTTTCCTCATCCTCATTTCCTTCCATTGCCTCCATGGTTGAGAGCTTCAAGCTCAAAGATGAAGACTTTCTTGGCTTTAAAACCACTTGTTCTTTTCATGAAAATTGATCCCTATCTCTTCCTCTACAAAACCCTTCTAATTATTTTATGATTAAGCACTAAGTGGAGGCTCTCCATCTCCATATAGGTTGCTGCGATGAAGGAAGAAGGAGGCTAGGATGCTATTCTTGGCTTTTTTGCTTCCATAGTTTCAAGGATTTTGAGGAAGGTAACACAAATCCTTAGTTTTGTTTGTGTTTGTGATTGTGTGGCTGATGTGGTATTCTTTGTATCATCCATGAATTGTTCTTGTATAATGTTAATATGACTTGTTTTTGGTGATTCAAGATAGAAAAACTTGGTTTAGATTAAAAGATATAGCAAAAGATCAAAAGGAATACAAAATAGAGAAGCTGTGAAATGGAACCCTAATACACTGTCCATACAGCGAAACTCATTACTTGAACTCTACTTACCCAATTAGGATGAAACTTATTGCGATTAAAAGATTATCCAATTAGCTACACATTGGTATAAATTTTGTATTAAAATGAATAAAGATGGATTTTTAATGATTTCCTATGTGCAAGTTTGTCCTGAAACAGGGCAATCTTGAGTAAAACTTTAATAACTTGAGTTATATAAATCAAAATTTAGTGAAACTAAAGAGATTTAAAAATAGACTAATAGAACTATAATCCATAAAATTTCTAGGTTAAAATGAATTAAAATGGAATTTTAGTACAATCTAGAAGAACAGGGAGGTTTGAGGATAAAGGCATAACTTGAGGATTGTCTTGACTCAAGGATCCCATCAGTTATGAAAGGTTTAAAGGCATAAGTTTTATGCAATTTTGCACTAATATAATATTATATTGATACATTATCCACGATGAATATGACTACTATGATTAGCTAGATGACTAGATATGTTGTCTATTTTGGGACATTGTTATGCTACCAAATTTTTGACAGAAGTATATGAATGCTATGATTATTTATATGTGATGTACATGGAGATCATCCATGCATGAATACTTGAGAATGAGACATTTGATATATGCATAAGTGCATATAGCATGTTAATGCATGATTATGTACCAATCTGAAAAGATAATAAGAACTTAGAAAGGGACATACCGAGCCTGTGGTACTGACTAAGATTTGGGCCAGCCCCTGGACAAATTTAAGGGGAATAGACTGATGTGAGGGTCGGGGAAAGTAAATCCATCACTCATATATAGATACAAGCTTGGACTTGAGAAGTAGGCTATTACCTAGAGGTGAGAAAGGCCATTCACCTCCAGGGGATCAAGTACAGATGAGCAAAATGCAAGTTAAAGAAAGAAAGAGATAAAAAAAGTTAAGCACACTTGCATAAGCATATCATTATGTTGCAATGATATTATGATTATGTTTAAAATGTTATTATGTTGTAGTGATATTATGATTCTATTTAAAATGTTATATTGTTGTTGTTATTATACTTGCCTTGTACATGCCAAGTGAATGTCAAAATATAATTCACTTTGAGAAATATGTTTTCAAACTTAAAATTGAACCAGTGCCTATGCATATGTGTCCACAATTTCATCATAAACTGAAGTGGCTGGAATATTTATGATGATATCCTATATAGTTAGTTGATTAAGTTTACTTACTGAGAAAACCTCAGGTTCTCACTACCTGTTGTATGTTTTCTGTAAACATACCAGTACATAGATTGGACTTCAAGCCTATAGCAAATGTCTCAGGGCATTAACCATGATTTAGGTCCTTGTATGATGAGGACATAAATAATTGTGCATGGTAGCCTTGTTGTAAGTGTTGTGGACTATCTATTGTACTTGACTGAATATTGAGCCTAATTACCTCAATATAAGATTTTATGTAGACAGAAGCCTATGGCACCATGCAAACTTATTAGGAATCTTCTCGATATAGTTATTATGGGAGAACTTTCACAGAGGTAGAGGTTGACCAAAAAAAGGTAAATGGTTGGCAAGTCAGGAAGTACAATAAGTTGGGCAATTCGATCAAAGGAATTATGTTGGATAGTTTGCGATAAACATAGTAAACTTAGCTATAAAGGAAAAGGGTTGTTTTATCTAGTGTTACATGGAAGCCGAAAATTCAAGTTGCGGAGGACAAAATCTCATTTTGGGACAAGCCAGTTGTGAACCTTCTTCACATTGATGCGGATTGTCTTAAGCCCCGTTAGTGTTTACCCCATTCAAGTCATTTTCTCTAGATTTCATCTAGAGGATTCTTTTGCCTATTCATATAACTACTATTGAAGTTTCCAGAAAAACATGCTTATTCTTTACTCACTTCAAAAAGTAAGATTTTCTGAAAACCAAAAAGTTAAAACACATAACAAATCGTATGTTTCTGGACTGTGAATTCTCTTTTTAAAATACAAAAGCTTTTCTTAAATATTGATTTGCCATCATCAAATAGAGGGAGATTGTAAGCTCTAATGACCTTCAGAAACCATCTCATGCTTTAAACCGTATTGAGCTTTAAGATTTTGATGAGCAAACATCAAGCTTTAAATAAAATCTTTTGTCAACTATGATTTGTTACAATGAATGTATTCTTTTGTGAGTAAGATCATTCAATTCAAACTAAAATATTTTCAATTAACACAAAGCAAATTGTTCTTTCCTATGCCTTATAAATATGCACTTTTTGGAAATGAATACTTTGTGGTAATTATGATCCCTCACTCAAGAAACACATCAGTAAGTTCAAAAGGATGGATTTGTAATATTAGAAAGGAAAACAAGCCATCAGAAGGATCACAGACTATTCAGAAAGATGATCTATTTAGAAGGCTCTGTCCAGAAGGGTGACCAACAAAAAGATGCTTCTCATGAAGTATCTCACCTATAAAGCTTTTTGTACTCGATTCAAGGATTAGGTTCAAAAAGTCAAATGTGATGTGACAAGATCCAAAAGAAGCTCTGACAAGTCCGAAAAGTTAGTGAACCATCAAGCAGTTATTTTTCCTCTTCTATGTTATTTTCAAAGGTTGAGAAGAAAGCAACTTCTTTTCTATTCAGTCTTAGGCTAGTGAATCAAAGAGGCTTAAGGCTCAAATCTGTAAGCTCCAAAGGATATATTTTGAAGTCTATAAAAAACTGGAAGTCGAAGAAGAATTGGTTAAACAGAGAAAATATTCTGTGCATTCAAAAGCTTTCATCTTCCAACCTTCTGAACTACTAGAAAATTATTTGTTGTAACTTTTGATTAGAAAATCTTCTCATTTGTATTGAATTGATAATATCCTCTTGCTGAGAATATTAAGAAGTCACATACATTGTACTTATTTGATTACACTCTTTTGAGAGATTTAGTGTGAATGTATCAAATACAAACCTTCAAATCTATTCATTGTAACCAAACCCATTAATGGTTGTTTAGAGTTTGAAGAGGCTAGGAAAATACTACTTTGTTAAAGCTTGGAGAGGCATGAGAAAGACTACTCTGTTGTAAAGCTTGCAGAGGCTTAAGAAAGACTACTTGGTTGTAAAAGCTTCGAGAAGCTTTGAAAAAAAAAACAATACTCTAATTATAAAAATCTCAACATAGTGTTAGGGACTAAACATAGGCAAAGGGCTTAGCTGAATCAGTATAAAACTTTTGGTGTGATCTTTATATCTTCATTTCATTATTTTATACATAGAATCATTTGTTTCATTTGCTTTAAGACCTTTCTAAAAATTATTTAGCTTATAACTAACTCAAGCGCTTCTGTGTTCCAAATTTAAAGACTTGAGAAAGGGGAACTTAAAGTTTAATTAAAAGCATGATTCAACCCCCCTTCTCGTGCTACTTTAATCTACAATCATCTCATACACATTTTTAGATCCAAAATCACAATAGCTTTATGCTATTAATATTGGTTTTCCTAATCACATGAAGCAACTCAAGTTAAAGATCACATAAGTAGCATACATCAAGCTCAATCATAACACCCAAACAAGTAATCATCATCATCATCCTCAAATCCCTAAGATAGTATGCACATAACCATAGCTAAAAAAGGACCTAGGTTTAGTTGCTTACCTTAATAGATACCAAAGTAAGCAAACTCATTTATTCCCTTGCCAACCAAAGTAGCCCGCATCTGTCCTCAAGGTTGTGAGCCTCCAAACTTTGCTTGTTCACAATGATATGGGGATGCATGGATAGAGGGTACTGTGAAGAATAATTTTGTAAAGGGTGCAATTAGTTTTGATGGCTAAAAAGGAGCCATGCAAAAGCCTTGAAGTGGAGGTGGTGGTGGAGAGGTTTTTGGATGATGATGGTGGTGATGATGTTGCTGTAAATAGGAAAAAGAGAATCGGAGTGTTCTTGTATAATTAAGATGGGTTTTGGGGATGTATTATATATCTAATGAGGTGTATGTAAGGTTGGCCATGTATGGGAGTGACTTAAACACATGCATGGAGCCTTACCACCTCATAATCCATGCAAAAATAATATTCCTAAGGTTTATGTCAACCCAAGGAATTAAATTGTGTAACGTCCTCCTCTGTACAGTGCTATGCTTAAGTCATAGTACCACACTCTGGAATTGTTACTGTTACCTGAGCGGACCTTATTTGACAGCAACTTCAATCGTCTTTGAATCTTCTCGAACTATCTGGAGATAACATGGAAACAAGAGTGAGAATTTTAAATTCTCAGTAGGATTCATTAAGAGATTTCATACCGTGTCATCGTTATTATCTCCAGATGCTTCGGTTTATTATGAAAAAAGCGAGCATGTTATATAGACTGTTCAGTTTTATAGTTCGAAAATATATTATCTGAAGCAGAGTTCATTTTATTCAAGCACTTAAATCATATTGCAATTATATGATCAATTCCTATTTCATAATTAGCATGGCAGTCACAACACTCACAAATATAGTAAATTTTAGCATATCAAGAATATCGGAATATATATACATATATATATATACACAAAGGTACTTATTTAAACTTCTTTTACTTTTCTATAACTCTCTTAACACACCTAGGCCTTACGTATCGCCGTCCTCAGAGTGCAGTTTTGCTTAATTTCCTTTACTTCTCATGCACATTCCAGAGTATGATCGCCATGTCACATCCTTTAGGATGTGCTCATCATGCCATATTCTAGAGTATGATCGCCATATCATACCCCATTGGGGTGTGATCACCATGTCACACTTCTTAGGATATGCTCATCATGCCGTATTCTAGAGTATGATTGCCATGTCATACCCCATCGGGGTGTGATCGCCAGGTCACACACCTTAGGAATATCGGACCTTCATTATCTTTTAACTACCTTCACAGGGAGCGATCCAAATAACTGCCTCCGAGTGAAGGGATTCATCCTCACATATTTATATATCTCTTCCTTTGCATGCAAAGAAGCCATCTTTCATAAAAAGAATCATGATCATATCGTCATGCAATGTTTATATGCATTATAGTGCACTTACTTCCAAACACTCTTGCATTTAGAATTTTATATTCATAACTTAAATCTTCATAATACAAGTTATGATAACTTCATATGCTTCTGCCGAAAATTCGGCAGCATGACGGATCAAGTCCGCTTCCCCATGAATAGTGCCAGACTACTAGTAAAATCATTCAAACATGCAAATCAATATGGAACAGCAATTATATATTCACAATATCGTTCATCAAAGTCAATGCAAACATCAATAAAGTTTTCTGCTTACTTCATCCTATTCTGCCCAAATTTTGTATAATTCACTTTTAGTCCAATTCAACACATTTAAACCTAGATTTTGGATATGTCATAGCTCTATATGTCTAGTTTCCAACCCTTTTGGCCCCATCTCATTTTGATTTGTATAATTCAAGTTATTTGTATCTTACCTCGACTACCCTACACTTAGCCAGAATTGCACCAATATAAGTGAAAACTTACTAAAAATAGGAATCTGGGTGAAATCATACGAAATTTATGCCAAATTAAAGCTAGTAGAACAAGCTTTTAAATGAAAGAAGTTGCATACCATTTGCATAAATATCTTGAGATATAAGCTCCATAAATTGACCTTACTGGACTACCCTATTCTAGCCCATTTTGAACTTAAGGCAATTTCATTGATGTGCTAGGAACAAATGGCAATGAATCTGACTCTAAAATTTTTATGGGATATTTATTACATGTTAGCTTTCAAATAGAGTTAGTTTCACTCAATTTAGAGTTGTGTAGGGTGAGTTATACCCTTCTCAACTCATACTGCCCATATGAGAATTCAAATTCCTAGGTCAAAATTCAAAAATTCATAACTAATTCTATACTAAGCCAATGGCCTTATATTTTATATGTATGGAAAGCCCTAGATGTCTAGTTTCATATAAAAATAGGTTCACCAAATTTAAATGGTTGTAGGCAGAGCCATACACTCCATCGTACAGACCATCGAGGGAAAAATCCTAACAGCTTATTGGATTCTCTCTATCTTCAAGTTCTTTCATACCAATTTCAATCCTAATCACAACAATAGTCATCAAACCAGCCAATAATTCTCATATACATCCAAATACCACATCAAGAAGTGATAGAAATGAAAACCCAAATAGCTTCCATAACCAATCTACCTCCTTTAAATGTGATCTTGCTAGATTTTGAGTTTAGATGGATGGAATCTTATCAAAGCTTGAAAGTTGATGGAGTAGATTGAAGGGAGAAGAGATGAAGGAGACTAGAAGGGAAAGGAGAGGGCGCAATCTGCCTTGAAGGAGAGGAGAAATAAAATCTAATCCAAGCTTAATAAAGTGGTTGGTTTGCTAAGTGTTGATTGGCTCTTGAAATAGGTGGTGGCAAAATGACCAAGTCTCTCCACCCATTGTTGAAGCATGTGGCACCACAATCCAAGGGCTAGGTGGCTGAATTTTCAACCTCATAATTCAGGTCTTCATATGTGGAATTCAGTTGTTTCGGTTCTGACAGTTTAAAATACCGAAATTCTACCGATTTCCTTCAAATCGGTAAAACGGTTTTGAAGAATTTTGTGAGGTTTTATATGTTTCTATTTTAATTCGTCTTAATCCTAATCTCTCTAACTAACATCTAATTAGCTCCTAATTAATATTTAATTAACTTCTAATTCCCCCTACTTATTATTGAAACTGAATAAATAGATTAATGGCGTAAATTAGACATCTTCGCAAATTCGGAGCCTTTTTATTTTCTATTTTCTGTGACTAATGGCATTTCCATAATTTTGAGCAAGTTCAGGGACACCTCACGTCATTTCACACCAGACTGCCTCCATGGCCCAATCAGCAGAGATTTAAACTTCTACGATTTCACCACGTGATTTTGCTCTATTTAAAATTCCATTCTGCTAATTCTATAGATGTGGGGACATAAAGGTCATTTCATGAAAAGTTCTAGGGTTATTGTGGGAATAGGTCTTTGGGGTCAAAATACAATTTCTAAAATTTTTGGGTATCACTGCAATTAACAAAAGTTTATAGGGGCACTTATATCATTTCTTAATTTTTAATATATGGCAGTGCCATATTTTCAACGGCAATGTTACACTATCCTATAATTCTGAGTGTGAAGATCATTATGGCATAATGCTGCCTGAGGAATTCTCACACTACCTAAGGAAAATAATTCAAAATTTTCATTATATTCTGTTTACGAAAGTAGGGATGTTACAAATTGTCACTCCTAAAAATTACCTAATGTAAATATTGGACACTTAAAATTTAATTTATGGTGCCCGGTAATTTATTCGAGTAATTATAGAGTACTTGAGATACTTGCTACGTAAAATAATTTGTTACACTAATTTATTAATATAATTGTGTCAAAAACATCTTTGCTTAAAATAAATATCAATAAAATATGTATTTAATTAATATAGTAGGACCCAGCCTATTATTCCCTGAGTCGGGGCTTATCTCTCATAATTAATTAGAATCGGGATAATTATCATAGATGGTTATTTCCAGATTCAGGGCATCACTCTCTAGCTCTCTGTCCAGAATTGGGAACTTGACATTGATTGCTTGGTCCGAAACCTAGGGATGTACAAAATTTCTTTTATGATTTTGTTGTCTAGTACATTTCTTTTCTTTACATTAGGAGATTCTTCGGGGTTGCAATTTCCTTGTATGGTTTTGTTAGGGGTATTATCTTTTGAGATTGTAACATAGGTGGATTATAGATTCAATTCTTGTTTGGTTTCCTTTATCATCCCACCCTTTTGGTGTTGTGTTGCTTTCAATAAAATTGTTAAAAAAAAAAAAGTAGGCATCTACAATGTATTTAGTGCATTTATACAAATAGAAAGAAATAGGTTCTCCTTTTATATAATGGATTTTATACAAATATAAATAATGTATTATGCTGTTTTAGTTGCTTAATTACTTGATTTCAAATATAATTTATGTAAAATCATTACATTTGGAGCCAAATATATATATATATATTATCATTTCAATGTATTATTTAGAGTAAACATGTAACATCCCACTTTGAGAATAAGCTCGGTCTCGAGGGAGTGGCAATATAGTAAATAGCTGAGTTATGACTATTTAATAGCAAATTTGTAAATATTAACCTACGACTGTCGAGAGGGGCAATTAGAGTAAAAATCCCGATTCCGCGATATGTGGGCCCGAAGACACTAGTAAATAAATAATATATATGTAATAACTGTAACGTCCCCGATCTCCGACCTCCAAACTCATAAGTAAAATGTTAAAATTTCCGACCTTCGACTTCATCTCCGAGTCTCAAATAGACTGGCTATGATTTTCTGATTTCCGACCTTATGCTTGAAATAAATAATACACGAGTTTCGACCTTAGGCTAGATTTAGAATAGGCACGAAATCCAACATCCGAGTTGATCTCAACCAGAAACGAACGCGAGATCAGATCTCTGAGTTGGTCTCCAAGTTCAACCAAAATTTACACAAGTTCCGATCTTCAAGTTTATTCCTAAGAGCTTTTCATTTCTATTAATGTTCCCGAGGTTGCCTATAACAGACTTCTAAGATTAAATTTGGAGTTTCAAGATTCTATAAGTTTCGATTTCCTGGTACATAAGATTAATGTTTTGATTCCCGATCTCCAGTGTTATTCTTAGAATCGATCCAAGTTTACGTAAAGTCCCCGACTTCCGGGTTTAAGTATTTTGGTTTCACATTCTTGTCCTTGACTTTCGATTTTAAAGTGATTAGATGCTATATGATTTCCGACATCCGACTTTGCTTTCAAGTTTCGAATAAACCAGACAAGATTTCTGAGTTCTGATTTCATCTCCAAGTTTTGAATAGATGGGCACGAGTTCTGACTTTAAGCAGAGTCGAGATGAGTTCCGATTTTAGATACAATGGAAGCAAGTTCTACTTTTAGGCGACGTGGAGAATAATTCAGCCACTTAACCCATGAAAGTGGTGTCGCTTAGGCCACAAGAAAGGAGGAAAGTTGGCTGAAATTCAGCCTTGCATTTTTGAACTAATCATGTTGCAAGAAGTCAACTACCACCTCAAGTTTATATAACTCATTTCTTTATCTCCTTCAACCCCATTTTTGCGCTACCTTCTCCCCTCTTTCAGCTCTCTTCCTCTCTTCTCCACTCACTCAATTCCATCAAGCCCAACCAAGTTTTATTGACTCAAACTCCCAACTCAAGCCTAATCACATAACAAGAGGTAGAGGTTCACATTTTGTTCTTGTTGTTCTGATTGTGGGTGGCTGATTTTGATTTTATTTCCTCACTTCTTGATGTGATTAGTGAATGAATATGATGATCTATAACTGTTCTTGTGTTTAAATTTGATTAAGGAATAGGGAAGGGTGAGGATAGGAAGATGTGAGAGGTTGGAAGACCAATTTCACTCAGCAATCTGTACTGCGAAGTGTACGGCTCCGCCTACAGCTGGTTAAATTAGATGAGACTATTTTTATATGAAACTAGACATTCAGGGCTTTCCATACATATATCATATAAGGCATTGGATTAGTATTGAGAGAGATATGAATTTTTGAAGTTTGACCTAGGAATCAGGACTTACCTCCGGGCAGTATGAGTTGAGAAGGTGTAACACACCCTATACAACTCCAAATTAAATGAAACTAACTTTGTTAGAAAGATTATACATAGGAGAACATCCTACAAAAATTCTGAGTTTGTTACAAACCCATTTGTTCCCAGTGATTCGAAGAAGTTGCCCTATATCCAAACTGGGCCAAAATAGGCCAATTCAGGAAGGTCAAATTTCGGGGCTTATACCGTGAGCCCTACAAAGGCAAATGGAATGGAACTTTTTGCAAATGAAAGGTTGTCCTGTTAGCTTTAATATGAGACCAATTTTGTATAATTTGAGCCAGTTTTCGATTTTTAGTAGATTTTTACTTTTAAGTGTGCAATTCTGGCCAGTCATAGGACAGGCCGAGATGAAACCTAAATAACTTGAGCTATGCTTATCAAAATTAGATGGAACTAAAGAGGTTAGAAAATAGACACATAACACTTTAACATATCCAAAATTCAGGTCCAGATGAGTTAAATAGAAACTTTGCCTTGAGTTACAAAAACTAGGTTGAATGATTGAGCTGAGGCAGTACCTTTGTCTTAAAATGATTAATGTTTTTATGAAGTTAATGCTGCATTATGAATGGAATGATATGATTTCTTTGATAAGTTGATATGCTGAGTATTGGTACTATTCATGGGGAAGCAGACACGTTCCATTTTGCTGCCGAAATTTCGGTAAAGTATATGCATGAGTTATGATATACATGTAGATACATGTGCATTTTCAAGAAAGTTATGAAAGTCATGTTATGATGAACCTAAAGATTATATTATGATGAAAGTTCCATGATACTTGTGCCAGCTCCGGAATAAAGTTAAGGGGAATAGATTGGTAGGGAGGTCGGCGAAAGTAAACATTCCTGAATTGGAACGAGCTTGATCTTGAAAAGTAGACTATTACCCAGGAGTCTAAAATGGCCAAGAACTCCCAGGGGACCAAGTAATGGAAAAGTTTATGAAGGAAGGTTCAAGAACAAGTTTTGCATGATTGCATTAAATGCATGATTACATTGAACAATCATTACAAGTTGTTACAGTTTATCTGTTATATTCCCTTACTGTCGTATGTTCATTTATTCTACTCATTATTCTGTGTATTACTGTTAGTAGTTTATTCTGTTTCTTATGCTGTCTTAAGTAAAACTGAACCTTGCCTCAGACTAGACATTTTCTTAAACTTACTGAATATAGATAGTTCAGTTTGATCCCATGTTTTTATAATTAAACAAAATAGAGGCAACTGAGAATGAATGTGACGTCAGCTAAACACTATACGCGAGCCCTACTGAGAATTTCTTCAAATTCTCACCTCGTTTTACATTTCCGTATCTTTCTCAGATGCTGATGATGGACTCGACGGCCAATCTCTTTATTGAGTTTCCAAACCTGCAGCTCCACCACGATCCCGTAGTGGGTTCACTGTATATAGCCGGCTCTTGCCATTTCTGCCTTTACCTTTTTAGTGATAGGAATTTTGCTGTCCCTTTACTCCATCCTGCTTTTGATCCTACCACCCCATAGTTTGCGGTCCCACTGCACATGGCACACCCTCCACCAGTACTTCCCGCACCCGCAGCACTTGTAGCTCCTGCTGATCCCGCACCAGAGTCACCTCCGCAAGTGGTAGCAGATATCGACTTTCGGCTCACGAGTGACCCTTCTGAGGCCACCAGCTCATCACCCTCCTCCTCCTCGGGACCTAGTCCAGACTACTCTCCAGCCGGGCCTAGCATGGCCAACGGCTATCTGACTGAGTAGGTCAACCGTAGATGATGTTGTACAACATGACCCTCTTTTGACAGTACGCAGTTTGGATCATAAACTTAGCAGTAAATTTTGAGATGTCTTCTGAGGACCATATAGGATCGTTTTGACTGACACGGGCCTTTTCTTTTTGGTACACTGGCTCCACTTATGTATCCTGTTTTGAAACTTGTACATAAACTGAAGCAGTGTCTTCCTATATATATACACATATACAGTTGACGGTATATTCGTTATTTGTTCTTATCTTTTCTGTTGTGACATATTAAACTCTGTCACGTTCATTATATATAGCACTCTGTTTCTTCTGTTAACAAAAAAAAACAGTGATATGAAAAACGTAACGTAAGCAGAGTATTAACACGGTAACATAATCTACTTAATTTGATGCTATGACTTAAGCATAACATTAAATTAGTAGGGTGTTACATTTTTGGTATCAGAGCAGTTCATCCTACCTAAGGCCTGAGGATTGGACTGACTATGCTTCGTGCATATTCTATATTTTTAACTGATAACATGCACTAGATCTTGCCTGTACGGTTGAGATATAGGTGTGCATGTGTAAGAAGTGCTTGACCGCATGAGCTGTTATTTACTAGCATATTAGACTTAGTGTTGAGCCTGATCAACTCAATAACTTTTGTTTTGTGTGCTCAGAACTTAATGGCTTCCAGAAGACGAGGTAGGCCACGCACAGAACCTGCTCGAGGAGATCCCGCTGAACTTATGGACACGGTATGAGAAATGGCTCATGCGATGCGGGAACAGGCCGTAGCAGCTCACCAGATGATGGATCAATTAGGTAGGTGACCTGAGGCAAGTTGCAGAGGAAACCCACATGGCCCAGAAGCTAATCTGGACTATCTCAAATTTGTTGAATTCAGAAAGGCAAATCTGCCCAGCTTTCAAGGGGCGTATGACCCTGATAAAGCCGACGAATGGATCAAAGCTATGGAGAAGATTTTCTTTGTCCTGGATTGCTCAGATCATCAAAAGGTGACTTTTGCCACCTACATGCTCGAAGTAGACGCCAAATTTTGGTGGAATGGCGTACGAAGGTTATTCTAAGAATCTTAGATAGCAGTCACTTGGATGGTGTTTAAAGATGTGTTTTACCAAAAGTACTTTCCTGCCTCTATTCAAAATGCTAAGGAACTCGAATTTATGCAGCTTCGTCAAGGGAACCGGACGATATTTGAATATATTGCTAGATTTGAAGAGCTATGCAAATTTTCTACAATTTATTAGAGGAACCCAGATGAAGCCTAGAAGTGCGTCAAGTTCAAAGGAGGATTACGGGAAGATATTCTTACCGCAATAGGGCTAATGGAGATTAGAGATTTCCCCACGTTGGTAAATAAATGCCGACTTGTGGAAGATTGCAATTTGAAACTGGCTGCAGCCAGGGCATCTGGTGGTGGTTTCAAGAAGGGATAAGCACCGCAGGGCCCAAGATTCAAGCCTAACATGCAATGTCAGAGGAGATTCCTACTGACAGGCAACAAAGGCAAGCAACCTCAGAGGCCTTTTTCGAATCCGACTTGCACCAAATGCAGCAAGAATCATGGAGATCGACCGTGTTTGGCAAGTCAGAATGTCTGTTATGGGTGTGGCAAGCCAGGCCACAAAATTTATGAGTGTCCAACCAGGAATCCACCACAGTCGTCTCAACCCCAACGTCAAGGACGGGTATTTACGATGAATGCAGAAGAAGCTGACAAGTCCAAGGGACTAATCCAAAGTACCTATGAAGTGGACGGTGGGACTCTAACTATACTCTATGATTTGGGTGCTTCACATTCATTTATTTCTCGTAATTGTGTGGCTGTTTCGCAATTACCAATCTCTAAGTTGCCTTATGATCTACTGGATTCTACTCCTACTAATGACCTTGTTAAAACTAGTCAAATTTGCATCAATGTTCCTCTTCGAATTGAGGGTAGGACCTTTGCAGCCAATTTGATTTGTCTCCCTCTCTCTGTACTTGATATAATTCTGGGCATGGATTGGCTTTCTGCAATCGAGTCATGCTTAATTGCTCCGATAAGACAGTGGTATTCCCTTCTGTCTCGTCTTCTGAACCCTAAGCCTCGACACACTTTTATCTAAACTCTTTATTAGTAGACTATAGTGGGTCGAAGAGTCAAGGGAACATTCTCTTGTCAGCTAATGTGATTGAAGTTGAATAGAAACAAGAGGAGATCCCGGTTGTTAAGGAATATCCTGATGTTTTTCCAGAAGATATTCTAGAATTCCCTCCTGAGAGAGAAATTGAGTTTACCATCGAGTTAGTTCCAAGTGCGGGACCAATATCTATAGCTCTGTATCGAATGTCACCTTTGGAGCTAACAGAACTAAAGAGATAGATCGAAGAACTTTTAGAAAAAAGATTCATACGGCCAAGTGCATCGCCATGGGGAGCTCCAGTCTTGTTAGTCAAAAAAAAAAGATGGGAGCATGCGCCTATGCGTGGATTATAGGCAGTTGAATAAAGTGACGATCAAGAATAAATATCTACTGCCAAGGATTGATGATCTGAGGGACCAGCTACAAGGTGCAACGGTATTTTCCAAGATTGATTTACGTTTCGAATATCATCAAATTCGAGTTCGAGAACAAGATATCTCTAAGACAGCTTTTCGAACTCGTTATGGGCACTACGAGTATGCCGTGATGTCGTTTGGACTGACCAACGCACCAGCAGTATTCATGGATTACATGAATAGGATATTCCGCCCATATCTAGAAAAGTTTGTAGTGGTTTTCATCGACGACATACTTGTCTACTCGAAGATGGAGCGAGAGCATGCGGAACACTTGCAATTGGTTCTATAAATTTTAATAGAAAAGAAACTCTATGCTAAGTTATCCAAATGTGAATTTTGGATGAAAGAAGTAAAATTTCTCGGCCATATAGTGTCCTATGGAGGAATCTCTATAGACCCCAGCAAAGTAGAAGCAGTTCTAAATTAGGAAAGGTCGACCACAATCACTGAAGTCAGGAGTTTTCTGGGCTTAGTTGGATATTACAGGCGATTCATTAAGGATTTTTCTCGAATAGCTTTGCCCTTGACCAAGCTAACCAAGAAAAATGTTCCATTTGAATGGACATCGGAGTGTGAACAGAGTTTTCAAGACTTGAAGAGAAGGTTGACTACGACACCAGTGTTAGCCTTGCCAGACCCTCGTGGACCATTTGAGGTCTATTGTGATGCTTCCAAACAAGGATTAGGGTGCGTATTGATGCAAACTGGAAACATAGTCGCTTATGCCTCTGGACAATTAAAGCCACACGAAAGGAATTATCCCACTCACAATCTCGAACTAGTTGCAGTAGTGTTTGCCTTAAAGATATTGAGACATCACCTATATAGTGTAAGGTTTGAGGTCTTTTCTGATCATAAGAGTTTGAAGCATCTCTTTGATAAGAAGGAATTAAATATGAGGCAACGGAGGTGGATGGAACTTCTTAAGGACTACGAATTTGAATTGAAGTACCACCTAAGTAAGGCAAACATTGTGGCAGACGCTTTGAGCAGGAAATCATTGACCATACTCTGATGACACTATTTTTATATGAAACTAGACATTTAGGGCTTTCCATACATATATCATATAAGGCCATTGGATTAGTATTGAGAGAGATATGAATTTTTGAAGTTTGACCTAGGAATCAGGACTTACCTTCGGGCAGTGTGAGTTGAGAAGGGTGTAACTCACCCTATACAACTCCAAATTGAGTGAAACCAACTTTTTTAGAAAGCTTATACATAGGAAAATATCCTACAAGGAAATTTCGAGTTTGTTACAAACCCATTTGTTCCCAGTGATTTGAAGAATTTGCCCTATGTCCAAACCGGGCCAAAACAAGTCAATTCATGAAGGTCAAATTTCGGGGCTTATAACTCGAGACCTACAAAGGCAAATGAATGGAACTTTTTGAAAATGAAACGTTGTCCTGTTAACTTTAATATGAGACCAATATCATATAATTTGAGCCAGTTTTCGATTTTTAGTATATTTTTACTTTTAAGTGTGCAATTCTGGCTAGCCATAGGGCAGGATAGGATGAAACCTGAATAACTTGAGCTATGCTTATCAAAATTAGATGGGACTAAAGAGGTTAGAAAATAGACACATAACACTTTAATATATCCAAAATTCAGGTCCAGATGAGTTAAATAGAAATTTTGGCTTGAGTTACAAAAATCGGGTTGAATGATTGAGCTGAGGCAATACCTTTGTCTTAATATGATTAATGTTTCTATGAAGTTAATGTTGCATTATGAATGGAATGATTTGATTTCTTTGATAAGTTGATATGCTGAGTACTAGCAGTATTTGTAACATCCCCCGGAAATTTTCTTATCATTTTTCACCTAATTATTCGATTTTTATCGAATAATTAAGATTAATTATAATTTGACAAAATATTTATTTAGGATCAATTAATTAGCAACTAATTGAGTTTAGATATGAGGGAATTAGGTTAGAAGTATAGAAGATTTCATAAGAATTTTCACGAAACCGATTTACTGATTTAAAGTAAATCGGTAAGATTACGGTATTTTAAACTGTCGGAACCGAACCAGCAGAATTTCAACTCATTAACCCTACTTTAAGTGGCTAAGAACTCAGCCACTTAATCCCTCAAAATGGCGCAAAGAACGCCATAAAAAATGAAGAGGGCTGGCTGAATTTTAGCCTTGGATTCTAAACCAATCAAAGCCACCCATTCCAACTACCTCCTCCATGTTTTATGACACAATTCCTTTCTTTCCTTCAACCATTTTCTGCGCCCTCCCTTCTCCCTCTTTCAGCTCTCTTCTTCTCTTCTTCACTCACTCAACTCCATCAAACCATCAAGTCCAGGCAAGCTTTGTTCATCCAAGTTCTACAATCAAGCCAAATCACAACATAACAATAGGTAGAGGTTTGATTCTTGTCTTGATTTTCTAATTTGGGTGGCTGGTGATGGTTTATTTTCTCAATTCTTGATGTGATATATGAATGATTATGATGATATTTGGCTGGTTTATTGGCTGTTGGTGAGGTTAAAATCGAATTAGAAGCAAGAAAGGATGAAAATAGGAAGAGCTGAGGGGCTGGAGAACCAAAAACCCTAAGCAGTCCGTACGGTAGAGTGTATGGCTCCACCCATCGCCATTTAAATTTGATGAAACTAATTTTAAATTAAACTAGACATTTAGGGCTTTTCATACATATATCATATAAGGCCATTGGATCAGTATTGAGTGAGATATGAATTTTGGAAGTTCGACCTAGGTTTTTGAGTTTGATTCTGGGCAGACTGGGTTGTTCAGGGTAATCTCGCCCTATACTACTTGGAATTGAATGAAACAAACTTTGTTAGAAATCTTACACATATGAAAATGTCCCATAAAAATTTCAGAGTTACATAACATCCCGTTTGCTCCCAATGTTCCAATAAAATTGCCCTATGTCCAAACCGGGCCAAAATAGGATAGTTCAGGAAGGTTAGATTTCGGTGCTTATAACTCAAGGCGTACTAAGTCAAATGGAATGGAACTTTTTGTAAATGAAATTTTGTCTTGTTAGATTAATATAAGACCAATTTCGTATAATTTGAGCCAATTTTTTTAGTGGATTTTTACTTTTAAGTATGCAATTCTGGCCAGCCACAAGGCAGGCCGGGATAAAACCTAAATAACTTGAGCTATGCTTATCAAAATTAGATGGGACCAAAGAGGTTAGAAAATAGACACATAACACTTTAACATATCCAAAATTCAGGTCCAGATGAGTTAAATAGAAATTTTAGCTCGAGTTACAAAAATCGGGTTGAATGATTGAGCTGAGGCAGTACCTTTGTCTTAATAGAACTAATGTATCTATGAAGTTAATGTTGCATTATGAATGGAATGGTATGATTTCTTTGATAAGTTGATATGCTGAGTACTGGCACTATTCATGGGAAAGCGGACACATTCCGTTATGCCGCGAAAATTTCGGTAAGACATATGCATGAGGTATAAGATACATGTGCATTTTCAAGAAAGTCATTAAGGTTATGTTATGATCAACATAAGGATTATGTTATGACGAAAGTTCCATAATACTTGGGCCAGCCCCGGAATAAAGTTAAGGGGAATAGATCGGTGGGGAGGTCGGGGAAAGCAAACCCGACATTCCTGTATAGGAACGAGCTTGATCCTGAAAAGCAGACTATTACCCAGGAGTCTAAAATGGCCAAGAACTCCTAGGAGACCAAGTAATGGAAAAGTTTATGAAGAAAGGTTCAAGAATAAGTTTGCATGATTATGTTCAACAGTCATTACAAGTTGTTTACAATTGTCCGTCATGTTTATTTACTGCTATATGTTCATTTATTCTGCTCATTATTCTATGCATTATTGTTAAGAATTTATTCTGTTTCTTATGTTGTGTTAAGTAAAATTGAACCTTGCCTTGGACCAGACATTTTCTTAAACTTATTGAATATAGATAGTTCAGTTTAATCCCGTGTTTTATAATTAAGTAAAAATCGAGGCAACTGAGAATGATGTGACGTCAGTTGAACTTCGTATTCGAACCCTACTAGAATTTCTTCAAATTGTCACCTCGTTTTACATTTTCGCATCATTCTCAGACGCTGACGATGGATTCGATGGCCACTCTCTTTATTGAGATTCTAGATCTGCAGCTCCATCACGATCCCATAGTAGATTCATTGTATATAGCCAGCTCCTGTCACTTTCGTCTTTATCTTTTTAGTGATAGGAACTTTGCCGTTCCCTTATTTCACCCTGCTTTTGATCCTTCTACCCCTTACTTTGTGGTTCCTCTACACGTGGCACACCCTCCTCCAGCACCTCCCGCACCTACAGCACCTGCAACCCTTGCTGACCCTGCACCAGCGTCACCCCTACAGGTGGTTCCTGACATTCCGCTTAGCTCCGAGAGCGACCCTTCATAGGCCACTAGCTTAGCATCCTCCTCCTCAGGACCCAGTGCAAACTACTCACTAGCCGGGCCTAGCATGGCCAATGGCTATCTGACTGAGTAGGTCAGCAGCAGATGATGTTGTACAGCGTAACCCTCTTTTAGTAGCATGCAGCTTTGGGTCATAGACTTAGTAGTAGATTTTGAAATGTCCTCTGAGGACCATATAGGATCGTTTTGACTGACATGAGCCTTATGTCTTTTTGGTACACCGGCCCCACTTATGTATCCTGTTCTGAAACTTGTACATAAACTGAAGCAGTGGCTCCCTATATATATTTATATATACACATATACAGTTGATGATATATATGTTATTTGTTCTTATCTTTTCTGTTGTGATATATTAAACTCTGTTACGTTCTTTATATATAGCGCTCCGTTTCTTCTGTTAAAAAAAAAAAAATATGAAAGACGAAACGTAAGCAAAGTATTAATACGATAATACAATCTACTTAATTTCATGCTATGACTTAAGCATAACATTAAATTAGTAGGGTGTTACATTTTTGGTATCAGAGCAGTTCGTCCTAGCTAAGGCCTGAGGATTGGACTGACTATGCTTCGCGTATATTATGTATTTCTAGTTGATAACATGCACTAGATCTTGCCTTCACGGTTGAGATATAGGTGTGCATGTATAAGAAGTGCCTGACTGTGTGAGCTGTTATTTACTAGCACATTAGACTTAGTGTTGAGCCTGATCAACTCAATAACTTTTATTTTGGGTGCTCAAAACTTAATGGCTTCCGGAAGGCGAGGTAGGCCACGCTCAGAACCTGCTTAAGAGGACCCAGCTGACTTTATGGATACGATACAAGAAATGGCTCATGCAATGCGGGAACAGGCCGCAACAGCTCACCAGATGATGGATCAATTAGGTAGGCGACCTGAGGCAAGCTGTAGAGGAAACCCACATGGCCCAGGAGTTGATCTAGACTATCCTAAGTTCCCTGAGTTTAAGAAGGCAAATCCACCCAACTTTCGAGGAGCGTATGATCCTGATAAAGCCAACGAATGGATCAAAGCAATGGAGAAGATTTTCTCTGTCCTAGATTGCTTAGATCATCAAAAGGTGACCTTTGCCACTTACATGCTCGAAGCGGACGCCGAGTTTTGGTGGAACAACGTACGAAGACTATTCGAAGAGTCTCAGATGACAGTCACTTGGATGGTGTTCAGAGATGTATTCTACCAAAAGTACTTTCCTGTTTCAGTTCGAAATGCCAAGGAACTCGAGTTTATGCAGCTTCGTAAAGGAAATCGGACGATATCCGAATACATTGCCAGATTTGAAGAATTATGTAAATTTTCTACAATTTACCAAAGGAACCCAGACGAAGCGTGGAAGTGCGTTAAATTTGAAAGAGAATTACGAGAATATATGCTTACTGCAATAGGGCCAATGGAGATTAGAGATTTCCCCACGTTGATAAATAAATGCCGACTTGTGGTAGATTGCAATTTGAAATTGGCTGCAACCAAAGCATCTAGTGGTGGTTACAAGAAGGGGTTGGCCCCGCAGGGCGCACGATTCAAGCCCAACTTTCAACAACAGAGAAGGTTTCAACCAGTGGGCAACAAAGGCAAGCAGCCCCAAAGGCCTCTTCCGAATCCAACTTGCACAAAATTGTGATAAGAATCATGGCAATCGGCTGTGTTTGGTAAGCCAGAATGTTTGCTATGGGTGTGGCAAGCCAAGCCACAAAATTTATGAGTGCCCAACCAGGAATCCACCACAGTCATCTCGACCCCAACGTCAAGGACGGGTCTTTACAATGAATGCAGAAGAAGCTGACAAGTCTGAAGGACTAATCCAAAGTACCTGTGAAGTGGACGGTGAGACTCTAACTGTACTCTATGATTCGGGTGCCTCACATTCGTTTATTTCTCGTAATTGTGTGGTTGCTTTGCAATTACCAATTTCTGAGTTGCCTTATGATCTAATAGTTTCTACTTCTACTAATGAACTTGTTAAAACTAGTCAAATTTGCATCAATGTTCCTCCTCGAATTGAGGGTAGGACCTTTGCAGCCAATTTGATTTTTTACCCTCTCTCTGGACTTGATATAATTCTGGGCATGGATTGGCTTTCTGTCAATCGAGTCGTGCTCAATTGCTCCAATAAAGACAGTGATATTCCCTTCTGTCTCGTCTTCTGAACCCCAAGCCTTGACACACTTTTATCTGAAATCTTTATTAGTAGATTATAGTGGGTCGAAAAGTCAAGGGTACATCCTCTTGTTAGCTAATGTGATGGAAGTTGAACAGAAACTAGAGGAGATCCCGGTTGTTACGGAATATCCTGATATTTTTCCAGAAGATATTCCTGAATTCCCTCCTGAGAGAGAAATTGAGTTTACCATCAAGTTAGTTCCAGGTGCGGGACTAATATCTATAGCTCCGTATCGAATGTCACCTTTGGAGCTGACAAAACTAAAGAGACAGATCGAAGAGCTTTTAGAAAAAGGATTCATACGGCCAAGTGCATCGCCATAGGGAGCTCCAGTCTTGTTGGTCAAAAAGAAAGATGGGAGCATGTGCCTATGCGTGGATTATAGACAGTTGAATAAAGTGACGATCAGGAATAAATATCCACTGCCAAGGATTGATGATCTCATGGACCAGCTATAAGGTGCAACGGTATTTTCCAAGATCGATTTATGTTTTGGATATCATCAAATTCGAGTTCGAGAACAAGATATCTCTAAGACAGCTTTTCGAACTCGTTATGGGCACTACGAGTATACCGTGATGTTGTTTGGACTGACCAATGCACCAGCAGTATTCATGGATTACATGAATTGGATATTCCACCCATATCTGGACAAGTTTGTAGTGGTTTTCATCGATGACATACTTGTCTACTCGAAGATGGAGCGAGAGCATGCAGAACACTTGCAATTGGTTCTGCAAATTTTAAGAGAAAAGAAACTCTATGCTAAGTTATCCAAATGTGAATTTTGAATGAAAGAGGTGAAATTTCCCGGCCATGTAGTATTCGATGGAGGAATTTCCGTAGACTTTAGCAAAGTAGAGGCAGTATTAAATTGGGAAAGGCCGACCACAGTCACTGAAGTCAGGAGTTTTCTGGGCTTAGCTGGATATTACAGGCGATTCGTTAAGGATTTTTCTCAAATAGCTTTGCCATTGACCAAGTTAACCAGGAAGAATGTTCTATTTGAATGGATGCCGGAGTGTGAACAGAGTTTTCAAGACTTGAAGAGAAGATTGACTACGACCCCAGTGTTAGCCTTGCCAGACCCTCGTGGACCATTTGAGGTCTGTTGTGATGTTTCCAAACAAGGATTAGGGTGCGTATTGACGCAAACCGAAAACGTAGTGACTTATGCCTCCCGACAACTAAAGCCACATGAAAGGAATTATCCTACGCACAATCTCGAATTAGTAGCAGTAGTATTTGCCTTAAAGATATGGAGACATCACCTGTATGGAGTGAGTTTCGAGATCTTTTCTGATCATAAGAGTTTGAAGTACATATTTGATCAGAAGGAATTAAATATGAGGCGGCGGAGGTGGATGGAACTTCTTAAGGACTACGAGTTTGAATTGAAATACCACCTAGGTAAGGCAAACATTATGGCAGATGCTTTGAGCAGGAAATCATTGACCATAGTCTGGATGATGATTAAAGAGACGGAGCTTATTAAGAGCTTCCGAAATCTTAATTTGGGAATCCTTATGACTCCCAAGGCCTTTCAGTTACACCAAATTAAGATAACCAGTAGCTTTAAGGAACAAATTCGGCAAGCACAGTAGCAGGATGCTAATTTCTAGCATACGATCCATCTCATGCAATCTGGGAAATTAACGGGTTTTGCTCAAGATAAAGAGGGCATATGGCGGCATCATGACAGGGTGTGCATACCCGAGAGAAATGACCTCCGAAGAAGAATCTTGGAAGAAGCACATAAGGGTGAATTTGCCATACGTCCTGGCATTACTAAAATGTATCAAGATCTCAAGAAAATGTTTTGGTGGCCAGGCATGAAGTCAGATGTGGCAAGCTTTGTGAGCAAATGCTTGGTCTGTTTGAAGGTGAAGGCAGAACATCAGAAACCCTCCGATATGTTACAACCCTTGGAAATCCCTGAGTGGAAGTGGGAGAGTATCTGCATGGATTTTGTAACGAGATTACCAAGAACATCAACAGGATATGATGCCATATGGGTTATTGTGGATCGATTAACTAAATCTGCTCACTTTCTACCCATCCGAGCAAATTATCCGTTGGAAAAATTAGTGCAACTGTATATCCAAGAAATTATAAGGTTGCATAAGACCCCTTCAACCATTATCTATGATTGAGACCCAAGGTTTACCTCACGGTTTTGGGCAGCCTTACAAAAGGCATTTAGTGCTAAGTTGTGCCTAAGCACTGCATATCACCAGCAAACGGATGGCTAAACAGAAAGAACCATTCAAACCTTAGAAGACATGCTGCGAGCCTATATATTGGAACAACATGGGAATTGGGATCGATACATGTCGTTGGCTGAATTTGCATACAACAATAGCTATCATGCTAGCATCGGCATGGCTCCTTACGAAGCATTGTATGGACGAAAGTGCCAATCTCCACTGTGTTGGTACGAAATAGGAGAATCAACTCTGTTGGGGGCCTGATTTAGTTGAGCAGACCACTGAGCAGATCAAGAAAATACGAAGTAAGATGCTTACCGCTCAAAGCCGTCAAAAGAGTTACGTGGATACCAGGAGGAAGCCTCTAGAGTTTCAAGAGGGAGACCACGTATTTTTGAAGGTCACATCTACAACAGGGATAGGTAGAGCCATTAAGGTCAAGAAGTTAAATCCTCGCTTTATTGGTCCCTTCCCAATCCTGAAGCGAATCGGAGTAGTTGCATACCGAATTGCTTTACCTCCACATTTGTCAAACCTTCATGATATTTTTCGTGTCTCCCAACTTAGAAGATATCAACCTGACCCTACATACTCCCTAGAACCTGAATCAATACAGTCAAAAGAGGACCTGACTTTCCACGTGTAGCTAGCACTGATTGTAGACAAAAGCAACAGGCAACTTCGAAACAAAACCGTGCAGCTAGTAAAAGTAGCATGGGGAAAAGGAGATGCTGAAGACTATACACTTGGGAACTGGAATCAAACATGAAGAAATAGTATCTTGAACTATTCTCAGGTATTAAATTTTGAGGACAAAATTTTTTTAAGGAGGGTGGTAATGTAACATCCCCCGGAAATTTTTTTATCGTTTTTCGCCTAATTGTTCGGTTTTAATCGAATAATTAAGATTAATTACAATTTGACAAAATATTTATTTAGAATCAATTAATTAGCAACTAATTGAGTTTAGGTATGAGGGAATTACATTAGAAGTATAGAAGATTTCATAAGAATTTTCACGAAATTGATTTACCAATTTAAAGGAAATCAGTAAGATTATGGTATTTTAAGCTGTCGGAACCGAATCAATAGAATTTCAACTCATTAACCCTACTTTAAGTGGCTGAGAACAATCCCTCAAAATGGCGCAAAGAAGGCCATAAAGAATGAAAAGGGCTGGCTAAATTTTAGCCTTCGATTCTAAACCAATCAAAGCCACCCATTCCAACTACCTCCTCCATGTTTTATGACACAATTACTTTCTTTCCTTCAGCCATTTTCTGCACCCTCTCTTCTCCCTCTTTCAGCTCTCTTCTTCTCTTCTTCACTCACTCAACTCCATCAAACCATCAAGTCCAACCAAGCTTTGTTCATCCAAGTTCCACAATCAAGCCAAATCACAACATAACAATAGGTAGAGATTTGATTCTTGTCTTGATTTTATGATTTGGGTGGCTGGTGGTGGTTTATTTTCTCAATTCTTGATGTGATAAATGAATGATTATGATGATATTTGGCTGATTTATTGGCTGTTGGTGACGTGAAAATCAAATTGGAAGTAAGAAAGGATGAAAATAGGAAGAGCTGAGGGGCTGGAGAGCCAAAAACCCTCGGCAGTCCGTACGGTGGAGTGTACGGCTCCGCCTACCACCATTTGAATTTGATGAAACCAATTTTAAATGAAACTAGACATTCAGGGCTTTTCATACATATATCATATAAGGCCATTGGATTAGTATTGAGTGAGATATGAATTTTGGAAGTTCGAACTAGTTTTTTGAGTTTGATTCTGGGTAGACTGGGTTGTTCAGGGTAAATCTTATCGTATACTACTTGGAATTGAATGAAAAAAACTTTTTTAGAAAGCATACACATATGAGAATGTCTCATAAAAATTTCAGAGTTAGATAAATACCGTTTGCTCCCAGTGTTCCAAGAAAGTTGCCCTATGTCCAAACTAGGCGAAAACAAGGCAGTTCAGGAAGATCAGATTTCGGGACTTATAACTCGAGCCCTACTGAGTCAAATGGAATGAAACTTTTTGTAAAAGAAATTTTGTTTTGTTAGCGTTAATGAGACCAATTTCGTATAATTTGAGCTAGTTTTCGATTTTTAGTGGATTTTTACTTTTAAGTGTGCAATTCTGGCCAGCCACATGGCAGACCGAGATAAAATCTAAATAACTTGAGCTATGCTTATCAAAATTAGATGGGGCCAAAGAGGTTAGAAAATAGATACATAACATTTTAACATATCCAAAATTCAGATCTAGATGAGTTAAATAGAAATTTTAGCTTGAGTTACAAAAACCGGGTTGAATGATTGAGCTGAGGCGGTACCTTTGTCTTAATAGAACTAATGTATCTATGAAGTTAATGTTGCATTATGAATGGAATGATATGATTGCTTTGATAAGTTGATATGCTGAGTATTGGCACTATTCATGGGGAAGCGGACACATTCCGTTATACCACCGAAATTTTGGTAAGACTTATGCATGAGGTATAAGATACATGTGCATTTTCAAGAAAGTCATTAAGGTTATGTTATGATCAACATAAGGATTATGTTATGACGAAAGTTCCATGATACATGGGCCAGCCTTGGAATAAAGTTAAGGGGAATAGATCGGTGGAGCGGTTGCGGAAAGCAAACCCAACATTCCTCTATAGGAACGAGCTCGATCCTGAAAAGCAGACTATTACCCAGGAGTCTAAAATGGCCAAGAACTCCCAGGGGACCAAGTAATAGAAAAGTTTATGAAGAAAGGTTCAAGAATAAGTTTGCATGATTACATTGAATGCATGATTATGTTGAATAGTCATTACAAGTTGTTTACAATTGTCTGTCATGTTTATTTACTGCTATATGTTCATTTATTCTACTCATTATTCTATGTATTATTGTTAAGAATTTATTCTATTTCTTATGCTGTGTTAAGTAAAATTGAACCTTGCCTTGGACCAGACATTTTTTTAAACTTATTGAATATGGATAGTTCAGTTTAATCCCATGTTTTATAATTAAGTAAAAACCAAGGCAACTGAGAATGAATGTGACGTCAGTTGAACACCGTATTCGAACCCTACTGAGAATTTCTTCAAATTCTCACCTCGTTTTACATTTCCGTATCATTCTTAGACGCTGACGATGGATTCAATGGCCACTCTCTTTATTGAGATTCCAGACCTGCAGCTCCATCACGATCCCACAGTAGGTTCACTGTATATAGCCGGCTCCTGTCACTTTCGTCTTTATCTTTTTAATGATAGGAACTTTGCCATTCCCTTATTTCACCCTGCTTTTGATCCTTCTGCCCCTTACTTTGCGGTTCCTCTACACGTGGCACACGTTCCTCCAAAGACTCCCCGCACCCGCAAGACTTTGAACCCCCGGCCGACCCTTACACGGCGTCACCCCCGCAGGTGGTACCCAACATTCCGCTCAGCTCCAAGAGCGACCCTTCAGAGGCCACCACCAAGATCCTCCTCCTCGGGACCCGGGCACTACTCACCAGCCGGGCCTGGCATGGCCAACGACTATCTGACTGAGTAGGTCAACAGCAGATGATGTTGTACAACAGAATCTCTTTTAGCAAAGATGCGACTTTGGGTCATAAACTTAGCAGTAGATTTTGAAATGTCCTCCGAGGACCATATAGGATCGTTTTGACTAACACGGGCCTTATGTCTTTTTGGTACACTAGCTCCACTTATGTATCCTGTTCTGAAACTTGTACATAAACTGAAGTAGTGGCTCCCTATATATGTATATATATACACATATACAATTGACGATATATATGTTATTTGTCTTATCTTTTCTGTTGTGATATATTAAACTCTGTGACGTTCTTTATATACAGCACTCCGTTTCTTCTGTTAAAAAAAAAAAAGTGATATGAAAAATGAAATGTAAGCAAAGTATTAACACGGTAACACAATCTACTTAATTTCATGCTATGACTTAAGCGTAACATTAAATTAGTAAGGTGTTACACTATTCATGGAGAAGCTGCACACGCCTGCTATGTCATTAAATTTCGGTAAAGTATATGCATGAGTTATGATATACATGCAGATACATGTGCATTTTCAAGAAAGTTATAAAAGTCATGTTATGATGAACCTAAAGATTATATTATGATGAAAGTTCCATGATACTTGGACCAGCCCCGGAATAAAGTTAAGGGAAATAGATCATTGGGGAGGTCGGGGAAAGTAAACCCGGCATTCCTGTATAGGAACGAGCTCAATCTTGAAAAGCAGAATATTACCCAGGAGTCTAAAATGGCCAAGAACTCCCAGGGGACCAAGTAATGAAAAAGTTTATGAAGGAAGGTTCAAGAACAAGTTTTGCATGATTGTATTAAATGCATGATTACATTGAACGGTCATTACAAGTTGTTACAATTTATCTGTTATATTCCCTTACTGCCGTATGTTCATTTATTCTGCTCATTATTCTGTGTATTACTATTAGTAGTTTATTCTATTTCTTATGCTGTCTTAAGTAAAACTGAACCTTGCCTCGGATCAGACATTTTCTTAAACTTATTGAATATAGATAGTTCAGTTTGATCCCATATTTTTATAATTAAACAAAATCGAGGCAACTGAGAATGATTGTGATGTTAGTTAAACACTGTGCGCGAGCCCTACTGAGAATTTCTTCAAATTCTCACCTCGTTTTACATTTCCGCATCATTCTCAGATGCTGACGATGGACTCGACGGCCACTCTCTTTATTGAGGTTCCAGACCTGCAGCTCCACCACTATCCCGCAGTGGGTTCACTGTATATAGCCGGCTCTTGCCATTTCCGCCTTTGCTTTTTTAGTGATAGGAATTTTGCCATCCCTTTATTCCATCCTGCTTTTGATCCTGTCGCCCCATACTTTGCGGTCCCGCTGCACGTGGCACACCCTCCACCAGCACCTCCCGCACTCGCAGTACCTGCAGCTCCTACTGATCACGGCCAGAATCACCTCTGTAGGTGGTACCGGACGTATAGCTCAACTCTGAGAGTGACCCTTCTAAGGCCACCAGCTCATCACCTTCCTCCTCCTCAAGACCCAATGCAGACTACTCTCCAGCTAGGCCTGGCATGGCCAACGGCTATCTGACTGAGTAGGTCAGCCGCAGATGGCATTGTACAGCATGACCCTCTTTGACAAAGATGCGCTTGGGTCATAGACTTAGCAGTAGATTTTGAAATGTCCTCTGAGGACCATATAGGATCGTTTTGACTAACACGGGCCTTATGTTTTTTTGGTACACCGGTCCCACTTTTGTATCCTATTTTGAAACTTGTACATAAACTGAAGCAGTGTCTTCCTATATATATACACATATACAGTTGACGGTATATTCGTTATTTGTTCTTATCTTTTCTGTTGTGATATATTAAACTCTGTCACGTTCATTATATACAGCTCTCCGTTTCTTATGTTAACAAAAAAAAAACAAAAGTGATATGAAAAATGTAACGTAAGCAGAGTATTAACACCGTAACATAATCTACTTAATTTCATGCTATAACTTAAACATAACATTAAATTAGTAGGGTGTTACAATAACCTTATTTTATGCACAATATTTTAAATACAAGTGTGAGATTTACTCACTCATATAAACAATATCCCGTACCTGGAGTAATCATCGGACACTTTAAATTAATCCTCAAGGGTCTTATATTGTTTGAAATAGTATCTAGGAATGGCATTCTGTTCCTTTGAGCATGATAAATCAAAAGAAATAATCCTATATAAAATTATGAAAAGTGAAGGTCCTATACATGCTTGTTGTAACAACCTCTATTATATAAGCCATACTCGAGTCATGGAGTTACATTAAGAAGTTGTCACTATGCTAAGAGAATCTTTAAAATGTGGAAAATATAATACATGGCCCTCTAACTGCATACTTTATTACTGAATAATAATTCATAAATTTCATCTCTGATACATAGAGAATAAAATAATTGCAATTTAAAAATTTTTGTAACTAATGCTATACGCAGGAATTGCCTCTACATTGCGGCTGTCGCCCTTTTTGAACTTCAACCGGCTCCTATAGTCTTCCGGGCTAACTTAAGCCTGAGTCTTGCATGATGAACGTCCCAGTATTCTACCTCGTTCTTAAGTTTTAGCCTATGATCTGGAATGTTTATGGAAAGAAGAACATACAAGCAAGCAGTGAGAATCTAAGGTCCTCAGTAGGTAAATTCGAACCATGCAATGTCATCATAAACATTCCAGCCACTTCGATTTCTTATAAAAATATGAGCACATATACACAACCAGTGGTTAAATTTTAAGTTGTAAACGTCTTTCTCGAAGCGGGTTATATTTTAGCAATCACTTGGCATATTATATGACAAACATAGCAACACGAATAGTGTAATATACTTTAGTAAGAATCATAATAACATCATGACATAATGAGATAACTAGAAATGCACATATTGATGCTTGTATTTGATTGTATGCAAGTGCACTTGACTTAATTCATCCCTTTCTTTAACTTGCAACTTAACCTTGCTCTTCTGCACTTGGTTCCCCGGAGGTGAATGACCTTTCTCACCTCTAGGTAATAGCCTGCTTGTCAGGTCCGAGCTCGTACTTATACATGAGTGATGGGTTTACTTTCCCCGACCCTCACACCGGTCTATTCCCATTAATTCTGGTCGAGGGCTGGCCCAAGTCTTAGACAGTACTGCTCTGGCCCACGTGGCTGGGTCTACGCCATGCCTCACGTGGTAACTTAGTATGTCTATCTTGCAAATTCTTATTATCTTTTCTTTTCCATGTCTTATCATGCATGCGGATGCTTTGTGCATTCATGGATATGCCTTACGTCTTACTTCTTATATCAAATTCTAATTATGCTTGCATGCATGACGTACATGAACATGACATGTAAATGTAAATATAGTCAAAGTATGGTCACCCATAGTATAAATTCTCATAACTTCATATCATACTTAAACTTGTCCTTGTATTGGTAGCAAGTGTCGCAGCCTACTCCAAATTACAATTTTAAAATACTTAATTACACTAAGTTTGAAGTATAGTGCAACCAAAGTCGTCTCACAAGGATGTTGTTGCTATCTAGTTAAGTAACAAGGGGGTATGTGGAAACATGCAGTCAATAAGCTATAAAAGAAAATTAGATGAAAATAAAAACACTAGCTCAAAGAGTTCTTTAGGTATAAGATGAATCAATCATTAACGCACAATATATCAAACACATAGAGTGCGGCTAATTTGAGCTATAGAGAGACCTCTACTAACAACCCCACAATTCTACCTAGAGAACTCTAAGAATTCAACCAACACATAATTGATTAGATAATTGATACCTAAACTCTAATTAACCTATGTTGATTTCTAACTCTAATTAACCTATGTTGATTTCTAGCCCCAATTGTATTAGCCTAGGTTTGAACCCAAACCCAATTCCTAATTCTTTAACTAATCAAGTTCATACCAATTGACCAATTAGCAATCACCCAACTAATTCCTCATTCATAAACCCACATATCAATACCATTCAATGCAAGTTTACAAATAAAAGAGGGCAAAAAATCAAGAAAACAAACATGATTGAAATTCAAGCATAGGGTTTCAAGATTACAACCATAATACCCTTGGAGTCTCCTTGAACTAGCTTGAAGTCCTACTCCTCCATAGCAATGAAGGTTACAAACTAAAACCCAAAACAAGTACCTTACAAAATGAAAGGAAAAGAAAAGAAAAGAGGAGGAGAGGAGAAGAGAAGAGAGAAAAAAAATAAAAAATCTTGGAGATGAGTTCTCCTCTTTCGCGTCTCGATTTTCTCTCTTCTTATCAGACCTCAAATGTCAAAATTCAAAAATACCCTTGAGCCCAACTTAATCCTCTGCCTCTTAGCTTTAAGTGGACACCCAATTTGCTTAATTTGGACTTGAAATGAGAGAGTTATGGCCCAATCTTTTCAGGTTGTACGTGTATTCGCGTCAGTCCATTTTAACAGCCAATAAATCCATGAAGATGTCATTATTTTGGAGAATGGTCTTCATTTGAATTGAAGCTTTATGTCTTAGCTTTCAAATGGCACTAGTTTTGCCTCAATCCAATGTCTACAACTGACGTTATGGCCCAATTAGTGCACACTACTCCGGTTCCAACATAACAGCCCTATTCTGACTTCGTGGCCCAATTCGGCCCACTAGACATCTGAATTAGTTGTTGACTTCTCATCAATGTTGTAGATCTTTCTCTCAGCTTTCCTACAATATAAAATTTATAATTTTTAGATATCTACAACTCAAGATACAGCCATAATACAAAAATAGTATAAATTTGTAATAATGCTGAAAAATACAATTAAGCCCAATTAGAGTCCAAACTTATAAAATGTGTCCAATATTATTCAATTAAGCACAAAAGAGGTTCAATAAAATAAATATGAGGGTTAATCAATATATCAAAATATTGCTTATCATGCATATATGAACCTTATGAGCATAACATATAAATATTTATAACATTCATATGATTCACATATTTCTGCCAAAATTTCGGCAGCATAATGGATCAAACCTACTTCTCCATGAATAGTGCCAGCTCCCATGGACAAATCAATCATAGCAGTATAATCAATCTAACATATCTATCAATGTAAAACTTGCCACCATCAACTCAAGCTTTATATGTTCACACACTTGTGAAACCATCAATTTTGTCATTTCTGCCAATCCTATTCAGTTCTGTCCGAATTTTGTATAATCCATCTTTAGTCCAATATGACTCATTTAAACCTGAATTTTTGATATGTCATAGCCCTATGTGTCTAGTTTTCAACCCTTTTGGTCCCATCTCATTTTGATATGTGTAGCTCAAGATATTTAAATTTTGTCTTAGCCTATTCGGTCACTAGCCAGAATTACACTTTTGGAAGTAAAAATTCACTAAAAATAGGAATCTAAGTGAAACCATACGAAACCTATGCCAATTTAAAGATAATAGGACAATCTTTTACTTCCAACAATTTGCATATCATTTGCATAAGCAGAACGCAAGTTATAAGCCCCAAAAGTTGACCTTTCTAGACTGCCCTGTCTTAACCCGAGTCAGACTTAAGGCAATCATTGAATTACTGGGAGTTATTGGGAATGAATCTGATTCTAAAATTTTTATAGGATGTTTCCCTTTCAAACAAGACTAGTTTTACTCAATTTGAAGGTATGTGGGGTGAGTTACACCCCTCCCAACATGTACTACTCAGAAGGAAACCCAAATTTTTAGGTTAAAATTTAAAAATTCATAACTCACTCAATACTAATCCAATGACCTTATAATTTATATGTATGGAAATCCCTGAATGTCTGGTTTCACATAAAATTAGTTTAATTTTGTTTTAATGGCTGTAGGCAAAGTCATACACTCCGCTGTACGGACCGCTGTAGGTTTTCCTAGGCTTTTAGATTTTAGTTTGCTCTCTATCTTATGTTCCATGCAAGATTCAATCTCAATCCCTCCAAATACTTTATAAACCAGCCATAAATCATTACACACATCAAGTATATCATCAAAAAAGTGAAGAGAGTTGAACTCTCATACAGCTTTAATCCATGAAAATAAGAAGTAGAAAATAGAAATCTTACCTCTAGATTGTTGTAGATGTTGGCTAGATGCAAGTTCTTGACGTGGAAGAGGGATGAAGCTTGAAAGTAGAAGCAAGGTGAAGTAAGGAAGGAGAAGAATGAAGAAAGAATAGAGAAGAGGCAGCTGCTGATGGGGTCGAAAATATCAAGGGAGGAAAGTGGAAGTTAGTTGAATCTTATGGTGGTTGAGTCATGGTGTGGTTGGTGGCTTGGGTAGTGGAGACTTGGCCACTCCTCCCCTATCTAGTGGCTCAAAATGGCGCCATCCTGAGGGGGCAAAGTGGGTGAGTTCTCAACCATTGGATCTTGGGTTTGGAGTGTTGAATTTGGCTAGTTCATTTTTGAGGTTTTTGGCTCCGAGTTCAAGCAAAACAAGCAATATCAGGTTCCGAGCTCCATGTTGATCACTGAGTTTAATCGGAACGTACACGAGTTCCGGTTTCCGAAGTGATCTCCAAATTCAAATAAAATGAACATGAGTTTCGACCTACGAATTGATCTCCAAGTTCGAACAAAATAAACATGAGTTCCGACTTTGAGCAGGAATTAGCGATAGTTCTAAGTGATGGTGCATTAATATTGTTATGCGACATGTATGAATATTAGATCAAGTTTAGTTAATATCGGAACTTGGAACTTAGGAAACACATTCATAAAAGTTTTGGAAGACTAATTGTGGCTTAAGGTCGGAGATCGAAAATCATAACACATAAATCACCTTAAAATCGAAAGTCAAGGACAAGAATATAGAACCTAAACCCGAAAGTCGGGTATCTTCAACATAAACTTGGAAGTTGGTACCAGAACATGAAACCATATACCCGAACCTCGAAATTTGAGAACTAGGACGCTTTAAAACTTTTATACACGTAATTCCAAAGCTCGCTATCTTATTAAACATAAAATCCTGAAACTCGGTCTAGAATCAATCCTGGAGATTGATACTAAACATAACCCCAGAAGTCGGGAAACAAAACATTAACCTTATATACCCGGAAGATATTACCTCAGAACTTGGACCCAATTCAATCTCAGAAGTCGATCCTAAGCTCAAACAAAATGGATAAGAGTTCTGATCTCTGGATTGATCACTGCGTTCAAAGAAAATGGACATGAGTTCCGACTTTAACCAGAATGGAGGTGAGTTCCGATTTCAGACAGAATGGAAACGAGTTTCCAATTTTTAGGTAAAATGGAATAATTTAGCACAAGGAAAATTGGGGATGTTACACTTGTAGGCTAACCCCACCTTTATAATCACTTCATTAGTTACTCTACTTCTCATAATACACAATCACAACTCCTTCACTTCCTCATTCTCTCCTTCTTCGCTCAAAACACATGCCCACCACACCACCAACATCACTTCCATCCTCATCACCATAGCCATGAGCTTCAAGCTCATGGATGATGGCCTTGTTGGCCTCAAAACACTTTGTTCCTTTTGTAAAATTTAATCCTCACCACTTCCTCTACTAAAGCCCCAAGACAATTTGAAGGTCAAGCTTCAATTGGAGCCTCCCTACCTACATCAAAGCTGCAGCCACAAATGACCTAAGGGAGAGAGAATTGCTCTTGGCTTCCTTTATTTCTATAGCTTCAAAATCTTAAGGTAAGTAGGCTTAATATAACACCCTCCCAAGTATGGTACTATGCTTAAGTCATAATACCCCACCTAGGAGTTGTTACTGTCACATAGTAGGACGTTGTCAGGCTGCAACCTTCGGCCACCGTCAATCGTACTAGTCAACTCCGCCTCGGAAAACCTTCTTTGGAACTTCTGAACTATCTGGAGATAACACAGAAATAAACATAGAAGTGAGAGTTATAAATTCTTAGTAGGATTCATTAAACTACCATATGCGATGTCATCGTTATTATCTCCTGCTGCTTCGATTTATTATGAAGAATGTGAGCATGTTAACTAGATTGTTTAGTTTTATAGTTTGAAAAATATATTGTCCGAAGCAGAACTCATTTTATTCACGCACTTGAGTCACATTGGCAATATTTCATATTCGGAATAATAATGACAGCATAAGTAAATAGAACAGCCTCAGCATCAATAAAACAGGGAATATAATTATGCAAATACTTATACTTAAATTCATACAAATACACCGGTGTTTTTCTTTTACTTGCTTTGCTTTCTTTCCTTGGCACACCTAGGCGTTACGTATGGCCGTCCCTAGGGTGCTTACATATGTTTTGATCTTTAGTCTTTACTGCCCTTGGGTAGTCTGATTTAGGAGTGAGCTCAACTCGTGACCGTCGTCACACAGAACTAACCTACAAGGGGATTCACGTGCCTCTAGTCTTGGAAGGATCTCATTTTGGCCACGTGCCTCTAAATTAAAGGGATCTCTTTTGGTCATGTGCCTCAAGAATAGAGGGATCTCATCTGACCACGTGCCTTCAATATAGAGGGATCTCATCTGACCACATGCCTCCAAGGTAGAGGGGTCTGATAGTTTTATACTGCCTTCACAGGGAGGGATTCAATGTGCAACTGCCTCCAAGTGAAGGGACCCACATATTATCTTATTTAACTGCCTTCACAAGGAGGGATCTCATAACTGCCTCTAAGTGAAGGGATTCACATTTAATATGTTCATATCCTTTCATTCTCATACATCATCATGCATAGACATGCTGAAAGCACTCATACATATGCTTCATTATTTACTTTCATGTATCCTTGCATATAGAATTTCATGTTCATACCATGAATATTCATAACATATAAATGCTCATAACCTCGTTACAATTCTACCGAAAATTCGACAGCATAATGGAATCATTCCGCTTCCTCATGAATAGTGCCTGTACTCAGAACACCAATTTCTCATCAAAGTCATAACATTTTATTCATATTTCAAGCATCAAATTCATAGGAGGATTAGTTACATTTAAGACAGGGTTATTGTCTCAACATTTTCATTCAACTTGGTTTTTGTAATTCAAGCCAAAATTTCTATTTAACTCATATGGAGTTGAATTTTGGATATGTTAAAGTGTTATGTGTCTATTTTCTAACCTCTTTAGTCCCATCTAATTTTGATAAATATAACTCAAGTTATTTAGGTTTTATCCTGGCCTGCCATGTAGCTGGCCAAAATTACGCACTCAAAAGTAAAAATCCACTAAAAATTGAAAACTAGTTCAAATCATATGAAATTAGTCTCATATTAAAGCTAACAAAACAATATTTCATTTTCAAAAAGTTCCATTCCATTTACCTTAGTAGGGCTCGAGTTATAAACCCCGAAATTTGACCTTCCTGAACTGCCTATTTTGGCCCGGTTTGGACATACGGCAACTTTCTCGAACCACTGGTAGCAAACGATACCTTATCTAACTCTGAAATTTTTATGGAATATTATCCTATGTGTAAGATTTCTAACAAAGTTAGTTTCATCCAATTCCAAGTAGTATAGGGCAAGTTTTGCCCTGAACAACCTAGTCTGCCCAGAATCAAATTCAAGAACCTAGGTCTAACTTCCAAAATTCATATCTCTCTCAATACTAATCCAATGGCCTTATATGATATGTATGGAAAGCCCTGAATGTCTAATTTCATATAAAAATAGTTTCATCAAATTTTAACGGCAGTAGGCGGAGCCGTACACTCCGCCGTACGAACTGTCGAGGGTTTTTGGTTTTCCAACTCCTCACTTCTTCCTACTTTCATCCTTTCTTGCTTCTTAATTGATTTTAACATCACAAACAGCCAACAAACCAGCCAAATATCATCATATTCATTCAATCATCACATCAAGAATTAGGAAAATAAAGCCACCACCAGCCACCTACAACCAGAATAGCAAGACAAAAAATTAAACCTCTACCTCTTTGTGTGTGATTTGGCTTAATTTTGGAGTTTGGATTAACAAAATCTTGTTGAGCTTGAAGATTTGATGGAGTTGGGTGAGTGGAGAAGAGAAGAAGAGAGCTGAAGCAAGGAGGAAAGTGGCGAAATCAGTATGAGAAGGACGAGAGAAAATCTGGTCATGTAGTTAGAAGGGTAGTTAGATGTTTGCAATTTAGTTGGTTGATAGTTTGAGGCCAACTTTCAGCCAACTTTCTTCATTTTTGTGGCCTTTGTGGCGCCACACTTAGGGTGTAAATGGCTGAGTATTTATCCTTAGGTCATAGGGTTTTGGGCATGTAATTTTGGTTTTGACAGTTTAAAATACCGTAATTTTACCGATTTCCTTTAAATCGATAAATCGGTTTCAAGAAAATCTTTATGAAATCTCTTATACTTCTAACCTAATTCCCTTATATCTAAACTCAATTAATTGCTAATTAATTGATCCCAAATGATTATTTAGTCGAATTTTAATTAATCTCAATTATTTGATAAAAACCGAACAATTAGGCGAAAAACAATAAGAAAAATCCGGTGGATGTTACACTTAATCCTAGGAAGATTTCTTGATATGCTTGTACCATTAACACTGTCTCCAAACCCTAGGATAGCCATTATTTTTGGTGATGGCTAGCTAGATTCTAGTGTTAATGATGATGTTATGTGATGATTGTGATTTGGGGTATTGCCTTGAGTTAGTTTTTGTGCTTGGTTGATTGAAATTGTGTGTGGGTGTGTTGCAGCTATGAGAGACCAAAAGTGAGGTGTAAAGGTTTTGCTATCAGAAGTGATTTAAAATGATAAATGAGGGTTAAGTTTGGTTGCTATGATAAATGAAACAAAAGCCACCCATAGAGCCAACCATAGAGTCATTAACTAACCAAAAGTTCAAGTGTTTATTGTAACATCCCGATTAATATTATTATAAAGTAATCAACAATAAGGAAATGTTAATTATACGATCAAGCGAATTTAAGTCTTCTATATAGAAGAAAATGTCAATGTTTAGCTTACTGAAGAAAAATTGTCTTGCTAGTAAGGTCTTGAAATGCAAGAATCGATTTGGTAGAAATCTATATTGTAGGATGGCATAAACACCAGTTAAAAACCCTAAGTTGTGTGGCCAGAAACTAGCCACCCACACACCCTTTTGGTGGCCATTTAGAGTGTAACATCTCGAGCTTTGAAGGCAGACCGAGATAGAAGGAAACTCGGGCCTAAGGTAAGAGTAAAAATGTAATTAGGTAAATCTTAGTAAAAATAGGAACAAAATTATAATTATTAGATTATAATAACAAAGTTGTAATTAAGGGTTTACGGTTGTCGAGAAGGGCAACCGTAGAAAAATTTCTGATTTCAAGATTTTGTGGGCCCTACAACACTAATAAATAACTAAAGTACTTGTAATAACTTCAAATTGAAAGTTTTAACCCATAATTTTGAATAATAGTATGGGATTACTCACACAATATTATAGTGGTTTAAGTAATTTAGAATACTCGAATTGATAGCCGGACACCTTGAATTAATCCTCAAGGGTCTTATATTGTTTGTGGGCATAAGTATCAGTTAAAAACTCTAGGATGTGTAGCTAAAAACTAACCACACAAATCTTCTTAGTGGCTAACAATGAGCCACTCAAATTCAAGGTTAGGAAAATTTGATTTTTTTGCTTCAAACCCACCAATGAGATTTAAACCCATAATGCTTAAGTTACAAGCCAATCCAACTTAAGAGATAAGCCAACATTTCCTTCCCTTTGTACCCTCAAATTTTCAGCCTTCACCCTTTACTCCCTCTCCATCTCCATCTTCTTTTCTATCCTTCCATTGTTATGAGCTTCAAGCTCGTAGTTGAAGGCCTTCTTGGCTTCAAATCCTCTTGCTCCTTTTATGAAAATTAATCCTCATCTTCTCCTCTACAAAATCCCTCTATCAATTTCATGATCAAGCATCAATTGGAGCCTCCCCACCTCTATAGGAGCTACTGCTATTAGAGGAGGAAAGGGATAGAAAGTGTTCTTGGCATTCTTACTTCTATAGTTTCAAAGATTTTGAGATAGATAGCTCAAATCCTTAGTTTTGTTGTGTCTTTGGGCTGTGGTGGTTGATGCATTCTCCTTTGTACCATCCACAGTGTGTGCTTGTATGATGGTGTTATGTCTCCTTTCTACTGATTTAAGATAGGAAAAGTTGATTTAAGTTGAAAGATATAGCAAGAGATCAAGAGAAACTCAAAATAGACAAGGCTATTGGAGAAACCCTAAGACATTGTTTGTACGGTAGAGTTCATAACTCAACCTGCAGAACTCAAATTCGAATGAAAATAATTTTATATGAAACTATACTTCCAATGTAACATCCCGATTTCCGACCTTACCTTCAAGTTTACGTGATTTCTGACTTCATCTTCGAATTTCGCACAAAGTGGGATAATTTTCGAGTTCCGAGTTAGTCTTGCACAATTTCCGACTTCATGTCTTGTCCGATTTCCGATTTATTCTTCAATTTTGATTATTCCTGATTTCTGACTTCATGTTCTAGTTTCGAGTTAAATGGAGTGGCTTATATTCGACTTCGAGTTAAAGCATATTGGATATAATTTCCTACTCCCCGACTTAACCTTCAAGTCCAAACAACATGGACGTGATTACCGATATCCGACTTCATGTCTCAAAGAAAACGTACCCGATTTCTGATCTCGTAATTTATTGCCAAGTTTCAAGCAAGATATACGCGAGTTCCAACCTACGACTTAGAGTCTCAAACACACTGTATATAAAATACCGACTTCCAGGTTTAAGTATTTGATATTGTGATTCCGAATTCTCGAGTTCTGACCTTAACCCAGCATCCCATTCCGACTTCCGACTTGACCCCAAGTTGATACTTTAACACAATGGTGCAAGTGCAGACCTATGATTTTAATATAACGAGTTCCGGCCTTAGAGTTGAACTCATTGGACATGAGTTCGAATTTGAGTTGATTTCCAGTCAGACACGAGTTCCGATGTATGAGTTCATTCCCAGGAGCCTTCCATTTCTGTTAGTGTTCCCGAGTTTGAATTTGGAATTCCGAGATTATGCGATTGTAAGCTGTATGACTTCCGACATCCGACCTTGCTTCCAAGTGCATAATAAACCAGACAAGATATCCGAGTTTATTTCCTCAAGTCACAAATAAGATGGGACGAGTTCCGACATCAGGCTTCAAGTCCAAGCTCAAATAAAATAGCACGAGTTCCGACTATAAGCAGAATCAAGACGAGTTCCGAGTTCGGATAGATGGAAGCGAGTCCCACTTTTAGGATGACATGGAGAGCAATTTAGCCACAAAAGCGGGAGACATGGCCGAACTTCAACCATTAAACTCCAACCAATCAATACCACAATTCTCACTACTCTCATGTATTTAAATCAAACTCTCCCCTTCATTTTGATCTGATTTACGCCAGTCTCTCTTCCTCTTGCTCCAGTCTTCTTCTTCCTTTTCTTCCTTTCCTCTCTCAATCTACTCTATCAAATCTCCAAACTTTGTTAAGGCTCCATTCAATCCAAACTCAAATTCAGCAAGATCACACTCCAAAGAGGTAGGATTCACTTCCTATTCTTGATTTCTTTGAACTGTGTCTATATGAGATTCCACTTTTCTTCAATTATTTGATGATATATTGGATGTATTATGATGGATTATGATTGATTTAATATGAAATCTTGAGTTAGAATTAAAGTTAGAAGGAGAAAATTAGAAGAAGTGGAGAATTAGGATGCTGTCTTGGTGAAGAGTCCTTGGCGGTCCAGATGGCGGAGTGTACGGCTCCACCTACAAACAGTCAAATTCAATGAAACTATTTTTAGATGAAAGTAGACATTCAGGGCTTTCCATACATATATCATATATATATAAGGTATTGGATTAGTATTGAGAGAGATATGAATTTTTGAAGTTTGACCTAAGAACCAGGGCTTTCATCCGGGCAAGGTGAATTGAGGAAGGTGTAACTCACCCTACACAACTCCAAATTGAGTGAAACTAACTTTGTTAGAAAGCTTATACATAGAGGAACATCCCAATATGAAATTCTGAGTTTGTTATGGTCCCAATTGTTCCCAGTGGTTTGAGGAAGTTACCCTATATCCAAACCAAGCCAAAACAGGGTAGTTCAGGAAGGTCAACTTCCAGGACTTATAACTCGAGGTATACTAAAGCAAATGGAGGGAAACTTTGTAAATGAAAGGTTGTCCTGTTAGCTTTAATATGAGACCAATTTCGTATGATTTGAGCTTAGTTTCGAGTTGTAGTGAATTTATACTTCTAAGAGTGTAATTTGGACTAGTGACCGAACAGGCTGAGGCAAAATTTGAATATCTTGAGTTATACAGATCAAAATGAGACGGGACCAATGAGGTTAGAAAATAGACACATAGAGCTACGACATACCCAAAATTGAGGTTTTGATGAGTTGGATAGAGGTAAAGGTGGATTATACAAATTCGGGCAGAGCTGAATAGAAGTGACAGAATGACCAAGTTGATGGTTTCATAAGTGTTAGTGAACATATAAGATTTGAGTTGAGGATTACAAGTTTTACATTAAGAGACATGTTAGATTGATTATATTGCTATGACTGATTTGTCTGTGAGAACTGGCACTATTCAAGCAGAAACGGATCTGATCCGTTACACTGCCAAATTTACGGTAGAAGTCTATGAGATTATGAATGTTTATATGCAAGGATGAATTAAACTATGATATGAGTTATGAAGTATATGAAAATAAATCATGAGACATATGTATGAGTACATCCCGCATGTCTATGCTGGATTATGCATAAGAATGAAAGATTGTGAATATATTAAATATGGGTCCCTTCACTTGGAGGCAGTTGCACAATGAATCCCTCCCTGTGAAGGCAGTTAAATGATAAAATGTGGGTCCCTTCACCTGGAGGCAGTTGCACAATGGGTCCCTCCTTGTGAAAGCAGCTAAAACTTGGGTCCCTCTACCTTGGAGGCACGTGGTCAAATGAGATCCCTCAATTTTGAGGCACGTGACCAAAATGAGATCCCTCCAAGACTAGAGGCACGTGAGTCTCCTTGTGGGTGAGTCGGTGTGACGACGGTCATGAGTGGAGCTGATGAGCTCACTCCAAGGCCAGGCTACCCAAGGGCAGTAAAAGCACCCTAGGGACGGCGATACGTAACGCCTAGGTGTGCCAAGTAAAGACTAAAGGCTAAAGACTAAAGACTAAAAACTAAAGATTAAAGCATGTGCAAGCACCCCACTTACATGAGGCATGGCATTGACCTAGCTAGTGTGAGTACAGGGGATAGAACTTACATGAGGCATGGCATGACCCAGCTAATGTAAGCACCGAATGAAGGTCCCATATTCCTAAGAAATGTGACATGGTGATCACACTCTGATGGGATATGACATGGCGATCATACTCTGGAATGTGGCATGTAAAGATTTTATGATGAAAAGAAAGATGAAGAAAGAGAAGTAAATCTTTATGTATATGCATGCATTCGAGTACAAGTACAGTTATGGGTAGATGTTATGTTTCCAGTGTATTAATGCTATTATATTTTATTATGTTTCAGTCAGTATTCATGATTTGATTTGTATGGGCTCTTCCAAATGCCAAGTGTATGAGTAAAAATGAATTTTGCTTCGGATAATATATATTTTTCGAAATGTAAAATTAAATAGTTTGTATAGCAGGTTCACCTTTTTCATAATAAACCGAAGCAAACTGGAGATGACAACGATGACATTGTATGCATTATAGAGAATCCTATTGAGAATTTGTAATTCTCACTCTTATTTCCGTGTTATCTCCAGATAGTTCAAGAAGTTCTGAAGACGACTGAAGTTGCTGTCAGAAAAAGTCCGTTTAGGTAATAGTAACAACTCCAAGGTGTGGTACTATGACTTAAGCACAGTACTATACTTGGGAGGGTGTTACATCCAACATATAAATTATAAGACTATTAGACTTAAAATGAATTAATTATAATTTTTAGAAATTTGTTGTTGGATTTCATTCTTTGTCCTGACAAGAGTGTGATGTGAGAAGCATAACTTGCCCTATATAACTTCGAATTAAGTGAACCTAATTTTTTTAGAAAGATAATGAATAGGATATTATTTCATAAAAATTTCAAAATCAGACCATGAGTAGATTTCTCTCAGTAATTCTTTGAAAATGACCCATGCTCTGTTCAAGTGGCAGTAAGATAGCCCAATTTATGAGCTCATAACTTGAGCTCTATTTATCCAATTGGAGTGAAATTTGTTTATTGAAAGATGATCCAAATAGCTACACATCAGTATAAATTTCATATTAATATGATGAAAAATAGATTTTTAGTGATTTTCTAAGTTTAAGTATGCAAGTCTATCCTAAAACAGGGTAGCCTTGAGCAAAACCCTAATAACTCAAGTTGTACACCTCAAAATTTAGTGAAACTAAAGAGGTTTTAAAGTAGATAAACAAGGCTACAACATATTAAATTTCTAGCTTTAAATGAATTAAAATGAAATTTTAGTGTAATTTAGAAATACATGGCATATTTACGAAAAGTGGAATAACTTGAGGATGTCTTGACTTAAGGGTCCCATAAGCTATGAAAGGTTCAAAGGCATAAGTTTTATGCAATTTCACACTAATATAATGTTATATTGATATATTATCTATGACGATTCTGATTACCATGACTAGCTGGTTGACTAGATGTATTGTATATTGTGGGATCCTCTATGTTTTAGCTGTTATGCTATCAAACTTTTGGCAGAGAAATGTGAAGTCATGAGTATGTATATGTCATGCACAAGAACATCATGCATGCAAGAATGTTTGAAAGTAAGCTATGAAGCATGTGCATGCATGATCAAGTCCAAGAATGAAAGAAGATAATAAGAACGTGCAAAGGGATGTATCGAGCCTCCACTTGATATTGGGATAGGGCGGTGCTGTCTAAGAGAATCACTTAAGCAAGCCCCTAACCAGATTTAAGGGGAATAGACCGATGTGAGGGTCAGGAAAAGTAAACCCATTACTGATGAATAGGAATGAGCTCAGTCTTGAGAAGCAGGCAATTACCTAGAGATGAGATAGGCCATTCACCTCAAGGGGATCAAGTATAGAAGTTCAAGTTACAAGTTAAGAAGAGAGATAAGAAAGTCAAGCGCACTTGCATAAGTTAAGTATGTGCATCAACATATTCATATTTAAACATCTTATTATGCTATTGTGCTGTTATAATTATGACTGAAGTGTTATGTTATTACTGTTATTCTATTTGCCATGAGATATGCCAAGTGATTGTTAAAAAGAAGTAATCCACTTCGAGGAATATGTTTTTAAACTTAAAATTGATCCAGTGCCTATGTGTATGTGTCCACGTTTTTATAAGAAACCGAAGCGGCTAGAATATTTATGATGACACCTTATATGTTTAGTGGATTGAGTATGCCTACTAAGAACTTTAAGTTTTCACTACCTGTTTGTGTGTTTCTGTAAACATTCTAGTATATAGACTAAACTCCAAGTCTACAGTAGATGTCATGGGATGTATACATGATGCAAGACCTGGACTTAAGCCCGATGCGAGGAAGTTAAAGTGGGTGTCCAGTAACTACAAAGTGAAGACCATAGGCCGATGCAAGTTATATACAATATTAGTTAAGTTTTTTTTTAATTGTAATTTATTTTACTTTATATGTATCGAAGATTTTAGGTTTAGAAATCCTTATTCAGTAAAGAATAATGAAGTTTATGGGCTATATATATATATATATATATATATATATATATATATATATATATATATATATATTATACTTTCTTATTTTAAAGCTTTCTCAAACCTTGAAATTTAGGTAGGGTTTCCTAGTTTTGTTTGTTTCTTTAGGGTTATGGCTATTAAGGTTTTCTAGTGTCATGCTTGATTTATGCTTATATGGTGGTAATATGGTTCTTTTCTAGTGATTTGAGATAGGAAAACTTGGTTTAGGTTGAAGACTAGATCAAAGAATGAAGAGAAAACACAAAATAGAGAAGATGTTAAAGAACCCTAAGATGATGTCCGTACAACAAAACTCATAACTCAACTTATACAGTTCAAATTCAAATGAAACTAATTTTAACAAAACTAGACTTAAAGAGCAATCCAACCATATAAATTGTAAGACTATTGGACTTAAAATGAAATAGTTATGATTTTTAGAAATTGGCTATTGGATTTCACTCTTTATCCTAAACAGAGTGTGATGTGAGGGGCATAACTCACTTTATATAACTTCAAATTAAGTACAACTAATGTTATTGAAGATTGATACATAGGGATCATATCATAAAAATTTCAGAATTAGATCATGAGTAGATTTTTTCCAATAATTCCTTAAAGTTGACCTATGCTCTATTCGGGTGGAAATAGGGCAACCCATTTTAGGAGCTCATAACTTGAGCCTTACTTACCCAATTGGAGTGAAACTTGTTAGGGTTTAAAAAGGATCCAAATAGTTGCATTTAGGTACAAATTTTGGATAAAAATTGGATTTTTAGTGATTTTCTAAGTTTAGGTGTGCGAGTCTATCCTGAAATTGCGCAACCTTGAGTAAAACTTTAATGACTCAAGTTATACACCTGAAAATTTAGTGAAACTAAAGAGTTTTAAAAATAGAAAAATAAAACTAAAATATATTAAATTTATAGATTAAAATGAATTAAAATAAAATTTTTGCGTAATTTAGAAGAACAAGGCAGATTTAAGAGAAGTGGAATAACTTGAGAGTTGCCTTGATTTAAGGGTCCCATAAGCTATGAGGAGTTCAATGACATAAACATTTATGCAAATTCCACATCAAAGTGATGTATATTGGTATGATGTTCATGATGATTATGATTGATATGGTTTGTTGGTTGATTGAATACAATACTTAATTTGGGAACCTCCATGTTTCAGTTGTTATACTGCCGAATTTTTGGCAGAAATATATGAATGCTATGAGTATTTATATGTTATGTATATGGAAATCATGTCTGCAAGAATATATGAAAGTAAGGTATGAAATGCGTGCATAAGTGCATTTAGCATACTCATGCATGACCATGTACATGAAATGCATATGAGCATATGAATTAAGAAAGTATATAAGCAAAGAAGATGTAGATCCCTTCACTTGGAGGCAGTTATGAGATTCCTCCCTGTGAAGGTAGTTAAAACTATGAGATCCCTCTACCTTGGAGGTAGTTGACCAAATAAGATCCCTCCAATTTAAAGGCACGTGGATTCCCTTGTAAATTAGTACTGTGTGATGATGGTCACGAGTTGAACTCACTCCTAGATCAGACTACTTGAGGGTAGTAATGATTAATGAAAGGTAAGGAAAGCCAAGAAAGACAAGTGCACTTGCATGATTACTTAATGTGCATCCACATATGCCTAAGTTATATACTTTTTATTTCTGCCATGAAACTACTCTCCTAATTGTCAAATGTGTGAGTAAAATTAGCCTACTTCGAAAGGATATTTTTGAATTTTATAAAAAGAAATAATAGTTGATTTGGCATGATCACCTTTTTCATAATAAATCAAAGCAGCTGGATGTTAATAACTCAATCCTTAGAACTTGGATCCAAGTGGAACTAAGTTCATTTGAAAGTTTAACTTGAGTAGTTTCAATCTAGAAAATATTAGGATTTAATGAACTCTAATGAATTTCCTATAAATTTTATAAAGTGGCTACCTAGATTTGAATGTAAAAAGGACATTTTTAGTTAAATTGACGTAATTTAAGTTACTCTTAAGTAAATCATATGGCACCAAAGAGGTTAATTAAAGGACTTGAAAATGAATGATTTTGCAAATTATGGAGCCCAAATGAGCTAAATTTGAATTTTGGCAAAATTCTAAAGATTGGGCAAAATTGAACCTAATGATGTTAGATAAAGTTAACTCATAAATGAAAAAGCAAATGGATTTCTTGAGTGCCCTTCGGAAAGGTCATGGTGTACATCAAGTACTAATCTAAAGTAATGTGTCTCTTAATTCTTATGTGGCATAAAGAAAGCATATAAATTAAGGAAGAAGCATGGTAAGTATATATGTAACTAAGGGCAAAGTGTTAATGATTATGACAATATAGTGAATTGAAGTGAAAGATTGCTCACATATGTTTTTGAGCTATATGTGACATGAAAGATTATGTTAAAATCTTGTGAGTTACATGTATGATTATATGATGACAATGTCATGATGAATTATGGCCCAAAATGTGATGCACTTACACTTATATTTAAAGTACAATGCATATGATTGAGTTCCATGTTTTCTAATACTATAAAGGCCATGACCATGACCCTAGCATTGTACATTCCATGGCATATTGGACCGTCGCCTTGTAGTGGTCACAGATAATATATCCCTAAGTGAGATGACATATTAGGCCTCCAATGAATAGTGGGCTAGGACAATACAGTCACAAAGAAAGTCTCATAATGGTATGAATAGTACTGGGCCTCCACCAAGTAATGGGCTAGAACAATATGACCATGAAATGACATATTGTGCCTTCACCGATTAATGGGCTAGGACAATATGGTAACAGGTAAGATATTGGACCTCTACCGAGCAGTGGGCTAGGATGATATAGGTACAAGTGACATATTGGGCTCCACCGACTAGTGCATTAGGATAATACAATCATGATAGATCTGACTAGGAGATGTCCTAGCAACGAGAGCTCTCACATATCACAAATCAAATGTATGACATGATGAGAACCCTATGAGCACTGTAACACCCTAATAGTTCAATTCTATGCTTAAGTCATATTGTGGAATTACTAGTTGTTACTTTTGCTTGTGGAACTAACATTACCTTTTAGAAATTACTTTTTAATGAAAATATGGGTAATTTTTTTTTTTTTGAACAATAACTAGTAAACCGTTTTTGAAATCAAGAGCCATGAACACATCATGAACCTGTAATACAAACGTCACTATCTCATACATATATCGCATTTAACATAAATAGAAGCAATGAGAATAATCACAATCTTAGATAAATATAACATTCATTCCATAGCCATCCCATAGTTAATATAATAGTAGTAATAGCAGAAGTCATACACAAAGATAATAATGGGTCCGATACCTACTGTCGGCCCTACAAAATACCCTAACGAAATACATGATAGAAGGAAATACATAAGAAATCCCAATCCGTCTTTACATGCCGAATGAAAATAATAACCGTCGCTATAACCAAAAAGGGGCTATCCTCATGCTCAGCTCCGCATGCAAATTGTAACACTTTACCAAATAAAATACTATACTTAAGTCATAATATATTACCTGATAAGTTATTATGTGTGACTAGCTGATTAAATTCCATTTTTAGTTTCATTATTAATTAATCGTGTACCGGAAGTAAAGTAACATAAATAAAAATACTGGAAACTGCATCATATATATATAAACATCTGTTTTTCAAAGTTGTCAAAAGATATATAAGACAGTACAGGGTAATAAAAAAATGAGGCCGCTAACACAAAATAAATCGGCCTGTCTATATGAACAGTCCCCTAACTGGTCCCCACAGGATATTTCATGTACAACTGCTAACTCCTATCCATATACTCATGACCCAAACTACCAAAAGAGGGTAATCCTGTACATCTACTACTACTACGGCGGGTACTCCAACTAGATGGATTCCGAATAAAGGAATCCATCCACCATGTCAGCATCCGCAGGAGTGTAGTCCACGCTCGGAGCAGAGGACGAGGAAGATGAACTCTCTGCCTCAGATGGATCCTCCTCAGACATCATGACCGAGGGTATCTGTTGTGGTGGTGAGGCTGGCGGAGCCATAGGAGGTGCTGCTGCTGCCGGTCCTGCTGCCGCTACGTGTAGAGGTGGAAAGGGATAGGCCATGTATAGCAGAATAGCAATGCAAAGTGCGGCGCGGTCGAAGAGTGGATGAGCAAGTAGAATAGCAAAATCTCTACGAAAGAAGAAGTATAAACAGAGCTGACATCTACCGAATACATATATACAATCTAGAAACGGGTCTAGGTGGATATGAAGCTCAGAGAACACGATGAACAGGACTCCTGTTGCCACGTTCTCCATGATCTAAGAATGACGCAAAAATATATGGTAAGGTGAGAAATAAAGATCTCTTAGTAGGAATTCCTAAATTTATACCTATCTGTCATTGTTGTCATTCTCAGTTGTTTCAAATTTTGGTTAACTAAAAGAAAATATTGCATCAACAGGATGTCCTACTCAATTAGTTATAGAAATCATAGCCCGAAACACAACTTTGTTTCACTTAAGGAAATAAAAGAAATTAAACAGAGAAATAAATAACCAGACCTGTGTTTTTGTCATAATTAAGTGATAGCCATAAAGTGAACAATAATAAATATATGTATATATAACATCTAATGGTGCAATTAACTCAATGGATGATAACAGAAATTGTGGATATGCATAAGAAATAATGCACTTGATCTTAACTCATATTCTTCCATACTTGATCCCCTGGGAGTGTATTGGCCATAAAACTCCTGGGTAATAGTCCGCTTTTCAGGATCGAGCTCGTTCCTATACAGGGTCGCCGAGTTTACTTTCCCCTACTTCCCCACTGATCTATTCCCCTTAACTTTTTTCAGGGGCTGACCTAGGTTACATGGAAATCCTTCCTCATTCTTATAAGGGTAGCATTACTTGTCTAATACTTTGACCAATGCATGCATAACTTCTAAATTCATATTAATTGCAATCTCTGCCGAAATCTTGGCAGTATAATGGATCATATCCGCTTTCCCATGAATAGTGTCAGACAACGAGGAAATTTTAATCAAATAGCAAATCCAATACAGAACATGATATTGATACCAAGAATATAACAATATCAATAGGTGCAAGTTTTTAATTTCTATTGATGTTCCCAAGTTCGACTTCCAAGATTAAATGGGGTCCGAGTTCCAAGTTCATATAAGTTCCGACCTTCAGGGTTATGTTCGATCTTCCAAGATTATATAATTTCCGACTTCCAGGATTATGTTCGATCTCCGACCTTATTCCACCATCGGTCTTCTAAGACTCTTATAAGTGTGTTTCCTAAATTTCAAATTTCTGATATTAACTGTATCCGATTTAGTTTCCTATTCACTAAGTTCCGAGTTCAACATAAAGTATATCCGATTTAGCTCTCTGTCTACTAAGTTTCCAAGTTCAACCTCAAGTATACCCGATCTAGCTCTCTGTCTACTAAGTTCTGAGGTTAACCTTAAGTATACTCGATCTATCTCTCTGTCTATTAGATTTCCAAGTTCAACATTAAGTATACCCGATCTACCTCTCTGTCTACTAAGTTCCGAGGTCAACCTTAAGTATACCCGATCTAGCTCTCTATCTACTAGCTGTCTACTAAGTTCCGAGGTCAACCTTAAGTATACTTGATCTAGCTCTCTATCTACTAGATTTCCGAGCTCAACCTTAAGTATACCTGACCTAGCTCTCTATCTACTAAATTCCGAGGTCAACCTTATGTATGCCCAATCTAGCCCTCTGTCGACTAGATTTTCGAGTTCCGATACTAACTTAAGTTATTTGTGTTTTATCCCAGAGTGCCCTACTTCTAGCTAGAATTGCACTCTTATAGGAGAAAATTCACCAAAAATAGGAATCTGCGTGAAATCATATGAAATTTTTATCAATGTAAAGCTAACTGAGCAAGCTTTCAAATGAGAGAAGTTGCATATCATTTGAATGAGTAGAACTCGAGATATAAGCCCTGAAACTTCACCCTATTGGACTACCCTATTCTAGCCTAGATTAATCATAGGGCAATTTTCTTGAACCAGTGGGAGCAAACGGGACCTTATCTAACCCTAAAATTTTTATGGAATATTCCCTCATATGTTAGCTTTCAATAAATGTTAGATTCACTCAATTTGGAGTTGTGTAGGGTGAGTTACCCCTTCTCAACTCACACTGCCTGGATGAAGGTCCTGATTTCTAGGTCAAACTTCAAAAATTCATAACTACCTCTACATTGATCCAAAGGCCTTATATTATATATGTATGGAAAACCCTAAATGTCTAGTTTCATATAAAAATATATTCATGGAATTTAAATTGCTATAGGCAGGGCCATACACCCCACCGTACGGACTGCCGAGGAAAAATCCTAATAGCTACTTGAGTTTTCTCTTTTCTTCAAGTTCTTTCATACCAATTCTAATTCTAATCATAACATACATGCATAATCAACTATAAATCATCATCATCACTTCAAATATCATCAATATCACAAGATATCCAAGGCCCCCATACAGTCCCAAACCAAGGAAAGTAACAAGAGAAGTAGGATTCCTACCTTGCCTAGTTGAAATTTAGTTGATTTGGTGCCTTAAATGGAAGCTACTCTTGATAAGACTTGAAGAGAAGTTGAAGATGGAGTAGAGAGGAGTGTGAATGGAAGAGAAATGAAGGGGAGTCAGCCTCTTATCTTGACCAAAATTGTCAAGGGCAAAGAAGGAATTGAACCCAAACTTGTGGAGCAAGGAGTTGTGTGATTGGTGGATTTGAGTAGGTTATTCAACTTGGTTTTGTGGCTACTTCTTGGCTGAAAATGGCGCCACCTATGGGAGTTTTGTGGTTGAATCCTAGCCATTCATTCTAGGGTTCTCATAATGATTCTTCTATTGGTCCGGTTCCGATAATTTAAAATACCGAAATCTTACTGATTTCTCTTAAATCGGAAACCGATTTTAGAAAAATTCTATGAGGTTTCCTATATTCCTAATCTAATTCCATCAAGCCTAATCACTTCTAAATCACACTTAATTGGCTTCAAGTGACTGCTTAATCGAATTCCAATTAAACCCACTTATTCGATAAAAACCGAACAACTCGGTTATTAACGATAAGATTTTTTGGACGTTACATTACTACCCTCCTAAAAAAAATTTTGTCCTCAAAATTTAGTATGTGAGAATAATTCAGGATACTCCCTCCTCATATCGGACTCTAGCTCCCACGTATAGTTCGCTGAGTCTTCGTGTCCCCATGCCACCTTCACTAACTATACGGCTTTGTTTCAAAGGTGTTTGATACTACTGTCCACTATTCGTGCTGGGAGTACGTGAAAAGTCAAGTTATCCCTTAACTGGATTGATTCAGGTTCCAAGAAATGAGTAGCGTCAAGCTGGTTTTTTCTGAGTTGGGAAACATGGAAAACATCATAAAGATTTGACGATGTGGAGGTAAGGTGACTCGATATGCCATTGGCCCAATTCGCTTCAAAATTTGAAAAGGACCTATAAAGCGAGGGCTTAGCTTTCTAACTTTAATGGCTCTACCTACTCCAATTGTGGGTGTGATCTTTAGAAACACATGATCTCCTTCTTGGAACTCCAATGGCTTTCTTCTGACATCTGCGTAGCTCTTCTGTCGGCTCTGAGCTGCAAGTATTTTGCTACGGATCCTTTTGATCTGCTCTATAGTTTGTCTGACCAGTTCCAGTCCTAACAAACTCTGTTCTCCTAATTCATACCAACATAGGGGAGATTGGCACTTCCGTCCGTATAAAGCTTCATATAGAGCCATGTCGAACTAGCATGGTAACTATTATTGTACGCAAACTCGGCTAACGGTAAGCATCAATCCCAACTTCCACTCTATTCCAGAATGTACGGTCGCAACATATCTTCCAAGGTCTGAATCATTCGTTCGGTCTAGCCATCTGTTTGCGGATAGTATGCAATACTTAAACATAGCCTAGTACCGAACGCCTTCTGGAGTGCTCCCCAAAACCATGAGGTGAACCTTGAATCTCGATCTGAAATGATTGTCGAAGGAATACCATGTAGCCGTACTACTTCTTGAATGTACAATTAAGCTAGCTTCTCTAGAGGGTAATTCGCTCGAATGTGCAAAAAGTGAGCGGACTTAGTTAGCCTATCCACTATGACCCATATAGCATCATATCCTGAGGGTATTCTTGGTAAGCCGATCATGAAATCCATAGAAATGCTCTCCCACTTCCATTATGGAATCTCTAAGGGTTGTAGTGACCCTGCTGGTTTCTAATGCTCTATTTTTACCTTCTGGCAGGTTAGACATTTATTTACGAATTTTGCCACATCTGTCTTAAGGCCTGGCCACCAAAACATCCTCTTGAGATCTTGATACATTTTGGTAATGCCAGGATGTATAGTAAACTCGCTCTTATGGGCTTCCTGCAAGATCTTCTTTCTGAGGTTATCCTCCTCAAGTACGCATATTCTCCACTGATATTGCCATATTCTTTCTGCATTCTGAGTAAATCCTGTTAGCTTGTCAGATTGCACTTGTTGCACTGTATGCTGGAAGTTATCATTCCTTCATTGTGCTTGCTGGATTTGGTCTTTGAAATCACTTGTTATCTTAAGTTGGTTTAACTGAATGGCATTGGGGTTCATAGAGATTCCCAAGTTGAGGTCTCGGAAACTCTCTATGAGCTCTGTCTCCTTGATTATCATCCATGCCATAGTTAAAGATTTCCTACTCAGGGCATCTACCATCACATTTGCTTTGCCAAGGTGGTACTTTAGCTCAAATTCGTAATCTTTAAGAAACTCCATCCACCTTCGCTGCCTCATGTTCAATTCCTTCTGATCAAAAAGGTATTTCAAGCTTTTGTGATCAGAAAACACTTCAAACTTCACCCCATAGAGATGTTGCCTCCATATCTTCAGAGCAAATACCACCACCGCTAACTCTAGGTCATGCGTTGGATAATTTCTTTCATGAGTTTTCAATTGCCTAGAAGCATATGCGACAACGTTCCTATTCTATATTAACACGCACCCTAATCCTTTCTTAGAAGCATCACAGTAGACTTCGAACGGTGCATGAGGATTCAGCAGAGTAAGTACTGGGGCTGTCGTCAACCTTTATTTTAATTCTCGAAAACTCTGCTCATACTCGGGAGTCCATTCAAATGGAGCATTCTTCCTGGTTAACTTTGTTAAGGATAGGGCTATTTGAGAGAAGTTCTTAACAAATATCCTGTAATATCCTACCAACCCTAAGAAGCTCCTGACTTCCGTAACTGTCATTGGCCATTCCCAGTTTACTACTACTTCTACTTTACTAGGGTCCACTAAAATTCCCCCATGGGATACCATATGGCCAAGAAATTTTACTTGCTCCATCCAAAATTCACATTTGGATAGCTTGGCGTAAAGTTTTTTCTCTCTTAGAATTTGTAGAATCAATCGCAAAAGTTCTGCATGCTCCTGCTCCGTTCTTGAGTAAACAAGAAAGTCATCAATGAATACCACCACAATTTGTCAAGATATGGTCGAAACATCTGATTCATATAATCCATGAATATTGCCGGTGCATTCATCAACCCGAAGAACATCACAATGCATTCATAATGTCCATAATAAGTTTGAAATGCCGTCTTCGGAATATCTTCTTCTCGAACTCGAATCTGGTGATATCTAGACCGTAGATCAATCTTGGAAAATACAGTAGCTCCTTGTAATTGATCCATGAGATCATCAATCCTTGGCAATGAATACTTATTTTTTATCATCATCTTATTCAGCTGCTTGTAATCCACACATAGTCGTATGCCTCCATCTTTCTTCTTAACTAACAGGACTGGGGCTCCCCATGGAGATGCACTTGGCCTAATAAATTTCTTTTCTAGGAGTTCTTCAATCTGCTTCTTAAGTTTGATCAGCTCCAAGGGTGACATGCGATACGGTGCTATGGATATCGATCCTGCTCCCGGTACCAATTCAATGGTGAACTCAATTTCCCTCTCGGGAGGAAAATCAAGAATATCTTCAGGGAACACATCGGGATATTTCCTAACAACTAGAATATCATCTAACTTCTGATCAACCTCCACTATACTGGTTGATAAGAGAATATACCCTTGACTTATATCCCCACAGTGGTGTACTGCTATGGAGCTTAAATAAAGGCTTACAAAGATTACTGATTCAGAAGATGAAACAGAGGGAAGCACAATAGATTTATCAGAGCAATTTAATAGGGCCTGGTTGGCAGAGAGCGAATCCATACCCAAAATAATATCAAGTCCGGACAAGGGAAGACAAATTAAATTGGTTGAAAAAGTTCAACCTCCTATCCGACAGGGGACATTCATACAAATATGATTGGTCTTAACGGGCTCACTTGTAGGAGTAGAAACTAACAAGTCATAGGGTAATTCAGAAATAGGTAATTGTAAGGCTGACATGCAATCATGAGAGATGAAAGAGTGAGATGCACGTGAATCGTATAAAACAGTCAAAGTCTTACCATTCACTTCACAGGTATCTTGAATCAAATCTTCCGATTTGCTGACCTCCTGTGCATCCATAGTGAAAACTCTTCCTTGGTGTTGTGGCCTGGGAGTCGTCTAAGGGTTTCTGGCAGGACATTCATAGATTTTGTGGCCTGGCTTACAACATCCGAAACAGACATATTGACCTGCCAAGCAGGGGCGGTTGCCATGATTCCTACCACACTGGCTCCATGTCTGGTTCCCAAAAGGCCTCTAAGGGTGTTTGCTTTGTTGCCCGTAGGCTGAAACTTCTTTTACTACTGAAAGTTGGGTTTGAATCTTGGGCCTTGCGGAGCTAACCCCTTCTTAAAGTTACTGCCGATTAACCTAGCAGCAACTAACTTCTTGTTACAATCCTCCACTAAGCGGTACTTATTCACCAAAGTAGGGAAATCTCTGATCTCCATTGGTCCTATAGTGGTAAGGATATCTTCTCACAGCCCAACTTCGAACTTCATGCATTTCCAGGCTTCGTCGGGGTTTCGTTGATAAATGGTGGAAAATTTGCATAACTCCTCAAATTTAGCAATGTATTCCGATACACTATTATTCCCTTGATGGAGGTGCATGAACTCCAACTTCATAGCATTGCGGACAGAGGCAGGGAAGTACTTCTGATAAAACGCGTTTCTGAATACATCCCAAGTAATATCTATTTGGGATCCCTCTAATAACCAGCATGCACCATTCCACCAAAACTCTGCATCTGCTTCCAGTATATAGGTGGCAAAGGTCACCTTCTGATGATCTGTGCAATCTAATATGGAGAAGACCTTCTCCATAGCTTTAACCCACTCATCCGCCTTATCTGGGTTAAAGGCCCCCCTAAAGCTGGGTGGGTTGGCCTTCCTAAAATCAACAAATTTGAGGTATTTTAGATCCATTCCAAGACAATTATGATTCTCTCCAAGACCTACCTCTGACTGCCTTTCTAGTTGGCCCATTATTTGAGTTGCCGCAGCTGCCTGCTCGCGCATAATGTGTGCCATTTCTCGCATTGTGTCCAGGAGTTCAGAAGATTCCTCCTAGGCTAGGGAAGTTTGTGGCCTACCTCACCTTCCAGAAGCCATCAAGTTATGAACACACAAAACAAGAGTAATTGAGTTGATCAGGCTCAATACTAAGTTCGGTGTGCTAGTGAATAACAGCATACGGTTAGGCAATCCTCTCACATGCATCCTATCCATATGGACAAGACTTAGTGCAAGATAATATCTAAGGAAACAGAGCACATGCGAAGCATAGTCAGTCCAATACTCAGGCCAATATTAGGACGAACTGCTCTAATACTAAAAATGTAATACCTTACCAGGCAAAATACTATGCTTAAGTCATAATATATTACTTGATAAGTTATTACGTGTGACTAGCTGATTACTTTCCATTTTCAGTTTCATTATTCATTAATCATGTACTGGAAGTAAAGTAACATATATAAAAATGGAAAATAAATAGAAATACTGAAAACTGCATCATATATATATATAAACATCTATTTTTCAAAGTTGTCAAAAGATAAGACAGTACAGGGTAATGAAAAAATGAGGCCGCTAACACAAAATCAATCGGCCTGTCTATATAAATAGCCCCCTAACTGGTCCCCACGGGACATTTCATATACAACTGCTAACTCCTATCCATATACTCATGACCCAAACTACCAAAAGAGGGTCATCCTGTACACCTACTGCTACTACAGTGGGTACTCCAACTAGATGGATTCCAAAGAAAGGAATCCATTCGCCATGCCGGCATCTGCAGGAGTGTAGTCCACGCTCGGAGCAGAGGACGAGCAAGATGAACTCTCTGCCTTAGATGAATCCTCCTCAGACATCATGACCAAGGGTATCTGCTGTGGTGGTGAGGCTGGCGGAGCCATAGGAGCTGCTGCTGCTGCCAGTCCTATTGCCGCTATGTGTGGAGGTGGAAAGGGATGGGCCATGTATAGCAGAATAGCAATGTAAGGTGTGGCGGGGTCGAAAAGTGGATGAGTAAGGGGAACAGCAAAATCTCTACGAAAGAAGAAGTATAAACGGAACTGACATCTACCAGATACATATATACAATCCAGAAACGGGTCCAGGTGGATGTGGAGCTCAGAGAACTCGATGAATAGGACTCCTGTTGCCGCGTTCTCCATGATCTGAGAATGACGCGGAAATATATGGTAGGGTGAAAAATAAAGATCTCTCAGTAGGAATTCCTAAATTTATACCTATCTATCATTGCTGTCATTCTCAGTTGTTTCAGATTTTGGTTAATTAAAAGCAGATGTTGCATCAACAGGATGTCCTACTCAATTAGTTATTGAAATCATAGCCCGAAACACAGCTTTGTTTCACTTAAGGAAATAAAAGAAAGTAAACAGGGAAATGGTGCAATTAATGCACTTGATCTTAACTCATATTCTTACATACTTGGTCCCCTGGGAGTATATTGGCCATAAAACTCCTGGGTAATAGTCCGCTTTTCAGGATCGAGCTCATTCTTATACAGGGTCACCGGGTTTACTTTCCCCGACTTCCCTACTGATCTATTCCCCTTAACTTTGTTCAGGGGCTGGCCTAAGTCACATGAAAATCCTTCCTTATTCTTATTAGGGTAGCATTACTTGTCTAATACTTTGACCAATGCATGCATAACTTGTAAATTCATATTAATTGCAATCTCTGCCGAAATCTTGGCAGTATAACGGATCATGTCCGCTTCCCCATGAATAGTGTCAGACAACCAGGAAATTTTAATCAAATAGCAAATCCAATACAGAACATCATATTCATACCAAGAATATAACAAAATCAATAGGTCCAAGTTTTTAATTTCTATTGATGTTCCCGAGTTTGACTTCCAAGATTAAATGGGGTCTGAGTTCCGAGTTCATACAAGTTCCGACCTCCGGAGTTATGTTCGTTCTTCCGAGATTATATAATTTCTGACTTCCAGGGTTATGTTCGATCTTTCGAGATTATATAATTTCCGACTTCCGGGGTTATGTTCGATCTCCAACCTTATTCCACCATCGGTCTTCTAAGACTCTTATAAGTGTGTTTCCTAAATTCCAAATTTCTAACATTAACTATACCCGATCTAGTTTTCTATTCACTAAGTTCCGAGTTCAACATTAAGTATATCCGATTTAGCTCTCTATATACTAAGTTTCCGAGTTCAACCTCAAGTATACCCGATCTAGCTCTCTGTCTACTAAGTTTCCGAGTTCAACCTCAAGTATACCCGATCTAGCTCTCTGTCTACTAAGTTCCGAGTTCAGCCTTAAGTATACCCGATCTAGCTCTCTATCTACTAGATTTTCGAGCTCATCCTTAAGTATACCCGACCTAGCTTTTTGTCTACTAAGTTCCAAGGTCAACCTTAAGTATACTCGATCTAGCTCTCTGTCTACTAGATTTCCGAGTTCAACCTTAAGTATACTCGACCTAGCTCTCTGTCTACTAAGTTCCAAGGCCAACCTTAAGTATACTCGATCTAGCTCTCTGTCTACTAGATTTCCGAGTTCCAATACTAACCTAAGTTATTTTTGTTTTATCCCAAACTGCCCTACTTCTAGCCAGAATTGCACTCTTATAGGAGAAAATTCACCAAAAATAGGAATCTAGGTGAAATTCTTTCGAAATTTATATCAATGTAAAGCTAACAGAGCAAGCTTTCAAATGAGAAAGTTTCATATCATTTGAATGAGTATAACTCAAGATATAGCCCTAAAACTTGACCCTACTGGACTACCCTGTTCCAGCCCAGATTAATCATAGGGCAACTTCCTCGAGCCACTAGGAGCAAACGGGACCTTATCTAACCCTGAAATTTTTGTGGGATGTTCCTTCATATGTTAGCTTTCAATTAACATTGGATTCACTCAATTTGGAGTTGTGTAGGGTAAGTTACATCCTTCTTAACTCACACTGCTTGGATCAAGGTCCTGATTACCTCTACACTGATCCAATGGCATTATATTATATATGTATGGAAAACCCTGAATGTCTAGTTTCATATAAAAATACATTCATGGAAGTTAAAGGGCTGTAGGCGCTATACACCCCGCCGTATGGATTGCCGAGGAAAAACCCTAACAGCTACTTGAGTTTTCTCTTTCCTTCAAGTTCTTTCACACTAATTCTAATTCTAATCATAACATACATGCGTAATCAACTATAATTCATCATCATCACTTCAAATCTCATCGGTATCACAAGAAATAGGATTCCTACCTTGCCTAGTTGAAATTTAGTTGATTTTGTGCCTTAGATGGAAGTTGCTCTTGATGAGACTTGAAGAGAAGTTGAAGATGGAGTAGAGAAGAGTGTGAATGGAAGAGAAATGAAGGGGAGTCAGCCTCTTATCTTGACCGAAATTGTCAAGGGCAAAGAAGGAATTGAACCAAAACTTGTAGAGCAAGGAATTGTGTGATTGGTGGATTTGAGTAGGTTATTCAACTTGGTTTTGTGGCTACTTCTTGGCTGAAAATGGCGCCACCTATGGGAGTGTTGTGGCGAATCCTAGCCATTCATTCTAGCGTTCTCATAATGATTCTTCTATTGGTCCGGTTCCGACAGTTTAAAATACCGAAATCTTACCGATTTCTCTTAAATCGGTAAACCGGTTTTAGAAAAATTTTATGAGGTTTCCTATGTTCCTAATCTAATTCCATCAAGCCTAATCACATCTAAATCACACTTAATTGGCTTCAAGTGACTGCTTAATCGAATTTCGATTAAACCCACTTATTTGATAAAAATCGAACTCGGTTATTAATGATAAGATTTTTTGGACGTTACACAAATCAACACCTCACTCATCTAGCGGGAGGTTGTCGTTCCCGAATCCTTCGAGAGAAACATCACCACGTCCTCCTCCTCGAGCATGGCCACTCCCACAAGGCACGGAACGAGTACGAATGAACCCTTGACCGCAAACTGGGGGTGGAGTGTGACGATGGGCTACTGAAGAAGAAGACAAATTAGGACAGGAAGAATGCTCAAACGGGTCCGTCTCTACGTGATAGCTCGGATAGGACAGTTCTGAAAGATCATAACCCAATGAAACTGTCGATATTAGGCGGGTGTCAAAGTCGGAATCTCCGTCAATGGGGTACCTCGGAGGATGGAAAGGTGGACAAACGTCATCCATAATGATGTCCTCGAACGGCTCATGAGGGCAGAAAAACGGACTCATCACGGGTGCACAGAACTGGCGACTATGGAATATGTAGACCTGTATTACTACCTGAGCAGTCATCACGGATGCATTTAGCAGCGGATCAAAATGCCAATGCATTACTGGGAACTCAACGAAAATCACCACCATACCCGATGCCAACATCCTCTGAAGACGACATGGAAATGTAGGAGTGAGAAATACTAAATTTCTCAGTAGGATCGCGACTAGACAAACACAGTGTCATCGTCATCATCCCAGCCACTTCGGGTTTAATATAAAAATAGTGGACAGATATCAGTGCAATTTTAATAGTTTCAAAAAACATAAATCCTGAAGCAGGTTACTTTTAACTTTATCATCATATCCATAGTGTCATACATAGGCATACATGCTAACATACATAATAAACATTCATAATACACATAAGGAATATAATAATATGCATGATTATGCAACTCATCAACTTGACCATGGTCCTACTTTGACTTTCGTTTTTTAGCACGTGCTTAACATTCTTTTAATTTTCCTTTGAAATAGACTGCTTTTGAACATGAGTTCATTCTGTGACCGTCGTCATGCAGTACTAAACCAAATCAGACTAAGCCGATATTGGTTACCTTTAAGTTGAAGAGTCCTCCATGTCACCTTTGCCTCCCTCATAGAGGTTCCCTATGGATCACCGTCTCTCACTTCTCGGAAGTGATCGAGGGGTCATGTCCCAGTCTTTCATTTCTTATCATTATACTTTAGATACATAATACTTCTTTGACTAGGCACATGCAATGATGTAAGTAAGTCCATAATTTTGACAAAAATCTGGCAACATAACGGCTAGACCGGAGCTTCCCCAAAATGTCAATCACAACTTTCAACTAATAGTCTATCACAATCATATCATTCAATCATGAGACAAAGCTCCATCAAACTTGTCATTCGTCATGCTGAATGGCATCATACCCTAGAGGGGCTCATAACTGTGTTATTCTTTGTGAAGAATCTTATGAATCATTAGATGATTTCTCGTGGTTACCCACGAGAGAATTACATAGTTAAGATATGTGTATGTGGTATTTTAGTTACTTAGTTCTCATGCAATCTTATTCTTTATTTAAGTACATGTCTTATGGAATACTTGTTCAAATTAGTTAAGTTAGATGGTTGTTTCCTTTCCTTGAGACCGTGTACTTAGTGATTCTTGGGTTCAAGGTATGCTTAGAGGCCCTAATCATACTTTTGTTCTCAAGGAGTTCGAGATCTCTCTAATCCTTGGGTCATGACAACGCATAACTATACTCATGAACCCAACAACACCATGTTCACTAATCACCAAGGGTGATTTTTAACTTATTCAAGTTACAAAGTTTCAAGTTTTCATTATTAACATATCAAGGTTTTACCTTAAACATTATTAAAGTTATCATTCTTTATAAAGTAGTCATAAAGTTTTATTCTTTATGAAAGTTGACTCATTTAATTATTCTAAGAGCATCAAGGTCTCAACTTTATGACTTAAAGTTGTCTCTACATTAAAAATATTCCTACTTTATCAACTAATGATATGAAACATTAACTTTAAGGTAAAAAAGTCTTGATCTTTATAAAAGTTAATACCTTTTAGCATTATTTTGGTTCAAGATCTAAACTTTATGAATTAAATGTTACAAAATAACACTTTTATGACTTAAAGGTCTCATTCTTGATTAAAGTTTGAAACTTTATGAAGGTCTTGTCTTTAAGGTTTGATTTCTAAGACATAAAGTGACAAGATATCATTTTATAACTCAAAAAGGCTTGTTATTCTAAAAAGCTTAGACGTTTACATGTATTCTTGTCTTCAAAACAAAACAAAAGAAGACTTTATGATGGCACTAAAACTTGCGCCACTTTTTGTGTATCAAGAAGCAAACTTTTTGAAGCTTTAAGCATTAAGAATGTTTGTAGTCATGTCAAATCAATAGAAAATAATAAAGAAGACAACTTTCAACTCAATAAAACCAAGAACATCAATGTCTCATGCATCAAGAATTAAAAATGGGAACTTTAAAGCATTTAGATTGAGAACCTTTCAAGGGTCTAGAACACTTGGGAAGAAGAGCATGGACATACTCTACTAAGAATGGAAACACCAAGAACACTTTAAAAAGAACATGAACATAGTTTACCGAAAATGAAAACATCAAGAACACTTTAAGAAGAAGATGAACATGTTTTGCCAAAAATGGAAACATCAAGAACACTTTAAGAAGAACATAAACATATTTCACCAAAAATAGAAGCATCAAGAACACTTTAAGAAGAACATGAACATATTTTGGCAAAAATGGAAACTTTTGCTCTTGAAAAGCATGAAGGATCTTCTCAAGTTTTCACTTAGAGATCTTGGTCATGAAAGAACCAAGCTCCAAGCTTCCTTGAGCAAACAAAATGAAAAAGATGAAGATCACTACCTCTTCTTGAAGATGGCGCAAAACAAGAGAAGAGAAAGAAGAAGATGATGACTCCTCTTGATGATGATGGTAGCGGTTTTGCAAGGAGGAAGGAGAAGCTCTTGAGATCTTGTGAAAATGGAGATTGTAGTATTTTGATATTGTCTCCAAAGATCCAAAGATAAGGCCCTTGAAGGGCTAAGTGAGTGATTTTGGGTGGTGGTGGTGGAGAAAGGAAGAAGAAGATGAGAGAGTTTAGAGAGAAGTTGGAGGATTTGGCTTTGAAGAAAGAGAATAGGATGAGTGAAAATGAAAATATGAGTGTGAGTGTGTATGTGTGTGTGTGTGTGTGTTTGTGTGTGTGTGTGTGTGTGTGTGTGTAAGTGTGGCGTCCAACATAAACGGAAGGAGGGAGATATTTTTGTGTTATTTTGTGTTAATTAAGGTTTAGAGGGAAAAATTGGATGATGGGGGAACAAAGCATGTACTAACTCTTACATAAAGCACTCTTGTCTTATGCTTTATGCTTTTATGACATCACTTTTTACTTTATTGTCTAGTTGACTAAATTTGAATTTAATCATGTGATTAAGTGTTTATACAACTTAATTAAAATGATTAAGCAAGGATTAGTGATTAACACACAAGAACATGATTAACAAAAATTAATCTTGCGATTAAGCTTAATTAACTATAATTAAACTCGATTAAGCTAATTAAAAGTGATTAGTGCTTAATTAAGCTATTAAGGGTCTGACTTGCTTAATTAGCAATTTTCTAATCTCGATTAAGCATTCTTTTGACTTTTCTCACCTGAGTTAACTCATGAACTCTTCGTTAACCCCTTAGTTAAGCCTTAATCTCACAATTTCTCATTAAGTGCCTAATTACTCAGGGTTACTGAGATAATTTAGCACGACATGAAATTGAGGATGTTACAAGCATAGTCATAGCAATGGTTAAAGTAAAGAATGAGTTTTAACATTTAAGGACAATGGTTGAAAATATGTGAAACACTTAATTTAAGTTTATGATGCTCATGAGATTGTGATAAGTTGATAAGCTCCACAAGCACAAGTACAATAAAGTTAAGGAAAATTGGTGTTACTAATGGTGATTAGTAGGCACATATCCATTGCATTTCTTGTTTGAGATACATGCATTTTCCTTATCATTGTTAGATAATATGTGATTGATTATGATTGTAAGAAAGTGTGTTAAATGGAACCTGCTTTGTTAAATACCTTTTGAAACATAAAACTGAATCTGTGCTTATTATATCCACGATTTTCATAATAAATCGAAGCAGTTGGAATAATCACGATGACATTGTGTGTGTGTTTAGAGAATTAAGTTTACATACTAAGAATTTTAATTCTCATTCCCTTGCTATATGTATCCATCTTATTCCAATGCAAAGAATAGGCTTTTTTAAGTCTACAGTAGGAGCTTGGACTTCCAAGGGCTGAATAAGTTAGGCTTCAATTCAGTAGTCAAAGCTTTAGCCCACATATTAAACCATTCTCCCAGCATTAGGAAACTGTAGAAGTAGAGCAAGTAGCCTAGCGTGTATAATTATAGTTAAGTTTGATTACTTGTATCTATACTTACATCTTCATAGTGAGAGTGTGAATCTTGTATGTCCATATTATGAAAGAAATGTATTACTTTAAAGGCCATATATTACGTATCTCAAGTTGAAATAATTTTAATGAAACCGTGGTAACCTCTAAATATGACTCAAGCATTGTGCATATATTTGGGGCATGTTACAAAACATGCATTTTTATCCCTTAAAATTTTGTGTGATATCAATTCAATTCTTAAAATATTTTTGACATTGAATAAATCCCTAAAAGGTCAAATTTTATATTATTAATGTGATGTTATATTTTAACTTTTATGCACTTATTTGATTTCAAACAATATTCAGGTATTAATATCATATCACATTTGACCTTTTAGGGAGCTATCTAATATCAACAATCTTTTAGGAACTAAATTGATATCATACGACTCTTTTAACGACTAAAATGCATGTTTACTTTGTTATTTACTTCATAATCCTAGTATACATTTGTATTGTTAACTGTTAGCATTATTTTACCCAAATGATGTTTCTATTATAATTTTAAACAAAACCTCCCAAGTTCCCTATCAAAAATAGTGTTAGACAAAGTGGTCTCTCAAGCCCAAAAAAAAAAAAATCTCATGGTCCATTAACATTAAAAATGTAGCATAAATTAGATCCTCCTAAGTTTTTCATAGGACTTTTTTATTTTATTTGTATTTTTATCAAGGATCAATTTGAACTATTTATAAATCATTAATGATTAATTTACCCTAAAATTCCTTTGAAAATATTGAGGAGTGACTAATTTATCCGACATTTGAAATTGTTAAGGATTGTGGGTTAGTTTTTTTTTCTACAGAAACCAATTTGTCCAGCGCAATAATTAAGAGGGACCAATTTGGGGTTTTGTCTTAATTTTATTAATTTTCACTAATAGGATCTGTTAATTAATCAATTCATTTTTGGCTGAATTTCTACATTATCTTTCGATTTGCACTTTTAAAAGGAAATGCAGGAATGGATTCCTGAGGCCTGCTCCTCTATCTGGTGAAGATATTGCATATCATATATGCCTTGTGTTTGGATGTGATGGTGATGATTGCAATGAGCTTGTTCACCCCAAACTGAGATAGGGAACCCTCAATAGCTACACGATGAAAATGGGTGGTTGCACCAGGTTGTCCGGCGAGGAAGGGTGTACCTACAAGGACTCTGACGCTCAAGTCATTCAGAGTAAGAAGTAAAAGAATCCAAAAAACACGCACGTACCTATTTCATAGGTGAGACCCTTATGGCTGCATGATTTACAACGGTTTCCAAAATTCCTGCGTAATAGTCTCAGATCGCTTATGTTATACAATCCAGTTTCGCGACGTTACGGAATCTAGAGTAAATGTGTAATGAATGTAATGGTTTCAATTGATGTCTTCCAACCGGGTCGTTATTGAGAGGCTTTATTCGGTCCTTAATGGGCCCTTTGGGCTTAGTCCGTAACAGTGCCCCTAAACCGATTCAGTGTATTAAGATACTGGTTTTGAATTCAAAGTCGTTTATGACTAACTCAGATCTTCGGGAAAGAAAACCCCGACTTTATCTGGCGGGACATCGATCATAGCTAGCCAATGCCTACAAACCTGAAGGGATTGCTCCTGCCACGAGTTTATCAAGAGTCACATCCTCGTTCCCTGAGATGACATGTGTTGTTTATGGCGCCTCAAAGCATGCGCCCTCATGATTCAAAATGACGTGAATTTTCAAATTTATCCTCATTCCTAGGTGTGATAAGACGCTTTTGCCCTTCGTGACCTTTGGGTTATGCGGCAAGATACATGTGCTTGCCTTTAAATCCAACCGGTTCGTTTTCTCCCAAACTCTTCCATTTCCTTTGCCATTCTTCCTTCAATCTTTTTGCTTTCTAAATTCTCGAAAAACCATCGCACTGCCATTTGCTGCACTCCCCAGGGCTTACCTTCGTCGAATAACTCCACATTCCAAAGGTACGCTTCCCTTACATTGACTTTTGATAGTGCTGTTGTCTCGGTTCTATAGTATTTTGCTATTCAATCATGTCACCCCTTTGGGGGGAGTTATTTTGTGCCCAAACATTTTCCTTTTGTCCGCCTAACTCCAGCGGTCCTTCACCGCTTGCTACTGGCGGTTTTTCGTGCCTTAGAGGGAAAACCACCTTAGGATCACTTTCCTTCGTTTCCTGAGCTTTATTTCCGATTTTATTAACTATAGAGGTGGTTTTTCCTATATGGGAAAATTCCAATGGCAAAGAAGCAAGCGCTCGTTTTTCCTCTTATGATTCCACCAATATATAGATGGGTCGACCCTGAGGTCCTGGGAATTCCATCCAGGGTGAACAAAGACTTTCTCAAATCCCTTCGCGAAGAGTATCTGCTGATGTTGGAAGGGGAAATGAGGAGGAATACATCCTAAAAGCTCCGAGTTTCGATGATAGAGTTTGTTATATCAACCTCGAGGGTGGTCTGAGATGGCTGTGGATGTATGATGCCCTTATTTCCAAGTTCGGCGTTCACATCCCCTTCACTCACTTTTAATTTACCATCCTTCAACAGACTGGAGCTACCCCTTCTCAGTTTCATCCAAATAGTTGGGCCATGATCTGAGGGTTCGAGATTATATGTGACTACCTCGAGGTCCCTCCTTTTCTTGGGGTGTTCTTTTTCTTATTTACGCTTACCCGACCTAGTGGCGGCGGTGTAACAACAGGGTGGCTATCTTTCTGAGCTCAACCAAATCGGAAAGTGTTTTTGTTGTACGAGGAATCCTTCCATCATTTCAAACCATTTTACTTCAAGGCATATGGGGTTTCAAACACAATTCCTTTTAGGGAGGAACTTCAAGGAGATTTATGGATCAATTGCTTTTGGAGCAAGTACTTCGAAATTCCTCGAGTTAATGAGGACGAGCTATCTCCCGAGGAACGAGTGTTGGCCACTTTTCTTCTAGCGAGGTTTGGAAAAGAAAACCTTAATTTGAAACTGATAGTCGTAGTTGACTTGCTAACAGCTAGAGCCCACTTACGTTGGAGTCCAAAATTTTTCTTCATCATGCCTATTATCATTATGTTTACTAACCTCGGATTCTGACCTTTGCAGAGAAAATGGCTCTGAAATCCACCCTTGGCGTTCTTCAGTGCTGCATCCTGAACAAAAGGCCCCACGAGGGTAAAGGTAGCGGAAGTCCATAACCTAATGCCTCCCCAACCCAGGTGTAAAATCTGTTGATATTGCCGCCCCTGAGGTGCCACCCAAAAAATCTGCTCCTGAAGTACAACCTTCAAAGAAGCAAAAGGGGAAAAAGGTTATGAAAAAGGTGATCCGAGTTGACCTTGAGGAGAAGACTGCCTCGGATAACGGATTAAAAGATAACGTCCTTGCGAAGTCTTTCCCCTACAAGGAGTTTATGGACAAATTGTTCGTGACCCCTCCTATGTTGGAACAGATAGGCTCCGATGATGAAGCTATTGTGAGCAGGATGCAATGGGTGGCCCGAATATTGTTGAAGTCGGCCACCATCCTTAGATTCTCAGAACCTGCTATTACTGTAGGTCTCGAAGCTTCAAAAGAAGCAAAGGAATTTGGAGACAACCTCCGCCTTCTTAAGGTCAAAAAGCACACCATAGAAGAAGAGAAAGAGAAACTTGCTTCCGAGGTTGCTGAGTTAAAAGAGGCAGTCCGGCTGAGGGCCCAAAGCCTTGAAGACAAAGATCATCAATTGGAAGGAGCATCCAAATGAATATCCGAGCTGGAGGGACTCAATGCTTCGACTTCCGAAGAGATAAGCAAGTTGCAGGCTGACATGAAGTTCGTCGAGTAGCAATGGGAGAAGTTGGCTTTTGAAATCAAAGATAACAACTTATCTCAATGTCAAGTGATCTGTCCTGAGGCCAACTTTAGTGAAGTCGGTTTGGACAAACATGTGAAAGATGGCCGTATTGAGATCGCTCCTCTTTCGGACGATGAAGACAGCGCTGATGTAGATGAGGGAGGTAATGTTGCCCCGTAAATATGTTGTAGGCTTGGATGTAAAACATTTGTAATATTTCCGAGTTTATGGAATCTGCTTTAAACTTGCAAAATTCTATAGCGTGATAATTTTACCAGAGTTATGTTTGGCTTTCCGACTATGTAAGCCATAATTTCCAATAACGGTTATAACGATAAAATTGCCGAAGTTATAAATTTGACTTTTCGACTATATAAGCCTTTTGTCAATTTCGAATAACTTGGTTATAACGACAAACTTACTGAAGTTATAAATTTGACTTTCTGACTATATAAGCCTTTTGTCATAATTTCGAATAACTTGGTTATAGCAAAATTCCTGGATTTCATAATATCCGAGGGAACTAAACTCGAGCATGTGCTTTTCGACTAAGGGGTGATCAGTCCCTTAGGATTGACACAAATAAAATTTCAAAATTCCGACATTTATTCATAAAATTTAGAAAAAAACCAAGCAGCAATGTATTGATATACCACTTGGCCCATGAAAGCCTCGCCTCGTTAAAACCTTCCCGAGAAAAACTCAGTGGAAAAAAACCCGAGGTAGGAAAAACAATACGACAACTCATGGTTTATACATAAAATTTTCTCAAGTTCGAGCTATGCCATTACCTCAGAACTTAAAAGTTGTTCAATGTAGAAAGCTTATATGCCCCTTTGCCAAAGACTTCGACAACCTTATATGGGCCTTCCCAATTTGCTGATAGTTTCCTATGCCCTGGAACAGGTTGTCCGATATTAGCTCTACGCAGAACCAGATCTCGTATTTCAAATTTTCGAGGCACCATAGAGGCATTATATCTTTTTGCCACCCTTTGTTTGAGGGCCTATTCCTTGATATATGCCATTTCTCTGGCTTTATTTGATAGGCGATTTCCTCCCTTACGGATTAAGGACAAGTATTTGGAAAAACCACCCTTGGGCTCAATTCGCCCTCTTCGACTGGGATCATAGCATCTACCCCATAAGTAAGCTTGAATGGGGTTTCCTCCGTGGTGGAATGAGGAGTTGTTCGATACGACCATAACACGCTACCAAGCTAATCTGCCCATTCTCCTTTTTTGTCATCAAGCCTCTTCTTCAAACCTCGGAGTATCACCTTATTGGCTGCTTTTACTTGCCCATTTGCTTGAGGATGTTCCACCGATGTGAAATAATGTTTGACCTTGTAGTTTGAAAGGAAGTCCCGGAATCTCTTGTCAGTAAATTGCGTCCCATTATCCGTTATTAGTGACTCCGGAATTCCAAACCCAGTGAAGATGTTCCGCCATATAAACTTCAATACTTGTGCGGCTGTGATGGAAGATAATGGCTCCGCCTTAATCCACTTAGTGAAGTAATCAATGGCATCAATTAGATACTTTATTTGTTTTGCAACCAAGGGGAAGGGACCCAAAAGGTTGACCCCCCATTTGGAGAATGGCCATGGAGACATTATCATAGAAAGCTCTTCTGGTGGAGCAAGATGGAAGTTGGCATGCTGCTGGCACTTCAGACATTTCTTGACAAACTTAATAGCATCTTCGTCATTGTGGGCCAATAATATCCTACCCGTAAGATCTTTAACGCAAGTACCTTTCCACCGGGATGATGCCTGCAAGACCCTTCATGAACTTCCTCGAGCACTGGAATAACTTGTTTCGGGCTGAGACACTTCAACAAAGGTTGAGATAATCCCCTTCGATATAGTTGTTCTCTAATTATGGTATAGTATGAAGCTTCCCTGGTTAGTTTTTTTCGCTCAGAGAGAATCTTCAGGCTAAACTCCATTTAACAAATATTGCACAATTGGGGTCCTCCAACTCGGATTTACTTCGATCTCAAACACCGAAACAAGGTCCATTATAGAAGGGGTTTTCAAAGTTTCTTGAATTAGACTTCTATTATTTCCTCCTATCTTGGTACTGGCCAACTTTGAAAGGACATCGCTCGAATATTTTCAGTCCTGGGAACATGTTAGATTTCGGATATATCCATTTTTCCCATAAGATCTTTGACTTTAACCAGATATTTCTGTAGCAATGGATCTTTGGCCTGATACTTCCCAGACACTTGCGAATTATAATTTGAGAATCGCTGCAAATTGTAAGTCGGGTCGCTTCAACATCGGAAGCAAGTTGAAGGCCGACGATTAGGGCTTCGTACTCGGCTTGATTGTTGGAAACCGGGAAATCAAACTTCACAAACATCTCGACCATGATGTCACTTTCTTTCTCCAAGATGATTCCTGCTCCACATCCTTTTGTGCTTGATGCTCCGTCCATATATAATGTCCAACTCGGATTTCCGAGGTCCTCTTCATCCATCATTTCAACTAGGAAATCAGCCAAGACTTGAGCTTTAATCACAGCACGAGGTTCATATCGGATATTAAACTCTGATAGCTCCACCAACCATGTTACCATCCTACCTGCGAGATCTGGTTTCTGGAGCACTTGTCGAATTGGTTGGTTTGTTCTGACAATAATTGTATGAGCTTGAAAATATTGCCGAAGGTGACGTGCTGCAAAAACAAGAGCCAAAGCTACTCTCTCCAATTTCTGATATCGTACCTCTACCCCCTGCAAAGTCTTGTTAATAAAATATACCAGGTATTGCTGTTTATTGTCTTCTCGGACTAAAATGCCGGCTATGGCTGCCGAATCGCTTACTGAAATATAAAGGTATAATGGTTTTCTGACCTCCGGTTTGCACAAATCGGGGGGCTTGCCAAGTAAGATTTGAATGCTTGGAAGGTTGCCTCACATTCTAGTGTCCATTCAATATTGTTCTCTTTCTTTAGTAATGAAAAGAAAGGTGAAGCCTTCTGGGCTGAGGCCGCAAAAAATCTAGAAAGAGGGGCTATCCTCCTTGTTAAGTGCTGGACCTCTTTAACATTACTCAGGCTTCTCATCTTGATGATGGCCTTGCATTTATCGGGATTTGCCTTAATTCCCCGATGCGTGAGCATAAAGCCTAAAAACTTTCCGGCCTCAACAGCAAAAACACATTTCTGAGGGTTTAACCTCATCTTATGACTTCATAAACATGCAAATACAATTTCTAAATCGTTTAAGAGCTTTCCTTCTTTCTCAATTTTTACCAGCATGTCCTCTATGTAGACTTCCATGAGAACTCCGATGTGCTCAGAAAAAATTTTGTTCATCAACCGCTAATAGGTAGCTCCTGTATTCTTCAGCCCAAAAGGCATTACTTTATAGCAGTAATTTCCTATAGGGGTGATAAACGTTGTTTTCTCTTTGTCCAACTGGTGCATGGGAATCTGGTTATAACCAAAGTATGCATCTAGGAAGGAAAGAAATCGGAATCCTGATGCTGCATCTACCAGTCCGTCAATGCTCGGCATAGGGTAAGAATCCTTTGGGCAGGCTTTATTGAGGTCGGTATGATCGATGCACATTCGCCATTTCCCATTGGATTTTTTAACCATCACAACATTTGACAACCAATTTGGATAGGTTACTTCTCGGATAAAACCCCCATCCAATAAATCTTGGACCTGTTTTTGAACTTTCCATTCCTTTTCCAAGCTCATCCTTCTTTTTTTCTAGGCCATAGGCCGAACATGAGGGAAAATTGACAATCGATGGCTCATGAAATCGGGATTAACCCTTGGCATGTTAGCTGCCGTCCAAGCAAATAACCCTACATTTTCCTTCAACGGGGTAATAAGATCCTCTCAGAGGGAGGTCGAAAGATTTTTGCTAATTCGAGCTGTATGAAATGATTATGAGCCAATTTGCACCTCTTCGAGCTGCCCTCTGGCTCTGGTCATTTAGTCTCTTGCTAACCTCGGACATCCAAATCAATTAACATAACATTCGACGAGGTCAGAGGTTGTACTTCTTCTTCCTTCAATTTCTTTTTAATTTCCAAACTTGCATTATAGCATCTTCGAGCCGTAATCTGATCAGCTCTCATAGTTGCAACCTCTCTATTGTCAGCAAAGAACTTCATCGTCAAGCAAGCTATAAAAACAATGGCCCCAATTTTGTTCAAAGTTGGCTTTCCTAAGATGACGTTGTAAGCTGAAGGACAATCCACCACCAGAAAATCAACTTTTACAGTTCGAGTATTGGGTCGACTTCCCAAAGTTACGTGCAAAGTAATAAACCCGTCCGGGTATACCTTTTCTCCAGAGAAGCCGACGAGTTCTTCCTTGTAGCTCTGAAGGTCCGAGTTTTTTAATCTAAGTTTGTCGAATACGTCTCGAAAAACGATATCAGCTGAACTCCCCTAATCAATGAAAACTCTTTTGACCTTGGCATTCACCATTTTCGCTGAAATCACCATAGGGTCGTCATGTCCAAGGACAATACCCTCAAAGTCAGAATTTGAAAAGAGAATTTCAGGATTGGTAAGTGGCTTGCGAATGTGCTTCATTTTTCCTACTGCTAAGCTCAGCACCTCTTGAAAATGCCTCTTTCGAGCAGATTTAGTCATTCCACCTCCTGCAAACCCTCTAGTGATGACGTTGATTATTCTGGTTATGGGCTCCTCCTCTTGATGGGTATGAAATCAGTCATTATCCGATTCCCTCTGCGATCGAAGGTGCCACTTTTCGTCATCCTTCGTAGGCGAAGCCTTTCTTTTTTGTGGACTTCGTTGTGAAGCAATATATCTTGCCAACCTTCCCTCTCGAATAAGTTGCTCTATGTCATCTCGAAGATCATAACAATCTTCCGTCTTGTGTACAAAACCATTATGATACAAAAAAAGGGACCTATTAGTATTGGCTCTCACCCGAATTGTCATTGGTTGTGGGAACCTTTTTACCTACCCAACGTCTCTGTATAGATCAGCCAAGGATACGTTGAGGGGAGTATAATCATGGAACCTTCTGACCCTCGGTCCTTTAGCTTCCTTCTTTTGTCGCTCTTCATACTGCAAACCCTACTTTTTCTCGACTTGGTGACACGCTGACGTCGCGGTGGCTTTCTGTGTTTCCTCGAGGTAGATGTACCGTTCAGCTCTCAGCTGGATCTCATTCATTGTCTTTGTTGGTCGCTTCGAGAGAGAATCTTTGAAAGTCCAGGCTGGAACCCATTCAAAAGAGTGATAACCGCTACTTGGGTTTCCACTTCCTCCACCAACAATGTTTCAACATTAAACCTGTAACACCCTCCCAAGTACAGTACTATACTTAAGTCATAGCACCACACTCAAGATTTGTTACTGTTACCTGAATGGACCTTGTCTGATAGCAAACTTTGGTCGCCCCCAATATTTCTTGAGCTATCTAGAGATAACACGGAAATAGGAATGAGAATTGAAAATTCTCAATAGGATTCTCTAACTGTCGTACATGATGTCATCGTTATCGTCTCCAGCTGCTTCGGTTTATTATGAAAAAGGTGAACATATTATATAAACTATTTAATTTTATAGTTCGAAAATATATTGTCCAAAGCAAAGTTCATAATATTCGTACACTTGTCATTTAGGAGAGCCAATACCAAATAAAGTCATCAATCATACTATGAATAATAAGTCTAACGTATTAAAATATAATAATACCAATATACTGAAAACATAACATCTGCACATGCCTTTACTTGTACTTGAATTTATGCAGATACACACAATTTTCTTTTCTTTCTTTGTCTTCCTTTAATATTTATCTTTACTTTCTTCATTTGACACCTTTAGGCGTTACGTATCGCCATCCCTAGGGTGTCTTCATCTGCCTACACTTGAGCGTTACGTATCGCCGTTCTCAAGTGAAGCCTTGCTCATCTTCCTTTACTTGTCATATATATTCCAGAGTATGATCGCCATGTCATACTCAATCGGGGTGTGATCACCATGTCACACTCCTCAGGAATATGTTCATCCTGCCATATCCTAGAGTATGATCGCCATGTCATACTCCCTTGGGGTGTGATCGCCATGTCACATTCCTTAGGGTGTGGGATCATTATGCCACATTTCAGAGTATGATCGCCATGTCATACCCTATCAGAGCGTGATCGCCATGTCACGTTCTTTCAAAATATGGACTCATCATCATATCTTTCATCATAGAATCATAAATACATAGGCTTCATATCTTATTCTCAAATGATAATACTTGCATGGTATTCATACACGTCGCATAACAATATTAACACACCAACATTTAGAACTATCACTAATTTATGCCAAAAATTCGGCAGCATAACGGATCGAATCCACTTTCCCATGAATAGTATCATTCTAGAACAAATAATCAGCCAATAGTACTAGCACCATTATAGCACATTAAACTTCAACATCAACATGGTATAGCAATGTTTAGGTTTTAATTGAAATCACCCATGCCTTAGGGTGCATAGTTCATCAATTTGGAAATTCTGCTTATGTTCCTCAATGCTATTCTGTTTTGTAAAATCTGCCATAAATTCTAGTAAACTCTGTTGGACCTAAATTTTGGATATGTTGGAGTGTTATGTATCTATTTTCTAATCTCTTTGGCTTTATTTAATTTTGATAAGTGTAGCTCAAGTTGTTGGGGTTTTAATTCGGCCTGCCCTGTAGTAGCCCAGAATTGCACACCAGAAAGTAAAAATCCACCAAAAATAGAAATATGCTTGGATTCCTATCAAGTCTATGTCGATTTAAAGCCTTTTGATCCTTTTCGTATCCAAAAAGTTTAACTCTGTTTTACTAAGTAGCTCAAGTTATGAGCTCACAAAGTTGATAGACTCGGATTGCCCTGTCTCTGTTCCAACAGAACATAAGACAACTTCAATAATTTGCTGGGAATTATAGAAAATGAATTTGACCATGAAATTTTTATAGCATGTTCTAATATGTCTTATCTTTCTAAAAAATTTTGTTTCACTTCATTCCAAGTTGTATAGGGCAAGTTTTGCCCTAAACAACCTCTCCCGCCCAGAATCAAACTCAGAAACTTAGGGCAAAGTTCCAAAATTCATATCTCCCTCAATACTAACCCAATGGCCTTATAATTTATATGTATGGAAAGCCCTAAATGTCTAGTTTTATTTAAAATTAGTTTCATAAATTTATGATGTCTCTATGAGAGTCCGTACAGTTCGCGAGTATGGACGCTCTAGGAATCAAGAGATTCCAGATTTCCTATTTTACTTCCTTTCTAGTTTTTCATGCAAGATTCAACTCCAACTCAACCAAATACTTAATAAATCAATCACAAATCAGCAAAAGTACATAATATATCTTCATTTTAGATGGATGAAGCAAGAATTATAATCAACCACAAATCCATAAAAACATAAATAAAGCTTGAATCCTACCTCAAATTGAAGCTTAAGCTAGTAAGGAAGCAAGTCTTGGATGAAAGCATGCAGGTTGGGTGAAGAAACAAGGATGAAGAGAGGAAGATGAGTAAGAAAATGAGGAAGGGAGGGGGTTATTGTGTTGAGGATGAAAATCCAAGGAAAAGGAATGGATGGGAGTTGTTTGAGTTATTAAACATAATGTTGAAAATGACTTGGGAGTGGGTGGTTAGCTTTGGTGAAGGAGATTGAGCCAAGTCTCCCTCTTCTTTTGGTAGAATGTGGCACCACTTTATGGGGGTGAAGGTGGCTAAATTCTTAGCCACCCAAATTAGCTTTTGACGGTATAATTTCTGCTGACTCGGTTCTTGTGATATACAATACCGAAATTGAACCGATTTCCTTCAAACCGGTGAAACCTTACTAGAAATCATCTTATATTTTTCTGCATGATAAATTCAAATTCTCCTGATCCTAATTCCTCTATAATTCACTTCTAATCATTTTTTGTACATCCAATAAAATCGAATAAATCGATTAACAACGCAAATTAAACGTTTAGTAAATTCAGGACGTTATAAATTCGTTTAAATCTTCAAAACATTACCACTAGTCTTCATAAATTTTTCATTAAACAAAGTTAAGTTTTCTAATTCAAATGTTTACATTCCAATCCTAATTAAGTGTATTTCTCTAATGAAACGAAATGATTCAATCAACAGTGCTAATCGAAAGCATTGCTTCTATTATACCATTTTTTTTTTAAGAAAATGGGGATGTTACAAAACCTTTCAAGGAAATCGTGGAGCGGCTCTCCTTGTCGTTGAAACAACCCCAAGAGGCTAGTCACTAGCTTGGGTTTAAACCTGCGAGTTGTGAAGTGAGCTAAAAAACGAGATTGTAAATCCAAAAACTTATAGATGGATCTCGATGGTAAGGAGTTGAACCACTTCAAAGCCGATTTCTTCAACATGGTCGAGAATGCTCGACATTGCACTGGATCTGAGGCTCCCGCTAGTGCCATTCTGGACTTGAAGGCATCCATGTGCTCTTGTGGATCAGTACTTCCGTCGTAAGGCTCCATATCAGTTGGGGGTTTAAACCCCCTCGGGAGCTTTACACTCATTATTTAATATGAGAATGGCATGTCATCCTCCTCTTCATCATGAGTCTGGTAGTGACTGGGTTGGTCAATGTTTCTTATCCTCGAAGGATGTGATTCGGCAATTTCAACTTGGTGGGAATATCCGCTTTTCGATTCCGGGGCGCACTCATAGTCAGGATCCTCGGACCGTTCACTGCCTCGGAAACTTTGCCCTTCATAATGTCGAGTTCGAGATTGGTACCGAACGTCACGATCTCGACCTCGGTGTCCATCTTTCCTCCGATCTTGTCCACCAGCTCCTTTCATTTTGTTGATGCTTTGCTCTAACTCCCGAATACGTTCTGCCTATTCTTGCATCATCGACACGATGTCGTCGTATGGAACTTGTTCCCGGGGTATCCACTCTACCTTGGACACTATAGGGTTCCTTGGGGTTTCCTCTAAAGGCAGGTTAGCGAGTCGACAATTTCCAGCGTCAGAAGCGGATTCCGAAGTAGTGCGTGCATCTTGTTGGTCGCGGTGCGACAGTCACCTTTCACTTGCATGACCGCGGGCCACCACTACATCCCAGTGGTGATTAGAAGCCATAATAATTCACGCGCAGCAATTGAAGGAAGACTTCCCACACACGGCGCCAATGTTCGAATGTGATGGTGACGATTGCAATGAGCTCGTTCACCCCAAACTGAGATAGGGAACCCTTCAACAGCTACACGATGGAAATGGGTGGTTGCACCAGGTTGTCCAGTGAGGAAGGGTGTACCTGCAAGAACTCTGATGTTCAAGTCATTCAGAGTAAGAAGTAAAAGAATCCAAAAAACACGCGCATACCTGTTTCATGGGTGAGACCCTTATAGCTGTATGATTTACAACGGTTTCCAAGATTCCTGCGTAACGGTCTCAGATCGCTTACTTTATGCAATCTGGTTTCACGACGTTATGGAATCTGGAGTAAATGTATAATGAATGTAACGGTTTCAATTGACATCTTCCAAACCGGATCGTTATTAAGAGGCTTTATTCGTCCTTTATGGACCCTTTGGACTTAGTCTGTAACACCTTGTTTCACTTATTGATAAAAAATAACGAATCTCACTCAAATAACATTAAATAATCTTTTCAAAAAACAGAGCTCTGCCCATCGTAAGCTGTCAGATAATTTGCACCGAAAAATCAGTTTATCAAATATGTGCAATTGTTTAATATGTCACATGCTGATCATGTTTCAATCAGATATCCTGACCTCTGAGAAGAATAAAAAATGCTAAAAGAGTTGGAAAGTCTATAACATGGTGATGAAAGAACAACGCTGATTTTTATGTAGTTAAAATAGCATGGTCATGCTTTGGACTTGGCATAATTTAAATTTAAAAGAATAATAATTTTGGTGAAGCTATTATTATAATTTAAAATCCACATATTTGGTTAAACGTTCTCACTCAAATTATTCAAACTACAAAAGTAACGTAAAAAGGAATAATACAGAGAAAGTCATACATGAAGAAAAAAGAATAATATAAAGGAAGAAAAAGAAATCAGATGAAATAAAATAAATGAAGACACAAAAATAAATAAATAAGAGAATAAACGGAGATATCATTGAGAAACGAGGGATACCAGCATTGGTTTTCCCATTGAAAATTCTGTATGATATTGGTCAAAATTGGCTCTAAAAATTTGTCCAAGGACAAGCATGTCAACAACATGTAATAAAACTATATTTTAGGCTCAACAATAATTTTCTTATATCAAATTTAAATACATTATCTACATATGAGGATTTTTTTTTTTTTCGGTTCACATCTACACATGAGGATTTTAACTACATCATGGATGAACTGGCTTGAAAGGAATCATGTATTAATAATTGGATATTTTAGTTATCTTATTTATAAATTTATTATTGTAATTAATAATAGTTGTAAAACTTTTTTCATCAAATTTATTAGTGAGACGATTAAATCCTCGGTGATTAACACATAATTCTTTACCAACGTTTGATTGATTCATGTAGTTTGACACTTATTTCTCATATATAAGGACTTGAATTCAAGTTCAATTAATGAAAAAATTAGTACTAGGAGAATTTAACCCCATGATAACCGACTGAAGGTGCATTAGTTAGAATTCAGTGGACACTAAATACTAGTAGTCTAAATCAAAATATAATTCTTTACAAATAGATTCGTTAGTTTTTTTTTTTTTTTTTTAAAGTTGATTCATTGGTAATATAATTGAAATTTGTACTTATTGATATATAATTCTACAAATCTGTAAATGATGTATCTAAACTTATGTACGGAATCATTATTGTTATAAGTTTGCTGGTGATACTGGTATGTGGGTGGGGCTAAGTGCTAAGCACCAAGCAGGTCATGCACATGCCTAGAATGGCATGAGATCTTTTTAGCTCTAAACAATGTCCTTCAGGTCTCATGAAAAGGCAAATGGTGTGAGAATAGCAGAACATAGCACACACCGAATCGCCTTTCATAAGCTGAAAGGTCAAATAAAATAATAATGAACAAGTCCAATTTTAAATTTGGTAAAACAACACCACCTTCTTTGCTTGTTCTTCACTTCAAAAATCAACCTAGAAGATCCTGAAGATTCTGGATGAAATCTGTGCGATCTCCCTTTCCAAACTGTCAGATTGCCTATGAGGATTATGCATGTTACTGACCAGATAGGTTCCCATTTAAAATGTCACATCCTGATTCATCACCATCATCATCTTCATCTCTCTCCCTTTGGCTTTCCACTAGCCTTGTTCTCTTCTTTCATCCATATTTCTCCATCTGTTGTGGCTTGCACATATTATCTTCCAAGTTATGGGTATGCCTGCTGAAGCCCAGTTCCATGTTTTGGCTGTTGATGACAGTCTTATTGACAGAATGTTGATTAAGAGGCTCCTTAAAACCTCTTCCTTTCATGGTACTTTTCCTGTTCACTGGTGTTATTATTATCATTACAAAGAAGAAACATATGAGAATGTTGTGTTATTATTTTTCTGAATGGAGTTGTGTTACTAAATTTAATGCGTGATATCTGATTCTTATGGATATGTGTTGTAACTGCAGTTACTACAGTGGACACTGCTAGTAAAGCTTTACAATACCTTGGTTTGGTTGAAGATAAGCTGAGGACTTTTGACACTCCTTCTGTTGCTTCAGAAATTCATCAGGTTCGATTCTATTGCTAAAGCCTTCAACCATTTTTATGGACAGAAAGAAACAATTTTAAGGAACAAGTTTGTATTAATCTTTGATCTAATTTCTTACACTAATTCATGCAGGATGCTGAAGTAAATCTGATCATAACAGATTACTGTATGCCAGGAATGACTGGCTATGATCTGCTAAGAAAAATCAAGGTAGGCTCTCGGGATATTGTTCAAGGTGTCTTAGAAGGCTTGTGTCACTTCTTTATTTGATTAGGCTATCTTCAATTTCATTAAAATCTTCTGCCATAATTTTCTGGTCATTTCCAAAATTTGAATGCATCACAGAACTTGGTCAAATTATGCACTATGGAGTTGATCTTTCTTTAATATTTGGGAAAATATTTTGTAAAGAAGGGATCTGATTTCATAAATGCGAGTGAATGTGGATTTTCAAACAACACGTAAAAAAAGTCACTTGTGACATCTAGGTTGGGATATTTCCCAAATTTTCAATACATAACAAATTTCAAACAAAATTTTTCATTGCAGTCATGACCTTCAATTCAATTGCCTGTATATTCTCTTGCTAGATTTTAAAAATATTAATAAAGGTTCATTGGTTTGCAGGAATCTAAATCTCTTAAAGACATACCAGTTGTGATTATGTCCTCGGAGAATGTTCCATCAAGGATCAACAGGTGAGGAAATTGCATCCTATAACCCAATATAATATCAACATAATTATTTTGAAATTTTCATATTCACATATTTGGGGGCATCACGTGACTGAATTTCAAATCTGACAAGTCCTGATTCATGTTTTGATCAGATGCTTGGAAGATGGGGCTGAAGAATTCTTTCTGAAACCAGTTCAACAGTCAGATGTAAACAAGCTCAAGCCCCATTTGTTGAAACCAAGAGTTAAGGAAGAGCAAAACCAACCCATCAACAACAAAAAGAAAGGCATGGATGAAAGCCAATCCCCAGATAAAACCAGACTAAAATGTAACAGTTAAGATTGGTCCCAAATTAAAATTGATGATACATACTACATAGATAGTACTTAGAACATTTTCCTCTCATCTGTTTCACTGACTTAATAGTGAGAAGAGTAGATGGCTGCCCAATCATACAAAAGAAATTAGTAGTACAAAATCTGGATGTAAATAGACCAGAAAGAATTCCACTCAATTTTGGTGGATAAATGGCAATCATATTGACAAGTTTTACTTCACTCGTGTCTCTTATGGTTGACTCTCAAACGGGCACCAATTTATTTATTTATTTATTTCCTTCCTCAGTATTGTCAGCATACATTCAAAACAAGGTCAAGAACCTATAAATGCAAATATATCTATCTATATGGTCAAAGCAAATGTTACCTAAATATATGATGGGAAATATTATTTTGGGTGAAAATTCGTTATGCTTTGAAGCAAAGACTGATATTTCAAAAGCTTTTGGTCCCACATTGCTAAGACCAAAGCCTTTCTGTTTATATACTAAAGTGCGTTTTGAAAGCTACATAGACCTAATTGCGCCAAGTGGTTTTGGGCTCAGTACAAATCTGCGATTCAGCCCCGCTGCGCCCAAAATAATGCAGCCCACGCTGTTGATTACTAGCAACAATAGAGCTGATGCCCGCGAGAATGAAATTTTACTTTTCAAAGGCGAAACTTATGTTGCCCTTCTTTCCCCTCATTGTGTGCCTAATGCTGAAAGCGAGCTGCCATAATATAAGCCGCAATCAGGGTAGCTCATGCAACAAGCCAAAACAATATATGTCATCATGTGAACTTGGATCTTGGTGGGATAGTTTATATAAGGCTTCCTTCCGCTGCACAGCACAGGGCTTTTAAGAAAATAAATAAATATAAAAATAAAAAAGGAATCTTGTTGCTAGATATGCAGAGAGATTGAAGAACTATGATAATGTTTCTATTTTTTCTCGAGAACTTATGATCCATCTCTGCTCTCAACTAAGGACCAAAACAAGCATTTGATAATTAACACAACATTCATTATCGAAGAACAAAAAACAAAAACTGAAGTCCTAAGCTGTAGGCTGTAGCTCCTGCTCAATCAGAATGATTTAACCACATACAAATAGAAGATATGTACTTCCATTTCCATCCTAATAAGCAGAAAATGCTGAGAATTCAATGAAGTTCTCCCGTAATACAACCTATAAGAAGAAACAATATTGTGGCCATTTACGCGTTTTCAGTCACATACAGTAATCAATTTGTCGTAAAGACAAAACTATGCATAAATAGGTTTCAAGAGAAGATGATTTATGATGATTAACATACAAGGGTTGTAAAAAGCCCCCACCATATGTTTTTCCAAATATAAATGATTTTCCAAATACTAATTAAAACTGATAACTAGAGAAACGACCTTGAGATAGCCAGAAGCAATGCATTGCCTGCAGCAAGTCTGGGAAGGATCTTCCATAAGCAAGATTATTATCATAATATCATATCTCCATCTGCTGTATCTTATTCATTGTATTTCTTGACATCAGACCCCTATCCACCACATGATCCCAGAAGAGCTGTGACAATTTGTTTCCACTAGCATCAGCAGTGCTAAAGCATCTATAGATTTTGACTGTTATCATCAACCTCCTCCTAGCCATCTCTGCCAATACATTTGAGGCAGCACTTGCCTTCCCTGCTTTCCAGTAAGCATAAGCGAGACTGGTGTAAATTACACTGTCACCTGATATACCCTTCCCTTCCATATGATTCAATAACTTTTCAGCACATGCAATCTTTTCTAGTTTGCATAACTTTCTTATCAATGCCCTGTATGCGAAACATCAAGACAAAGACCTCTACTCAAAAACTCATGCGGCAGTGCTACAACTGCATCCGCATTGTCTTTCTTGCAGTATCCATCTACAATCCATGAGTACGTGCAGTAACTGGGGGAAAATCCAGCATCAAGCATGCTAAACAATAGCTCCTTGGCACTTTGCAGCTCATTTATCTTGCAGAACCCATGAATCAGTGCCTTATATGTAAACGGGTCAGGCTTAAGCCCAGCTTCTAACATCTTATTCTTGAACTTCAAAGCAGATTTCAAATCTCCTATCTTGCAGTAAGCATTAATCAATGTGTTACACGTGATACTGTCGGCTTGAACTTTTCTTTCACTCATCTCAGTCAAGAGTTTGTTTGCATCCCTTATCCTGCCATCATGACACAGCTTGCGCAAAATCGAATTATAAGTGACAACTCCAGGGTACAACCCCTTAGCCTCCATCAACTCGCGCATCTTCAGAGCCTGCTCGAGTTCATTCGTTTTACAATACCCATCAATCAATGTAGTATAAGTCACATGATTGGGAGTTGCACTTTTGATCTCGCTAAACATCCTCATAGCTTCTCTCATCCTACCTTCTCTACAAAACCCATAAATAAGAGAATTGTAACTAACAATATCAAGATCTATTCCCTCCCTTTCCATTTTCTCCTGGATGGATAAAGCCTCATAGTGCATACCTTTCTTGCAATACAGCGATATCAAAGTATTGTACGTGAAAATATCAGGAAGCACGCCCTTTACTTCCATCTCATTCAGTAACTGTTGCGCCCTCTCCACGTCACGCGACCTGGAACAAGCATGCATCAAACAGTTGTAAATGTGGATATTAGGAACAACCCCAACTCGACCCATTCGCTTATGAATCTTCCACACCAAGTTAGTAACCCCATCCTTGACCAAAGCATTCAACAGCACAGTACAAGCATGCAAGTGAGGCTTGACCCGACACAACCTCATGTGCTCAAAGACCTGAACAGCATCCTGCAGGGTCAACTTTGACTTCGCGTAACGTATCACAAGCCAGCTCAGCACTTGTGAATTGACCTCCGGGTCCTCGTGAGTCCTCACCAGAGTGGTCAAAACCGAAGGCGGCGAGAGGAAGTCCCTGTGGGCAATTTTGTCGAGCATCTGTTGCGCAGCTTTGAAGTGCTTGTGCTTGGCGAGGATGTGAATCATGGCCCACGAGCATTGCAATGAGTGGGTGTAATTTGGGATGGACTCGGCCCATTTGAAGAATGGGAAGGAATGAGAGGGCCCGTAACCGTGGAGCGAGAGCTGCAGAAGCACGCGGTGAACGGTGGTGGAAGTGAGAGCATAACCATTCTTCGCCGTCAACAGATTGCCCCAGTGACCCTTCACAACAACTGCGCACACACAACGAATAAATTGGCTCTGATTCTGACTCTCAACGAAAGCCATGTCTATGTCTATGTCTATGATCATTTGGCATATAGAGATTAAAAAACGTAGGCAAATTTTGCCCTCATTGTTAACCTTAAAATACCAGTAATCCATCCATATAGGGCCACTTGCCACGTCCTTCAAGGTTCAAAATCAAAAGTACCAGACTTTAGTTTGCTGCTTTGCGAAATATATTATGTGGTGGTGTATAACTTTTTTGTTCTACTTTTGTCAATCTCTGCAATGTTTGCAGCAGGGAAAGGAATGGTGCTGCTGATTGCATTGAATCCCCCTGTAGGCTGGGTTTGGTTTGGTTTGGTTCGTTTCCAGTCTACACCCCCTTCCCCATGCATCCATCATATATTACGGTAGGACTCAACGGGCATATCCTATCCTACAGGGAAGTCGTAGTCTGCTTTCTTTGTCTGGGTGATGAGTACCCATAATAATAATAATAATAATAATAATCATCTTCTATGCCATATATATATATATATATATATATATATATATATATATATAGGGAGCATATCACATGAGAGGAGTGATCTATTATAAAAATGAGAGGAGTAAATTTTGACCGTATAATTATATATGGATAGTTAAGATTTAAAGTTGTTTAAAGGTCACATGATCACTTAAAAAAGTCATGTGATTTTATATTTTAATATTGAATATTCACGTAAGAGTCAATGGTCAATATTTACTCTTCTCACTTTCATAATAAATCACTCTTCTCATATATATATATATATAGTAAAAATAAAGGGGATTGTCATGGATTGGTGTCCAACTTCTTCTTCCCCGTTTTAGCCCTTATAAATAATTTACTTAACAATTTTTTATGGGGTTAAAAATACAACTTGAGAGTTAACTACCCATTATGTGCGTACATGTGCAATTTTTTCATCCCTCTTCTCAAAACCAATATTTGCATTATAGTTTTTATGCAATTTTATCCTATATCCTGAAACTACTTTCAACTCTTCTTCTATGTATCTATCATTTGCTTATTCTCTCCGCCTTTCACAAAACTCCGCAAAAAACTTCATTTGTTTTTCTAGTCACTTTCTCCTTCGGCTTCAATAATTGCACATAACTATGGCTTCTACTTTTTCTTTTATAGTTCTACACTATCGACAGCATCAACAAAGAGAACTAAACACAATTCATGTAAACAAGAGGTAGCAGCACAAACGTTAGATTAAGTGTATATTTTCTTACTCTATGCAATGTTAATCTTTTTTTTTTTTTTTGCCTTATCATGTTGTTCGCTTTATTTCATTCTCTCTGCAAGTTAGAATGCAGAAAATAACCTCTGATTCTATGTTCTGTGGGTGTGATCGCGAATTGGAAAGAACCGCTGAGTCTGATAGCGAGACTTCCTTCGCGAGGGAGAAGTGACTGAAGCAGATTTAGTGAAGGAGTCTGGGAGCGGTGGTGAGGGATGGTGTCCACACAACTGGCTTGACTTCTCCTTTATGTGTGGTTTTGTTTTCCGTTTTTAGTAATTTCACTTTCATTTTTTGTTTGAATTTTGAAATCTTTCTTTAAGTTGATGGCTAGGACTTGGAAAACTCTAATTTGTTCAGTCAGTTCTCAGGCCAAAAAAATTAAAAGGGAAAGAAAACAGTGGTTCAGTGTAGTTGTAATACCCCAATTATGTTGAGTATATAATGTGACTTGAGGTTTAAGGTAAACTATAATTTTCTACCATTTTGATCCCTGAAAAGTTTTCTAGGTCTGAATCATATGCTTATTTGGAGAGGTATATAATTTGGACATTTTCTTGAAATTAAAAGTCTCGGTAATAGTTATTTAGGTATCAAGAAGTTAAAGACTGATTTTTAATAAATTTTAGAAGATGATTAAATCAGCATTTTTAACCCCAAATGTTTTAAAATCTCTAGATTTTGCATATTTGTACTAGAATCAAAATTTTTTATTCTGATTCTTAAAAATTTTTATTTTTCTGATATTTTTAGTGAATCCAAATGGGGGTATTCCCTTATTTATATTGATATGTTAAAGTTAATGGAAATTAAAATTAAAGACATTAAATAAGTGTGGCATTTGAAGCTTCAATATTGGCCTTTGTTTGAGCTAGAGATGATTTAACATGAATTTGGAGTATATCTGTGCCTAGGGAGTCGCGCTAAAGCGTAGCATCTTGCACTCTCTCTTCTTAACTGCCTCCCCCTCTAAAGTCTCTCATCATTATTTCCCTTATCCTTCTTCACTTTCTTTCTTAAATTTTCTTCCAATAACATAACAAATCAACTCATCATCAATTTTCTCAACTTTCAACCTCACCCCCATCAATTTGTCATCATAGTTGAATTAGAGGGAGATGTGGGTAAGAGACCCATACCCTCAAATTTGACTCCTTCTCTTTCTTGATACTCTAAGGTAATTTTTAAGGTCAAAACTTCTTCTATGATGTGGTCTAAGTGTGGGAAACCTTGATGGGTACTTTTGGGTAGAATTTCATGGGTTTTGGCATTTGAATTGGGGTTTGGAGAGCTAGGCTAAGTTTATTCTTATGATTATTGCTTTTGAGTCTCTAATGAGTGATTTTGTGACATTAGATTCCAGTGGAGAGTATCCGATTAACACCGTAGCCTTGGATGACCAAGCCCCCTCTTTGCAAACCTAGCTTTGTCAGTGGATAATATGATTATGCTAACATTGTGTGTTAATTGTGTTGGTTGCTTGTTATAGTTGCCATGGATGATTTTATGTGATGAGTTCTTGGATTTAATTTTGTAAAATGATTATAATTGAATGTTGCTATGCAATTTGGTAAATATGATCCTATGAATATAGACACCCTGGGGATGGTGATACGTAATGCCCAGAGGTGATTGATAAAGAAACCACACTAGGGATGACGATACATAACGTCCAGATGTGGGAAGGATTGGAATATGGATTTTGACAACATTTATTTATTTATATGCCATGATGAATTGTTTTATTCTTTTGCTAAGTGCTATGTCTATTTGTTTTATATGTTATCATGGTTATGTTATTCTTCACTAAGTCCATTTGACTTACTCTTCTTCGCTACATGTATTTTAGATAGCCTGCTGATCTACACTCTTCCTTCCCTGCCAGTTAGCTTGCTATAGCTATCCTTTTGGTGAGCCGACACCCTGGATTTTGGTCATGGTTATTTTGGATCTATGATGTATTTTGGGGAACTTGTTTTATATATATGTATATGTGTGTGTGTGTGTGTGTGTGTGTGTGTAGAGTTTGCTCTATAGACTACAAGCAAGGTATTGCCTTTTTTGTGTATGTTACTTTGAGATTGTACCTGGAAATTGATAAGTATTGGAAAACTGTCTCTCTTTGGAAGGATGGTATATTTGATGTTTTTACAGGATTTGCATAAATTATACATGGAAATTGTAACACCCTCCCAAGTACAGTACTATGCTTAAGTTATAGTACCACACCCTAGAGTTATTACTGTTACCTGAGCGGACCTTATCTGACAGCAACTTCAGCTGTCTATGAAACTTCTTGAAATATCTAGAGATAACATGGAAATAGGAGAGAATTATAAATTCTCAGTAGGATTCTCTAATTATCATACATAATGTCATCGTTGTCATCTCTAGTTTGCTTCAGTTTATTATGAAAAAGGTGAACATGCTATACAAACTGTTTAATTTTATAGTTCGAAAATATAATATCCGAAGCAAAGTTCATTTTACTCATATACTTGGCATTTGGGAGAACACATACAAAGTCGATCCATGAATAATACTATGAATGATAACTGCAAACATATTAAGATACTATAGCATCAACATACTGGAGACATAACATCTACACATGACTTTACTTGTACTTGAAGTTATGTAGATATATAAAATTTACTTTTCTTTCTTTATCTTCTGCTTAACATGCCATATTCCAGAGTATGATCGTCATGTCATACCCCATCAGAGTGTGATCGCCATGTCACGTTCCTTAGGAATATAGATTCATCATCATATCTTTCATCGTAAAATCTTTACATGCCATCATGAATTGTCGGTACTTACACTAGCTGGGTCATGCCATGCCTCATGTAAGCCCTATCCCCTATACTCACACTAGCTGGGTTGATGCCATGCCTCATGTGAGTAGGGTGCTTGCATACGTTTTAATCTTTAGTCTTTATTCTTTAGCCTTTACTGCCCTTGGGTATCTAATCTGGGAGTGAGCTCGTCAGCTCAGCTCATGATCATCGTCACACCGACTAACCCACAGGGGACCCACTGCCTCTAGGTCAGAGGAACTCAGTTGGCCAGCTGCCTCCAACATAGAGGGACCCAAGTTTTAGCTGCCTTCACAAGGAGGGACCCAATGTGCAACTGCCTCCAGGTGAAGGGACCCACATCTTTATCATTTAACTGCCTTCACAAGGAGGAATTCAATGTGCAACTGCCTCCGAGTGAAGGGACCTATATCTTGTCTTATTTAATAGCCTTTACAAGGAAGGATCTCAAATAACTGCCTCCAAGTGAAGGGACCCACATTTAATATATTCACATTCTTTCATTCTCATGCATAATCAAGCATAGACATGCGGAATATACTCATACATATGCTTCATCATTTATTTTCATATACCTCATATCATACTTAAATCGTTCTTGCGTGTAGAATTTCCACATACATATTTATAATTATGTAGCTGTTCACATCATAAATTTTCTTGCATTATAAACATTCATAGTTTCATAGACTTCTATTGTAAATTCGGTAGCGTAACGGATCAGATCCATTTCCCCATGAATAGTGCTAGTTCTCACGGATAAATCAATCATAGCAGTATGATTAATCTAGCATACCTATCAAGGTAAAACTTACAACCGTCAACTCAAGCCTCATATGTTCACTAACACTTGTGAAACCATCAATTTGGTCATTTCTGCCAATTCTATTCAGTTCTACCCAAATTTTGTATAATCCACCGTTATTTCTATTCAACTCATTCATACCTAAATTTTGGATATGTCATAGCTCTATGTGTCTAGTTTTCAACCCTTTTGGTCCCACCTCGTTTTGATATGTGTAGCTCAAGATATTTAAATTTTGCCTCAGCCTATTCGGTCACTGGTCCGAATTACACTCTTGGAAGTAAAAATTTACTAAAAATCGAAACCAAGATCAAATCATACGGAATTGGTCTCATATTAAAGCTAACCTTTCATTTGCAACAAGTTTCATTTCATTTGCTTTAGTATAGCTCGACTTATAAGTCGTGAAATTCGACCTTCTTAAACTACCCTATTTTGGCCTGGTTTGAATATAGAGTAACTTCTTCAAACCACTGGGAACAATTGGGATCATAACAAACTCAGAATTTCATTATGGGATGTTCCCTTATGTGTAAGCTTTCTAACGAAGTTGGTTCCACTCAATTTGGAGTTGTGTAAGGTGAGTTACACCCTTCTCAAGTCACATTGTTCGGATGAAAGTCCTGATTCCTAGGTTAACCTTCAAAAATTCATATCTCTCTCAATACTAAGTGGCTGAATTTTCAGCGACTTAACATAGGGTTTAGGGCGTACAATTATATTGATTCGGTTCTGACAGTTTAAAATACCGAATCTCTACCGATTTCCTTCAAATCGACAAAATAGTTTGGAAAACTTTTTGTGAAAGTTTCTATGCATTTATTCTAATTCCCTCAAGTCTAGTTTCTCTAATTAACACTTAATTAGCTCCTAATTAACCTGTCATTAACTTCTAATTAATTATACATATTCAATAAAGTCAGATACATCGATTAATAATGTATATTAAACTTAGCGTAATTCTGGATATTATATTAAATAATTTCTCATAGTCTTTTACACAACAATCTAAATTTTCTTTAGCTCTAGTATTTATAATTCATCCCTAATTACTCTTATTTTTCTAATAAATTGATTAACAGCGCAAATCAATTGCACTGTTTCTTTGGATTGTTATCTTTTTTATTTTTCGTAAATCCTTTAATATTTTCTGTTTGGTTTCCATAACTAATAGCATTTTCGTAATTATAGGCAAGTCTAGGGGCATCCCACGTCATTTCACATGTGGGCACCTCGGTGGCCCAATTGGCTAAGAATTTAGTTTCTACGTTTCTGCTATGTGATTCTGCTTCATTTGAAAGCCTATTCTACTAATTCTATTGATTTAGGGACCTAAATGTCATTTTCTAAAAAATTCAGGGGCAAGGTTGTGAATAATAAAAGTTTGCCTAATAATGTTTTTATCATTTCCTATTACGTTATATAGGGATATTACACTGCTAAAGAGATTATTTATGCTCACTTTTAGAAGATGAGAGCCGGAAACAAAGCAAAATTTTTTAGGGTCCAAAATCAAAAAAGAGTTTCTCTTTTCAAGGACTAAAAGATATAAGATAATTAAGGCAAAATAAAAATATATTGTGTACAAGAAGTCAATTAGTTACACAAAGGAAAACCTAAGGTATAAATTAAATTATGATTAGTTGGCATATATGCCATGCAATAGAGAGTTGTTCTAATAGGTAGTAGATCTAGAACTCATGGTCCCTTCCTAAATTAAATTTATCAATATAAACTAAACAAAATATAAACTATAGTACTCAAAGCACTGGGGACTGTAATACCCGGTTTATAATAAATGTTTAATTAGAATAACACGTCAGTAATTAGAAAGTATTAAAAATTTTCATAGTTTACGTTTTTGGGTATTTCCTAATATAGTAATAAAAGAATTAAAATTGTTAGATAAAATTTTTGAAGCATTAGCTTTAAAAAGAAAAAAAGAAAAAAAAGCCATGGAGGACCATGGTGCACCATAAGTGATATGGTGCACCATAGAGCCCTCTTTTCCTTTATTTCCCACCTAGATGCTTCTTAGGGACTATTCACGCATCCTCTTCTTCCTTCTTTCTTCTTTCTTCCTTCTGCAAATTTCCCTTCTTCCTGTTACGCACCCCTCACGCCTCTTCTCTCAAGATTTCCTTCTTCTCTTTTATCCTCACTCATTCTTAACCTCACATAATCATCACCATCACGTATCTTCCTCTTCTCCACGTTGTTGCTGCCTCATAGTTTCTCCCTTCGCTATCTCTCCCTCACCTACGTCTTTCTCTCTCCATCTTCCATTCGCGTTCTGCTTCTTGAGGTGGCTGGTTCCTATTTTGTTTACTTCAAAAACCAACACATACTGGTGAGCTTCCTTTCTTGAAGCTTGATGCTGATTTTGTTTTATCTATTGTCAAAAATTAAGTCTGTTGGGTATTTGAATTACTTTAGTCTTGTGAGGGTAAAGGAATGAGTGTAGAAATATTTAAAGTTTTAATTTGAGATTAGGATATAGAGTAGTAGAATATTTTGCTCACTAGAAAAATAACATGTAAATTAAATTTGCAAGGATAGACAAAAAGGACAAGGAATAAATTCTGAATCAAATTTGTGTCTAAATGGAAAATAATTGCTTATGTATGCTTTCAGATTCCCCAGGAGATTAGCCCGTCAGTTTAGTAGCTCCCAGGACATAAATGGGACGCTCTCCGATATTTTATAAGTGGACAATGCCTCTATGGCATATGGTTTTCTTTATGCAATTAATGTTGATTTGGTTCTAGCTTATACTAGCAATTTGTTTTATATATTTAGTTAATTATGAATATTCTGTTTATAGTTGATATATTTAGCTGTTCATGGATGTCCGTTTTGAAATTGTGGAATTTTATTAGTATGTAACTGTTGACAGTTTCAAGAGTTTGCTTTTTGAAAGGAGATTTCAGAATTTATAAATGTTAGGACAAGCTCCGGAACCGTGTTTAAATTATTAAACTGAGTTGTTAAGAACCTTATTTTGAGTTGGAAAATTTTACTTGGGATTTTCATCTTCGAAAACTCTATTGAATATTTATACCTTTATTTTCGAAGTTTTATTAATATCTATTACTTCAGTCTTTATATACTTTGTGGGAGGATTCTCAATTCAACGGTAGCTAGCAGTTGCTGACGCTAGCCTTGGTGCACCTTGGTTCGAACTCAGCCAGCAGGGGTGTTGCTAGCTCGGTGAGTGTGTGTGAGGCCAACATACACCGCCGACTCAGTCAAATATGAAGGGATTAACCCTTATTTGGATATTCTTAGAATTAGAAACCTCCCTGCTTTGACATTCACATTTAAGAGATGTATTTTTGAAATTGTAAGATAACATTAACTCTATTTGTTGTGAGAATTGTCATTCAAATTGTGAAATAATATTTATTCTTCACATATTGCATAGTTATATGCTAATTTTTTAGTTATACTTAGTTTTGATATTAACTCTTTAATTATATGCAATTTATTTTATTTTTGAGCTTGTCCTCATATGCTATAGCACCATTGCCCCTCACTGAGTCAGTTAGACTCACTTATTTTCTCTTCCTATTTCATATTCTACTGTTGTACATGCTTTGGGTCTTCCAGTGATGTAGGATGCAGACATTTTTGGACAACCCCTCTATATGTGAGGGCTTTTTTTTCTAGCCTTTATTTTGATGTTTTGAATATAACTGCCGCCTTAGAGTTGCTCTATGATATGCTGCTGCTTGACATTCTTTTTGGATGGGATATGTGTATAGGAACTTGTTTACCTTATAAACTATGTTTCTGGGAATTTGTAGTAGCCAAAGATGTATATATTTATATGTGCATATGCATGAGTAGGTAGATGTAAATATTTTACTATTATAAGGAATGAATGCCTAATATTCGGATATGTGCAATTTACTTGGAGGTGCTCTGAGAGCCTCAAATTGGATATATGTGCTGGTTGATTATTGGAGCAGGTCTGGCTTTTACGGGAAAGCTGGAAATATAGGGGATATTCTATCCGGTTGTCACGGAAAATTTAATGTTTAAAGCTTGCTGGAGGTACGTCACCTCCAAGCGCCGGTCACGACTCAGGGTGGGTTGTGACAGGGACAAAATATTATGGTGATAAATGTGGCTCATTTACACAAATTAAAAGCTTAACTATGCAAAGTATTCCATGATGTTATTCAATTTTGATCTCTTAACAAGGGTTAATTCATTCCTTTTGAATTATCTTAAATGTAAGATATTGTATACATAATGCCTAGTTTAACAAGTTAATGTTGTAAACCTGAGGCGCAGTTCCAAGTCTTAGAAGAAATGACAATGACTGTACTCCTCTCTAAGTGTTGTAGGCTTGTAAGGTTTGAAATTATAAAATTACAAAAATAGTTGTATCCGATGTTCTAAATTATTTTTTGCATTTTTGAGGTTGTCACTAATAAAAAATTTAAATGAAGTACAAATATGATTATAGTACTAGAATAAACTTACCACTTTAAGAGGAGGAACGTTCTCTGGGATTGATAGCATTAGGCTTTCATTCCACACTGGATTCAAATTGTTCTTTATGACACGTGTTTTTACTGACTACAGGAACAAATATTAAAAGTGTTACATTGTTTATGTTTTATTTTCTCCATTACATCTACATTTCCAATTAGCTTAGGATGAAGATGCTCACTTGATGACCTAAATAAAGGATGACATAAGGGTCACTACTCATTACATCCCGAACAGCCAGGTTAGTGCCTTTAACCACATTCCTTAATCAACCCGACAAATTCAGCCATACCTGCCTATAACAATAAATGAGCAACAAGATTAAGTATTCAAAACCATATCCAATATGTCAATGACTAACTTTCCCCTTTTTCTACCAAGAATAAAGTATACAATATGATGCTTCACATTATAATAATGTTTTGATTTCATCTACTTCTTAAGGCTCTGGCATAAAAAACACATAGGATATAAAGACTAAAAGCAACAAATCTTTAAAACAAAATCTTGTAAAGGTAAATTTTTTAATCATATCAAAAACTGAAAAACAAAGACTTCTAAGGAAACTAAGGCAAGGGTTTTGTCGTATCATGCATCCAATTACTTTTTTGTACTTAGAAACTATAATCATACCAAACAAATTGATTTCTTGTTCAGGAAAAATGTCTCTCCTAAATTTACCTATCTCCTTTCTTATTTTTTTTGTTTTTTATCCATGCATGATCACTTTAGTGAGCATGAGAGATGTGAATTATTCTATTTCTTAACAATTGTTTTATTCATTTGTCCCTAAATTTTGCCAAACAACCTATCATCTTTGAAATCACATTAACTACCAGGGAAGGATACAGATTTGTAATTCTTAATGATTCACCTTCCTAAAATATATTATCTTTTAGAAAGTACATTAACTACCAGAGTCCTACTTGATTTATAAATGTTGTCCATATTATAAAGCATGGAATTCATTAAAGAAGAATTTGTCATAAGTCATAACTAACATTTACCCCTTTGTAGTAAAAAATGTTAGAAATAATTTTCATGATTATTTAGCTAAAAGAAGACAAGGAATAATATTTGAATTTAATATATAGTGTACTTTCTTGCATTAACTAACTCTAAAAAGGGTGGTTTAGTTCATTTGAAAAGTAGCTGATGGAGAAGAAACATTACCAATGAGCTACTCTTCTTTGGAGCCTTGTGCTTTGAATCTTTTCTAACCCAACTATTTCAAAATGCGTTCTAGTTGGTTGTTTTTCATATTGTTTCTTGTCCATAAGAAAATTGTTGAATAAAGAATTGCTCTGAACTGATGATATACCTCTTCCTTGATACGGTATAATTGGGCATGTTAAATTGTCACCACTAGTAAATTGTAGCAACTCATACTTTCGCCTAAGAAATCATATAGCACATCTTTTGTAACATCCCGATTTCCGAGTTCCGACTTCACTCTCAGGTTTGATCAATTCCCATTTCCGACTTCATCTTCGAATTTCACATAATATGGATAATTTCCAATTTCCGAGTTAGGCTCACATTAGTCTACGACTTCCGACTTCATTTGGATTATTTCCATGACTTCTGAGTTTAACCTTCAAGTCCGAACAACATGGAGTGATTCTTGATTTCCGACTTCATGTTCTAGTTACGAGTTAAATGGGTGGCTTTCGAGTTCCAATATCCGACTTCATGTTTCAAAGAAAATGTACCCAATTTCCGACATCATACCTCATGCTTCATAATAGTATACATGGGTTCCGACCTCCGAAGTTATAGTTTAACACAATGGGGCAAGTACCTACCTCCGAGTTGAATATAACGAGTTCCCCGACTTAGAGTTGAACTCAATTAGAATAGACACGAGTTTGGATCTTTGAGCTGATTTCCAAGTCATACACGAGTTTCAATCTCCGAGTTTATTCTCAGCATTGATATTCATAGGTTCAAATGGGAATTCTGAGATTATATGATTGCGAGCTGTATGACTTCCGACGTCCAACCTTGCTTCCAAGTTTCAAATAAACTAGACAAGATTTCCTCGTCACAAATAAAATGGGACGAGTTCCGACTTTAAGCATAATGGATACGAGTTCTGATTTCAGGTAGAATGGAAGTGTATCCCACTTTTGGGATGACGTGGAGAGCAGCTTGTGGAACGACGTGGAGAGCAAATTGGCCACAAAAGTGAGAGACATGGCCGAATTTCAATCACAAAACTCCAACCAATCAACACCACAACTCTCATGTATTTAAGTCAGACTCGCCTCCTCTTCCCAGCTGATTTATGCCACTCTCTTTCCCTCTTGCTCCAGCCTTCTTCTTCCTTTCTCCTTCTCAATCTACTCTATCAAATCTCCAAGCTTTGTCAAGGTTCCATCAATCCAAACTCAAATTTAGCAAAATCACACTCCAAAGAGGTAGGATTCTATTTCTATTCTTGAATTTCTTGCACTATGGTTGTATTAAATTGTACTCTTCTTCATGTATTGGATGATATATTGGATGTATATGATGGACTATAATAGGATTAATAGGAAATCTTGAGTTGAAATTATGGTTAGAAGGAGAAAATTAGAAGGAGAGAAGAATCAGGATGCTGTCTTGTTGAGGAATTCCACGGCAGTCTGTATGGCGGAGTGTACGGCTCCGCCTACAACCAATTAAATCTGATGAAACTATTTTTAGATGAAATTAGACATTCAGGGGTTTCTATCCATGCATCATTTAAGGTTGTTGGATTAGTATTGAGAGAGATATGAATTTTTGAAGTTTGACCTAGGAATCAGGACTTTCATCCAGGCAGGGTGACTTGAGGAGGGTATAACTCATCCTATACAACTCCAAATTGAGTGAAACTAACTTTTTTGGAAAGCTTACACATAGGGGAACATCCAGTATAAAATTCTGAGTTTGTTATGGATTCGAGGAAGTTGCCCTATGTCCAATCCAGGCCAAAGCAGGGTAGTTCAGGAAGGTCAACTTTCAGGACTTATAACTCGAGGTATACTTAAGCAAATCAAGTGAAACTTGCTGCAAATGAAAGGTTGTCATGTTAGCTTTGATATGGCACCAATTTCATATAATTTGAGGTTAGTTTCAATTTTTAGTGAATTTATACTTCCAGGAGTGTAATTCGGGCCAGTGACTGAACAGGCTGAGGCAAAAGTTGAATATCTTGAGTTATATAAATCAAAATGATATGGGACCCAAGAGGTTAGAAAGTAGACATATAGAGGTATGACATATCCAAATTTCAGGTTTAAATGAGTTGAATAGAGGTAAAAGTGGATTATATAAAATTCGGGCAGAACCGAATAGAATTGGCAGAATGAACAAATTGATAGTTTCACAAGTGTTATTGCACATATAAGGTTTGAGTTGAGGATTGCAAGTTTTATATTGATAGATATGTTAAGTTGATAATATTGCTATGACTGAATTGTCTATGAGAACTGGCACTATTCATGGGGAAACGGAACTGATCTATTATGCTGTCGGATTTACGGTAGAAGTTTATGAAACTAGGAATGTTTGTATGCAAGAATGATATAAGTATGATATGAAGTATATAAGAATAAATCAAGAAGTAGTATGATATGAGGTATGTGAGAATAAATGATGAAGCGTATATATGAGTTCATTCAGCATGTTTATGCATGATCATGTATAAGAATGAAAAGACATGAGTATATTAAATGTAATTATATTAAATGTGGGTCCCTTCACTTGGAAGCATTTATTTGAGATCCCTCCCTGTAAAGGCAGTTAAATGATAAAGATATGGGTCCCTTCACCTGGAGGCAGTTGCACATTGGGTCCCTCCTTGTGAAGGCAGCTAAAACTTGGGTCCCTCTATGTTTGAGGCACGTGATCAGATGAGATCCCTCTATATTGAAGGCACATGGTCAGATGAGATCCCTCGGTTATGAGGCACGTGACCAGAAGAGATTGTAACGTCCCGATTTCCGACGTCCTTACACACATCTTCCCGATTTCCGACGTTATTCAACTCCAACAACGGACGTCCGACTTCACCTTCAAGTTTGATCAAATCCCATTCCCGACTCAATCTTCGAATTTCAGATAGAAGGGATTATTTCCTAGTTCCGAGTTCATCTTGAACAATTTTCGACTTCATGACCTCCGATTTCTGATTTCATCTAATCTTGACTACTCCTGATTTCCGACTTCATCTTATGCATATTCTCCGATTCCCAAGTTTGTCTCACTACGACTTCCGACTTCATCTGGATTATTCCCACGACTTCTGAGTTTAACATTTGGTGTTTGATGCCTTCCGAATTACCGAGTTCCGACCTCAGAGAGTCCATTCCCAGCAGTGATATTCCCGGGTTCAAATAGGAGTTCCGAGATCATATAATTGTGAACTGAATGACTCCCGACTTCCGACATTGCTCCCAAGATTCGAATAAACCAGATGGGATTTCCTCGTCACCAGCAAGATGGCACGAGTTTTGACTTTAAACATAAATGGGACGAGTTCCAACTTAAACCATAATAGACACGAGTTCCGATTTCAGGTAGAGCGGAAGCGTATCCCACTTGTGGGACGATGTGGAGAGCAAATTGGCCACAAAAGTGAGAGACATGGCCGAACTTCAACCACAAAACTTCAGCCAATCAACACCACAACTTTCATGTAGTTAAGTCAGACTTCCCTCTTCATTCCCAGTTGATTTACTTTCTCCTTCTCCTTGCTCCAGCCTTCTTCTTCTTCCTTTCCTCTCTCAATCCAACTCCATCAAATATCCAAGCTTGGTTAATGTTCCATCAATCCAAAACTCAAATTCAGCAGGATCACACTCTAAAGAGGTAGGATTCTACTTCTATTCTTGAATTCCTTGCACTATGATTGCATGAGATTGTACTCTTTTTTATGTATTTGATGAATCATTGGATGTATTATAATGGATTATGATGAATTATGATTGAATTCATAGGAGACTTTGAGTTAGAATTATGATTAGAAGGGGAAAATTAGAAGGAGTGGAGAAGTGGGATGCTGTCTTGGTGAGGAAGTCCACGGCAGTCCATATGGCGGAGTGTATGGCGCCGCCTAGCACTAGTTAAATCCGATGGAACCATTTTTAGATGAAAGTAGACATCCAGGGCTTTCCATACATATATCATATAAGGTCATTGGAGTAGTATTGAGAGAGATGAATTTTCGAAGTTTGACCTAGGGTTTAGGACTTTCATCCGGGCAGGGTGACTTGAGGAGGGTATAACTCACCCTATACAACTCCAAATTGAGTGAAACTAACTTTGTTAGAAAGCTTACACATAGGGGAACATCCTAATATGAAATTTCGAGTTTGTTATGGTCCCAATTGTTCCCAGTGATTTGTGGAAGTTGTCCTATGTTCAATCCAGGCCAAAATAGAGTAGTTCAGGAAGGTCGACTTTCAGGACTTATAACTCGAGGTATACTTAAGCAAATGGAGTGAAACTTGTAGCAAATGAAAGGTTGTCCTGTTAGCTTCAATATGAGACAAATTTCGCATGATTTGAGCTTAGTTTCGATTTTTAGTAAATTTATATTTCTAGGAGTGTAATTCGGGCTAGTAATTGAACCAGTTGAGGCAAAAGTTAAATATCTTGAGTTATATAAATCAAAATGATATGGGACCAAAGAGGTTAGAAAGTAGACATATAAAGCTATGACATATCCAAATTTCAAATTGAAATTATTTGAATAGAGATAAAGGCGGATTATACAAGATTCGGGCAGAACCGAATAGAATTGGCAGAATGGCCATATTGATAATTTTACATGTATTAGTGAAACATATAAGGTTTGAATTGAGGATTGCCAGTTTTACATTGATCCATTTATATGAATAGATTGATTATATTGTTATGACTGAACTGTCTGTGAGGACTAGCACTATTCATGGGGAGACGGAGCTGATCGGTTATGCTGCTGGATTTACGGCAGAAGTCTATGAAACTAGGAATGTTTACATGCAAGGATGAATTTGAAGATGATATGGGTTATCAAGGATGAATTAGAGTATGAATGGGTATATAAAAACCCTATATTCAAGAATGACATAAGTAGGAGATGAGGTATATGAAAGTAAAGGACAAAGCATATGTATGAGTGCCGGTAGAATGGTAAAGAGGCTACGGGCCTTTATATGTCACGACTATGTACGTGAAGATCATGTGTGCAATGACAGATGAAAATAAATGAAGTATAGGTACATTCAGTATGACTATGCATGACCATGTATGAGAATAAAAAGATATGAGTATATTAAATGTAAATCCCTTCACTCGGAGGCAGTTAATTGAGATCCTTCCCTGTGAAGGCAGTTAAATGATAAAGATATGAATCCCTTCACTTGGAGGCAGTTGCACTTTGAATCCCTCCTTGTGAAGGCAGATACCCTCTACCTTGGAGGCATGTGGTCAGATGAGATCCCTCAATTTTGAGGCACGTGACTAGAAGAGATCCCTTCAATTAGAGGCACGTGGCCAGAATGAGATCCCTCCAAGACTAGAGGCACGTGGGTCCCCTTATGGGTGAGTCGGTGTGACGACGGTCACGGGTGAAGCTGACGAGCTCACTCCAAGGTCAGGCTACCCAAGGGCAGTAATAGCACCCTAGGGACGGCGATACGTAACGCCTAGGTATGCCAAGTAAAAGCTAAAGACTAAAGACTAAAGATTAATGTATATGCAGACACCCCATTCACATGAGGCATGGCTTCGACCAAGCTAGTGTGAGTACCAAGTGCAGATCCCATATTCCTAAGGAACGTGACATGGCGATCACGCTCTGATAGGGTATGACATGGCAATCATACTCTGCAATGTGGCACGTAAAGATTTTATGAAGACAAAGAAAAGAGAGATGAAGAAAGAAAAGCAAGTTTTATGTCTATGTATGAGTTTATATACAAGTTAAGTTATGTGCAGATATTATGTCCTCAGCATATTGATGTTATGTGGGCGTCTTAATATGCTGTAGTTCCAGTAAAGTATATATAGAAGTTATGCCTCTAGTACATTGATGCTATCGTACTTTATTGTGTTTCAGTTATTAGTCCCAATATAATTCATGATTTGATTTTTATGGGTTTTTCCCATAAATCTTAGGTGCAAAAGTTATGTATCTAGTGTATTGAGGCTATTGTGTTCTACTATGTTTTAGTTATTATTCATACTATAATTCATGAATTGGTGTTGTATGGGCTCTCCCAGATGACAAGTCTATGAGTAAAACTGAACCTTTGCTTCGAATATTGTATTTTCGAACTGTAAAATTAAACAGTCTACATAGCCTATTCACCTTTTTCATAATAAACCGAAGCAAACTGGAGATAACAACGATGACGTTATTAATGATACTTAAAGAATCCTACTAAGAATTTATAATTCTACTCCTATTTTCTGTATTGTCTCCAGATAATTTCAGAAGTTTCCAAAGACGGCTGAAGTTGCTGTCCAACAAGGTCCGCTCAGGTAATAGTAACAACTCCAGGGTATGGCGCTATGACGTAAGCATAGTACTGTACTTGGGAGGGTGTTACAGAGATCCCTTCAATTAGAGGCACGTGACCAGAATGAGATCCTTCCAACCTAGAAGTAGTGGGTCCCCTTACAGGTGAGTCGGTGTGACGACGGTCACGGGTGGAGCTGACGAGCTCACTCCAAGGCCAGGCTACCCAAGGGCAGTAATAGCACCCTAGGGACAGTGATACGTAACGCCTAGGTGTACCAAGTGAAAGCTAAAGATTAAAGGCTAAAGAGTAAAGACAAAAAATTTAAAATATATGCAAGCACCCCACTCACATGAGGCATGGCATCGACTCAGCTAGTGTGAGTACAGGGGACAGAACTTACATGAGGCATGGCATGACCCAGCTAGTGTAAGTACCGAATGAAGGTCCTATATTCCTAAAGAACGTGACATGGCGATCACGCTCTGATGGTGTATGACATGGCGATCATACTCTGGAATGTGGCATGTGAAGATTTTATGATGAAAAGAAAGATGAAGAAAGAAAAGCAAGTTTTATGTATATGCATAAATTCAAGTACAGATAAAGTTATGTGCAAATGCTATGTGTAGTTTAATATGTTGCAATTATTATCCATGATATCATTCATGAATTGATTTTTATGGGTTCTCCTAAATACCAAGTGTATGATTAAAATAAGCTTTGCTTCGGATAGTATATTTTCGAACTATAAAATTAAATAGTTTGTACATCATGTTCATCTTTTTCAAAATAAACTGAAGCAAACTGGAGATGACAGCGATGATATTATGTGTGATAATTAGAGAATCCTACTGAGAATTTATAATTCTCACTCCTATTTCCGTGTTGTCTCTAGATAGTTTCATAAGTTTCTGAAGACGGCTGAAGTTGCTATCAGACAAGGTCCGCTCAGGTAACAGTAACAATTCCAGGGTATGGTACTATAACTTAAGCATAGTATTGTACTTGGGAGGGTGTTACATCTTTCAATAAAAATGGTATAATTCCTCCACACATATACAAATATGTATATAATTAAGTTATGCTTCTTTCTTACCTGATAAAATCAGAGCGTTCCTCGATGGAGGAATGTGGTCTTGGTTTTTAGTGTTACTTGGAAGGCAAGCTTCATATTTCTTGTTTAGTATTGTATTTCCACCCAACTTGACCAATGCATCAACTTGTTCATTTGTCCATTCATCTAGCTTCAGTGATAGAACCTATAATAGTTTCAAATCATATTAGAATATTTTTTACAGATGTACTAGAGAATTATGTTAGCACAAGTCACCTTGGTAGGTGAGGGATGGAGAAAAGACAAGAGGCATACAACATTCCCTTTCTACCAACTTATAAAACCAAAAGTACCATATATCTTAGTTTATGACCTTTTCCCAACTAGCAAGCATTTTCCTTACTTATAGTGCTTGTGATGTAAGATAAATATTTTCTCAATTGTGAGTAATTAATGCTAAGGTCACTTTTAAATAAATATGCTAAGTAAGCAAACATCAGAAGACAGAGGAACGAAAAAGAAATGAGAAAGCTGCATTACTATTTATAACTTGAGAAAGTCCAAAACACAACATATATTAAAGCACACATGCAATTATTTTCCATTTCCTTTATTTGTATTAGATATTATAAGAATGCAACAAAGCCTAAATTGAGATGAATTTCTCAAAAAGAGCTAGAAATAGTGAAGAAGCACTTTTGAGATTTTTTTATAATGCTAGAATAAATGTTTCATATAATTATAGGCATATTTTATTGTGAGTCCAAACCTTCTTATATTTCCAAGAAGATATAACCCCAAAAATGTAGACAACACTGATAAAAAGATGAGGAATAATAGGTATACTCACTTTTTCTAAGAAACTCACTATCTATCTACCATTGGATGGGGTGTGAACCCAATTTAAGTGGGGTCCACACCCCATCCAATGGTGGATATTTGATGAGTCAGCACGGTGTCCTAGAAAAAGTAAGTACACTCAACATTACTCTAAAAAGATAACTAATTGTAATCAACAATTTCCTTTAATTGCAAGTTATGTTGAAAAGATACCTTTGATATGTGGACTCCCAATCTTCTAAGTATGCCAGAACACTTGATGCAAATAAACACTCCGAGACTTGAAGATCTGAAGTTCAAGAAATGTTAATGAATAAAAACATGAACAGATAATATAAGCTAATGATTTTATGATAATACTAACTTCTCTATAACCTTTGAATACAATATTCCATATCTTACACAAAATTTTGATCAATTATTACACAAATCACTCTGACTCGAAAAATAAATGGATAAACACTACACCAAAATAGACTTTTAGTGGCAATTATTTAGTGGCCATATTGTTTTTGTTATTGATTTTCTCCACCAACTAAAGCTTTTATGGCGAATATGTATTAGCCAATAATAACCTATTATACAGTGGCAATTATGATTAATTGCCATTAAAAATAAAATTAATTACCTGCCAAAACTTAATTCCTGTGCCAAGAAAATCTATGTGCTCTTCTTTCCCTCGTTTCTTTCTTTTCACAAATTTTTTACTCTCTTTTTTTGCACACACCCACACAACTCAACAAGAGCCTCTTACATAGGGCACTTATCCTCCATGATGACCCAGCCTTTGCTTCCACCGCGTTCCTCTATGAGTATCATCGCTCAACAAAACCCTTTCCTCCGTGAGCATCATCACTCAGCGACAATGCAGCCTCTGCCTCCGTTACGTTCGTCCGTGACCAGGTTCATATCGTCTTCTTCTTCAGAATCATGATGTGCTCCATCCCTTTTTGATTTCCACTGCAGCTCCCTGCCATTTTCTTCATCTAAATCATGATGTGCACCGCGATCCTTGGCCCTATCCTTGGTAAATCTGTCTTCATTCTCATTTCTCCTTAAATCCCTTTTATTTTAATTTTTTCATTCTCAGCTTTAATTTTTTGTTTTGAATCTACTTTGATGTTGCTTTGATTTTCGTAGTGCACAAGAGGTAATACACAACTCACTAAATCCTAGTTTCTATTTGATATGAATTTGCTTCTTGTGATTTTGATTATTGAAAATTAAAATTCCAACTCATTGCAGTTTAATGATTATATCTGGTACAATATCTAGTTCTTCTTTGCTTGAAATCTCATATTCATGTAATAAAGTGCCGAATTGTTGTTTGGTATACATGGTTGCAGCTTGGGATTTGTTTTCCCCTTTTTTCCAGTGTGTTTTGTGAATGTAATTGAATATCTGACTATTGATAGATACATAGAGCAACAAGCTATATAGCTATGGGAAATTTGGTTAACATTGCACTTAGTGGGTTGAAAATGTGTTTAATCCTTCTTGAAGCTGAGAACGAGAGGTTGAAGAGTGGGTCGCAAACTTGGAACGGAAGAAGACACGAGAAAGAAAGAGAGAGAGAAGCAGTGGGGTGGTGCTTCTAATGTGCATCACCTATCAATGGTGTAGAGGTACTTCAAGTATAGCCTCAGCCATTAATATTAAGATAAATGGTTGCGATTACAGAGTGTGTGATGCTCACTACAAAGTAGGGAGCAGGGCAACAATCACCTTAAAATTTTAACTATGATTTGATGGTCTGATAGTCATTTGATGGTAATTTTTGCCTTGTAGTGTTTCTACCTAGCTTTGGACTTAGTTTATTGAAATTTAGTTCCAGAAGAGTCTAGGAAATTTCTAGCAAGTTGTTTGTAAACTTTTTCGAAATAAATATTTTTGTATTTTTTTATTTCAGTTTTTTTTTTTTTTAAATCTAGCATCTTTCCCTTATTTAGGTATAAAAATTTAGCAGCCTTTTGATCACTACTCATGTTTATAACCCCAAGTCAAATCAAAATACAATATGCATGGTTACTTTGTAGTTGCTAAAGCAGTTTACCTTATAATATTCAAGGTAAACTGACCAAATCAACTGAATCCTCTAGAAGGTGTATTTCTTTTTGATGAAGCTTGGTTAACCTTACATATAATGTAATTTGATAATTCTAATTTATAATTTAAAACCTTACACATAAAGGGACTGGTTTGCTACGACTAATCATGTAAAATGGGTTGATACTAGTATATATTTTAAGCACCATATGGTTATTAAGTCAAGACTCTATCTTGTTAATTCAATATACCTTGTCTAGCTACATCACAATGACTTAATGGTAGGGTTTAGAGTTCTAGTTAGGCTTCATTTTGAAGCCTGGTAGTTTTCTTGTGCTTAAGAAACTATAGTTGGAATCATGCAGGTAGCATTAAATGGGTAAAGTTAAGGAACTGATGGGGTAAAAGCAAGTGATATTTATTGTTTTTTTTTTAATCTTTTTAAATGAGTATGGTGGCTGATTATATGGAGTTAATCTAATTAAAGAAAAATGTATGCAATGGACTTGAACAATTATGAGCGACTATGTATATTTGGTGGTGCACTCACTTTATTCACCTCCCCCCCTCTTTCCTTTTGTTTTTTTTGGTTTATTGTGTATCAGGTTCTATATAAAAGCAGATGCAATAATAGACTAGATGAGATTATAGAAAGGGCGTCTACAGATAAGCGTGAGGTATGTTCCTTTTTTCTGGAAATATGATGGAAGTTTAAGATGTGAGAAGAATGAACTCTCATTTGGTGGTATGTTACAGGTAGAATCATTAAGCAAGAAATATGAAGAGAAACACAAACAAGTAGTAGAAATAGCATCCAAATTGACTATAGAAGAAGCTAAATTTCGTGATATATAGGTAATTAAAAGTCTACATTATGTGTTGGTATATAGTAATAGGTGAGAGTTATTGACTCCCCTCCTCCATGTTACTTTGCAAAGATGAACTCATGTCTTAGTAGTTAGGAGGATATCCTTGAAACATTTCAGTGCATCATTTAACCATTTCGGTGCATCAATTTCCTCCAATAAGTTTATCCATATTAGCAATTTCAATTATTCACTAACAAAGGGACACATCTTTAGGAAACAGGCATGATTTTGCAGAACATTTTAATTATGTAGTTGTCATTAATTGCTGTGAGCAATGCACCCTGGAAAGTTCCTTCATGTGAATCTTGAACTAGCCAAACCATCCCTTAGTTTTTAGTCCATTTAAGGTGCTATTCTTTTGTCTATAATATGTTATATTATATTAACTCGTTTTTCCTCTATAATATGTTAGTCCATTTAAGGTGCTATTCTTTTATCTATAGCAGGTTTTGCAAAAGTGTATTGGATTCTTGCTTATTTCCCATTTTAGTTCTTACGTGTTTGAGTTCTGGTTTAGTTGTTACAAATTCCTGTTTTTTAACATAATTTGTAAACTGGAACTTGGATATGTTTACATTGGCTGATTATATAATTTCAGACTATGATGTGTACAAAGGTGTATTAGATGATATGTAGGTTTTGCAAAAAGGTATTGGATTCTTGCTTTTTTCCCATTTTAGTTCTTATGTGTTTGAGTTTTGGTGTAGTTGTTGAAAATTCCTGTTTTTTTAACACAATGATTGATAGTTTTCAAAGTTGGTTTTATTAATATGGGATGCTTCAAATTGACGTTTTGTCTCATGATTGATTCTTAGTGACTAGTGTCTTTTTTATGATACATTGGTTGATAGTTTTCAAAAGAGATTTCTGGTTTTAAGAGAATACAGCAACCCAACATAAGGGGTGTAAGCCATTCAAATTTTTGTTTTTTCATAAGTTATTTGACAATGACACAAAGAAATTTATGCTTTTGAATGTTTCAAACTGATTTATTTCATTTCAAATCATAATTGGGCAAATGCCCTTTGTATGAGGTATGGACATCCTTTTTGCATCTGGTAATCTGTTTAAAGATCTTCTTATGCATGCTGAATCTATTGCATGGGTTGTATGTTTTGTGGTATGCATGATATTTGTTTGCTTTGCCACTTGTTTCTTCTGGAACACTTATTTTGTGAAGTTATCATCACTTAATAGTAAGGCATTTAATTTTAAATACTAATCACTTTGTTTTGTTCTTTTCATTTAATCATAGATGTTTAAATGCATGTGTTTCCTGAAGGATTGTTTATGTTATCTGTTGACTTGTGCACTTACATTCATATTTAAATGACACATTATTTTTATCTTATCATTTCAGGTCATACATTGTAATATTTCAAAGCGGAAGGCTTCATTATAATCATGCATTGAAAATTTGTTTTTGAAGTCTTTATTATTCTGTATTGTGACTATTGATCATACTACTTACTAGGATCAATGATACTAGTTATTGGATTCGAATTATGTACTTATTAGTCTTTTGCTATTTGACATTTGCGTAGTTAATGATTAATAGTTGCTTTTTTTATTGTGGATTTAATGAAATATTTGTTGTTTTACTATAATAAAATTTGATATGTTTAATTTGAATATTTATTATTATTTGGATTTTATAGAAACAAATATTGCAACTAAACTAGTTAATGAAAAAGCCACATTTTTGGTAGCAAATAGGCATAACATTTTTTGGCAATAATAATTGCCAGCGAACAATTTTGTCAAATAAGAGCAACATTTTTTGCAATAATAATTGTCAATAAAAGTATTGTCAATGTTTTTCCTAATAAATAAAAATGATATTTTTCGACAATAATAATTGCTGGGAAAAATATTACTTAATTTTTTCCAGCCATACCAAAGGCCGTTGAAGGGAAAGAAAGGGCAATTTTGAAACTAGTTGTAGCGGCAATACAAATTGCTAGTAACAATGACCGCTAATGATCACGGCTTTTCCCGGCAATTAATACAGTCTTTATCAATTGTCATTACAATGGCCGGGAAAACCCTTTACCGACATTGTCTATGTTGGCAAATGATTAATGGCCGGTAAAGGTTTTTGCTGCCATTTCTATGGCCGCTAAAGACAAAATTTATGGCCACTAAAAGATCTTTTTGGTGTAGAATCAAAGTCAATTCTTCTACTAATATATGAGTATAAATCATCAACTACAATCAAGCTCTCATTGGATTGTCAAAGACAACAATATCAAGCTTTGTGATATTGGACAAAGTTTAAAGGACTATTATTGTGATATTAGTCACTATAGCACTGTGGAATAAGCCTAAGCAGCTCTCACTAAGAAGTAAGTGTTGCTCAATATTATAATATACTTAATTAAATTTAAATACAATACAAGTAAAGCAAAAAAACTAGCCACATAATATATTCTACAAAAATCAAATCTTTTAGCCAAAGGGTGGAATAAGAGCAAAGGAATTGTGATGCCCCAAAGTTTTACACAATATAAGTTGAGTCTCTTGAATGTTAGTGGGTTTTAGAATGTTTACTCTTACTTGTCGAGACCAGGTTCTAGGATTCGGGATTGAAAGTCCGAGACCAAGATCCGAGATCCGAGATTCAAGGTCTTGATTGTGCACTAGAGGTGAGGTTTGGGTACCTAGTTTCAGGTTCTGTGGTAAATCACCACTTGTCCATCAAGAGGATAAGGACCAGTGTTCGTGTTCCAAGTTCCATGGTCGGTCACCTTGAGCAGCAAGATGTCGACTTACGGGGGTTGGGTTTTGAGGCTATAGTGACGGGGACTAGATTCTTGGGTCATGGCATGCGAGTATAGTTCCTCGGGTATTAAGGTTGGGAGCTATCTTAACTCCAGGTGATGCCTTCCGAGTTCCAAATTAGAGTAATCCAACTCGATGTGATGTGTTTCGGGTTCCAAATTAGAGTAATCTAACTCAATGTGATGTTTGTGCTCTAGGTTAAAGTGTTGCATTCTAGGTTCCAAGTTCCAACATCGCTAAACTTGCACTATAGCACAATGCAGAAGGCTTTAAGTGTTCGAGGCAAAATCTGCAGCTCCATTTCTTACTTTCTTACATCGAAACACTCCCCTTTCTCTAGAACTCTTTGTTCGTTGTCCTCATCCCCCACCTTTTCGAACTTTTTTCTTCCTCCTCATCTAGCTACCGTCCATCCTTTCCTGCAACGTTGCCACCACGCGCATAGTAGTAGTTGCAATGGTGCCTCTTCCCTCAACGAGATTTAGAGGCAAATTTTGGGGTAGAAGTCATTTTTGAACTGATCCCTCACATCTATTCCATTATTCTTCTTCTTTAAGCTCTACAAAGTAATCCTAAGCCTCCAATCTCTCCCTATGTGGATTTAACCATACTTCACCATGGGTGTTAGGTTTGAGTAGTTGCATGTTAGAACCTAAAGCTCAATTTGGGGTTTTGATATTTGAGAGTGATTGAGGTTAATCCTTCGTCTTAATGACTAATATTGGGTCAAATTATCATGTTTCTAATAGTAGATTCCTCTGAAGATCTTGTTCTTGGCTTCGTGGGACTGAGATTCTACTACTGGGGTTGAGTTATGAGTAGATAACAAATCCTTAATTAATTTCTAACTTAGTTATCTTGCTACATTTGTAGTCTAGTAATTATCAAGGCATTATTATGTTAAAACTCTTTCTTTAATTATATTATTTCCAAATTTTCACATGGGACAATGGAATGTTTTATATGGTACTACGTGAATTGTTATGTTTGAAAAGAAATGAGAATGGTATGTATGATAGTAAGAAAAAGGCTTGTGTATGAAGGATCTACAGCTAACAGCAGTAGATGTTAGCCTTGGTGCACCATGGGTTATTATTTACACAGCCACACATAGTATGGTGCGTGATGAAGTACGGGATCACACGAAGGAGATGTTGCCTAAGTGTGATCTTGACGAACCATCATGGATTAGATATCTTCCCTTTAATTTTAAATAATTCAATGATATTTTTGAAACTATAGTTTTTTATTTAACTTTACACATGATTGTTATTCTAAATTGTTATACATTATCTCATGTGGGTTAAGGGTATTATATCTCTTACTGAGTTACATAACTCACCCTATTACCTTTCTTTCTTTTTTAGATATAGGTATGGACTTAGGAGCTAATCCTTCTACCCCTCAGCAATGATTCCTTGATTTCCTTTAGGTGAGCCCTTCTTAATTAAGGACAAGATGTACTTGTAAACCTTTTGTGGACTTCGTAGACTAGATTAGCTCCATAGTATCACAGGCAATAATGTTGTCAATTGAGCCCCATTTTAGCGGGCTGGCCCTTAGCCCCCACATTTTAAGGCCTACACTATACAACCCACTTAAATGAGGGGGTTTGTTGGCCCTAGCCCACACAACCTCCATTCTAGTGGGTTGGGGCAAAACTCTCCTTTGGGCTAGCCCCCATCATGTAAAATAAAATATCCTGCAATTTGACACCATGTGTAACATCCCCAATTTCAGCTGTGCTAAATTACCTTCCATTCTGTTTGTACTTGGAGCTCGGAACTTGATACCGCCTATTCTGCTTGAACTCGGAAATCGAAACCTGAGATTGTCTGTTCAGCTTGAACTCGAATCTTGAAACCTGATACCGTCTGTTCTACTTGAACTCGGAGATTGGAACTTGAGACTGTTTGTTCAGCTTGACTTTGATCTCAAAACTTGATACCATCTGTTCTGCTTGAACTTAGATATCAGAACCTGAGACTGCTTGTTTTGCTTGAACTCAAAGATCGAAACTTGAGACTGCTTGTTTTGCTTGAACTCGGAGACGAGGACAGCCCCTACTCTGCTTCAACTTGGAACTCGGGAATTTTAACATCCATAATTTTCCCTTGTGCTAAATTATCTCAATGACCCTGAGTAACTAGGCACTTAATGAAGTTAAAGAATAAAGGCTTAATCAAGGGATAAAAAAGGTAATAAAGAAAAGAAAAATTGAGAAAATGCTTAATTAAAATTAGAGAATTTTAAATTAAGCACTAATTACAAATTTAATTTTTCTGATCATGACAACATTAGTTAATCGCTAAAGTGAAAAAGTAGAAGACAAAGTTGCTTTTTGTAAGAGTTGGTATAAGGTTTGTCTAAAGTGGCATCTTAATACTCCATTTTGTCCCCTTAATCACATCAAAATCAAAATATCTTCCCTAGACACCAAGAGAACCCCAGGACCACACCCTTATACATACACACACATTCACTTTTTCACAAACACACTCATTCCTCTCCGAGCCACTCTCATATCCCCTCAATCTCAAGAGAGAAAACTCTCTCAACTTCTCCACCATCTTCATTCTTCTTCTTCTTCTCAACTCTCCATCTTTCTTAGCCAACCTCACTTAGCCTTGTGAGAACTAGAACTTTTAGCTCTCACAAACACATCCTCACTCAAGCAAGGAAGCAAAATCTCATCTTCCCCTCACAAAAGGCTGTGAACACCTTAGGAGAGCAAGAAGGAGATTTTTCATTTCAAGATCCAACCTATTCTTTAGTCTAGGTCATCAACTTGTGGCAAAATTCTCCATCTACTTTCATTCTCTTAAGACAAGCCATAAGAGTCCAAGTTTGTTCATGACTTGGAGCCTCAAGCTTTGTCTCAAAAAATGATGACTTTCATGTTTCTACTACTTACTTTGCTCTTATAATATCATTATCTTGAAAAGAATGTGTAAAGTTTTTATTTTTATTCACTTTCATGTCAAGAGCTCCTAGCCTTAGCCATGGTTATGGAGCCTTTGGCACATTTCTTGTTGTCACCCCTTGAAAGATTCTATAGTTTGCACCTCTTTAAGTATTTGAGTATTCTTTTGGCTTACTCTATACTTTTGTGATCATATCTACTAAAAAGTTGCTTTCTTGAGTTTAATTAATGGGTTGTCACAAAGTGGCCATGAGAAAGTGCTCTTAAATCTTAAACAAGGAAAAAGTTTCAAGCTTTATTATTTATTTTTATAAAATCAACACTCTATGTTTATAAGTCTTGAATAAACCTTAAACAAGTAGAAAAAAGAAGTAAAGCAAAATAAAAATTGGAGCTTGGCACCTATATGGTTTCGGCCATGATGAGTAAGTTATGAAGGAAAGTGAGTTTGATGCTTGTAGAGATAGATCTATGGTTTATTTGAAATATCAACACACTTTATGACAAAGAAAGTAAAAATGAAATTTTACCTAACCTTAAGGTATCTATTCAGCCATTAATGAAAGAAAAGAGAACAAAATGTTTTTAACTAAGCCTAGAACAAAACCTTGTAGTCATGAAAGCTTGGTCTTGCAACTTTTTAATTAAAAATCACTTCTTGATAATGATGAGCATATGCTATTATTGGATTCATGAGTGTGGGCATGCTTTGACTCGAGGGACTAGAGATCTCGAAATCCCTTCGGAATAGAAGTAATGACGAGGGCTCCAATGGTCATGACATAAACCTAGGAATCACTTGTGTACCATTTCAAGGAAACTAAAAGATTTGAAGGCAAAAACTTTGATGGAAAACCCTATCTAAGGTTACGGCATTAACAAGAAGAAAAAGGGAAATAAAGTGTTAAAATTTTAACTGAAGAAAATCTAATTCTTAAAGTGTGAAGATAAGAAACCAAGTAAGTTACATGGTAAACATGAAACCTAAGTCTTAACAAGACCATAAACATGGCCATGGTTTTTGTGCTATTAAATAAGAAGGAAAAATGCTTAACACCTAAACTTGAGATAATTAAGATCCAATATGCAACAATGGATAAATTGACATTTCACTTAGAATGAAATAAACAAAGAAGTATGCAAAACCATTAATGAGATATAACTTAACTTGAAGCATAAGTAGCTAAAAGCTTACAACACATTTATTCTAAGCTATGTGATTCTCTCATGAATAGATATGAGAATTCTCATAATGACTCATAATATTTTTCACAAAGTACAAAGGAAACCATAGATACCCTCTAGGGTGTGAATGTACGATGCTCTTATGCATGTTGTTTGGCAAGATTGTTTGGTTATTGGATCATAATTGAATGACTGTTGGTACTTGATATAATGATATAAAATGATTATGGTTGTTTGTGGTTGAATTTCCTTAGTAGGCAATTTTGGGAAAACTCGAGTCTACCCATTATGATGCCGAATTTCCTTTGTCACATGCATATATGTATCTTGTCTTTGAACCAATACTAAGATTTATGATAAGAGCAGAAAAGAGGTAATTGGATATGATCCTTCAAAAGGGCAGGTGATCCACAAAGATATGATAAGCAGGTGTGATTCTTCAAAAGGAAAGGTGACCCATTAAGAGACCCCTCTACTTTGGAGGTACACGGCCGAGATCCTTTCCAATTTAGAGGTAACCCCTGTTAGTTTAGTCTGATTTTAAATTAGTACTGTGTGACAATAGTCACGAAATTAGCTCATGTCTAATAGCAATCTATTTAACGACATGTAAAGTAAAGAATGTCAAGCACATGCTAAGTGTGAAAGTAAATTTAAAGAAAGACTCTAATCAAATCAAAGTTAATGAAAATGCATAAAATGCCCATGCATCTATACTTCTGTTGCATTCATTACCATGAATGTCTTATCTCTATGTCTATGCATGTACATGAATGCTTTATGACATTATTATTTATGATGATATGCTCCTAAGTGACAGACTAAAGGCAATCGACTTTAGGACTTAATGATTTCGAATTTATATAAAACTGAACTTGTGCATGCTCACTCATTTTATAATTAAACTCGAAATAGTTAGGACGATAACGATGAAACTTACCTGTCTAGTTAAAGTCCTACTAAGAAATTATATAGCTCACTCCTATGTTTCTATGTCGTCTTCAGACAGGGTTGATGGTATCTATGACAGCACTTTCGGTGGTACCACGAGGAGTTGTCATGTTATGACACCTAGCTAAGAAGGATTGAAATAGTAGCGTAGCATTTTTATTTTCTTAAGAGTGCTAGTTAAGCAATTTATGTATAATTAAGAACATGTTGAAAGTCTTGCTACTTAATTTAACCTATTACACATATGATAATTATTAAGTGCAATTATTACTCTTGATTTATTTGTGATGACACTATTATCTTAAAGTATCATGTTATGTTATTTCTACTTTGTCATATACTGTTTAGTAACTCAGCGATATGAGGAACAATGTCTATATATATACAAGTAAGTAAGTGCTTAAAGACTCAATTTTCAAGCGTAAAGATTTTACAAAAAAAAAAAATTATATCCTATTTTCATATATTTATGCTAATTTCAACTATAAGAACTTCTGCTAGTTAAGAATAATGACAAATAATACCATAAAATAACTTAAGCATGATATGGTATTATTTGGGTACACCACGCATGCAAAGTGACCCTTTTTCATACTGTCTGACCGTTGGTTTGTTTTTTCCTAATGTTATGTGACTGTTTGTTATTGGACTTTGCTTTCTTTGTAATCCAATGACATAATAATAATAATAATAATAATAATATAAATGTGTAATTTTTAGAGGCCTCTGGTTGACCTCAAATAATAATTTAGTGCGACATCAAATTATTTAACCTCAAAACACCACATTGCTGCTCTCAATTCCATGCGACAAAATTTTGTTTCTGGAACTATTATATTTTTCTCCACCTACAATTTAATTGTTTTTATAAAAATTAATTTTAATATATATATATATATATATATATATATATATATATATATAACTTTTAAAATAATAATTAAAATATATTTTTATTAATATGGCAACACATAATTAAATAATTATGCACAGAATTTTTACACTAATAATATATTAAAATTAATTTTCAAATTTTATTCTCATTTTAGTATTTAATATGACATAAATTTTATAAATTTATAAGTTAAATATATTTTTAAAATAAATTATTGGAAGAAAATAATTATAAATATTATATTTCTATTTTTTTTAAAAAAAAGCTATGTATATATCTAGTCAGTAATGTCTAGTTGAATTTTTTAATGGCTTGTGATTCTTAAGTAGATAAAATAACCATGTAGCATTGCACCCAAAATAATAATAATAATAATAATAACCATGTAACCTACCTTAGTTTTTTGTTTATTGCTTCTTATATAGAACAGTAGCATATACACTTATAATCTTTTAGTGTATACCATGTCAATAATAAGGTTTCTAAATTTAGAGATGTTGATAATGATGCTATTATTTAACATAATCCAAACCAAACTATTGGACATAGATTCAAACAAATTATGACTTAATTAATAACCAAATTGAAATCAAAGTAATATGATGCTCAGATGAAATGTATACGTTTAACTAACTTATTAAAATTTATAAGTAGAAAACTAACTAAAACTAATTAATGTATGACTTTAATTTTTTATGCATTAATAATGTAAAATATTTTTATATTGCCAACCAATTATATCCTTTCATTTATATAATTATTCAAGTAGTGAGTATGAGATTTAATCATATTTGTTTATGTGGTAAGACATAATTGGATGATAGTATAAAATATTTTTACATTGTTAATGTATTAAAATTAAATTCTTAATATATAACAAATTATATCAATATATACATAACTAAATTATTTGCAGAGAAAATCGATATTTAGGACTATTAATAAAAATTAATTAAAACAATATTAAGTATGTAAAAGGATCAATCATATTTAAGGTATTTTACTAGGCTAGCCCATATAGACTAGGGCCAGCCCATTTAAAATACGGTGAATGCTATGGTACCATAGCAAAAGTGTGCATTTTGTGCATTTTTGTGATGAACGGTGAGGATCGTGCCATGTCTTATGGTGAGATTGTGAGGTGCATCAATGCACCAATCACCTATGATGCACTATAATAATATCTAATTTTAAGAAAATTTAAAAATATAATTAAATATATTTTAAAAATTAATTATCATACAAGACAAAGATAAAATTATATTGACAGTATAAAATAATTTTATACTATCAGTGTAATCAAAAAATTTTATCAGTGTAATTTTAATTATCATACATTGACAATGTAAAATTATACTGGTAGTATAAAATAATTTTACACTATCAGTGTAATCAAAAAATTTTATCAGTGTAATTTTAATTATCATACACTGACAAAAATTTTATCAGTGTAATTTTACAGTACTGCCAGTATAATTTTACACTGTTAGTGTATGATAATTAAAATTATACTGATAAAATTTTTTGATTACACTGACAGTATAAAATTATTTTGTACTGCCAGTATAATTTTACACTGTCAATGTATGATAATTAAAATTACACTGATAAAATTTTTTGATTTTACTGACAGTGTAAAATTATTTTATACTGTCAATATAATTTTATACTGTCAGTGTATGATAATTAATTTTTAAAATATATTTAATTATATTTTTAAATTTTCTTAAAATTAGATATTATTATAATGCATCATAGGTGATTGGTGCATTGATGCATCTCACAATCTCACTATAAGACATGACACGATCCTCACCGTTCATCACAAAAATGCACAAAATGCACACTTGTGCAAGGGTACCAGAGAATTCACCTTAAAATACAAGAAAAATAAATTAAAATTTTTATGATTGGCCCATGGGTTGGCCTTAGATCAATTGGCCCATGTGGGCGTTTTGTCCTATGTGTTTCTATTTTTCGGGTCCACATGCACACACCTTCCCAGAGAAGGGGGAAAGGTTCATATATCATAAACCAAGCTCTGCCTGGTATTGAACTCGGGTGTAGTTAGTTAGAGGCGAATAGATCCATCACTATAACCAATGTCTCAACTGCTTTTGTCCCATGTGTTAAGGCTAGAGCGAGGACCAACTTATCAGAAAAGTAGACAAATTTTAAAATTCTTGTAAGTGGGTCAATCTAGTAGGTTAAGGATAGCCCATAGGTGGGCTATGACCAACTTATACATGGGTTAGGGCTAAGGTTATAAAAAAATTAAAATAATTTTAAATTTTTATAAGTGGATTATATAACATCTTACCAGACAAAATACTATGCTTAAATCATAATAAATTATCTAATAAGTGATTACGTGTAATACTCGTTAAATTCTATTTCCTGTATTAGTACTAATTACTCGCGTAAGAATACTTGATCGCATAACAAAATTTCCTATGTGACGGCGGAATAAACACTATGTAATCAGTATACTGTAAATAACGTAACATAAATAAAAATACCATAAGGACAGAACTACTGCAAAAGGGCATCATAAACGTATACATAGATATCTGATTTGAAAATTTGTCAAAATGATACAAGGTGACAAAATGAGGCCGCTAATGTAAAACGAAACGGCCAGTTTCTATGAACAGTGCCCCAAGTGGTCCCTATGGGACATTTCATGTATATCTCCTAATATCTACCCATCCACCCATGATCCAGACTGCCAAAAGAGGGTCATTCTGTACATCTAACCCTACTATAGTATGCACGCTATCTAGACAGAATCTGCTGAAAGGAACCCGTTCGCCATGGCGGCGTCCGTTGGAGGGTGTCAAACTTTGGGGCGAGAAGGATGATGAAGAAGAACTAGCCGCCTCGGACGGATCCTCCTCCGAGATCGAGGCCGACGACATCGGCTGCGGTGGTAAAGTAGGAGGGGCCATGGGAACTAGAGCTGCTGGTGCTGCTGATGGTAGTGGAAATGGATAGGCCATGTAGAGAGGTATGGCAATATATGAGACAGCAGGATCAAAGAGAGGGTGCATAAGCGGGATAGCGAAATCTTGCTAGAAAAAGAAGTAGAGGCGGAACTGACATCGGCCGAAGATATATATAGAATCCAAAAATGGGTCAAGGTGTATATGTAGCTCAGGGAACTCAATGAATAGCACCCCAGTCGCTGCGTGCTCCATGGTCTGAGAATGACACGGAACATACAATAGGGTGAGAAATGAATATTTCTCAGTAGAAATTCCTAGCTTCTATATATCTATCATCGCTGTCATTCCCAGTTGTTTCGGTCGTGCAATATTTTTCCAATAGTATCATAAAATGATAATATTCAATTTAAATACTTGTTTGTAAAGCATACACCGAAACAAATTCAATTTTAGTACTCAAATAGTAATCATGGTGGAACAATAGCATGTTAAGAATAATAAACAGGGATCTAGAATAATCAATAGGGAAACATTACACTATACATATTCATGTGCAATTAGAAAATGTATCTTATTCTTGGAGGCTTTCACCTATTAGAACTTATTTCCATCCTTGGTCCCCTGTGAGTCATTGGCCATATACTCCTCGGTAATAGTCCGCTTTTTATGACCGAGCTCGTTCGTATACAGGATTGCCAGGTTTACTTTCTCCGACCTTCCCACTGATCTATTCCCCTTAATTTATTCCGGGGCTGGCCCAAGTAAAATGGAATCCTTTACAATATCATGAATTGAATGCACATGTATCCTGATTCTTCAAGTATCATATATTCATGCCATTTCAAATCACACAACACATGAATCTTTTATCGAAATTTTGGCAGAATAACGGATCAAGTCTTCTCCATGAATAGTGCCAGACAACCAGTACTTTTAAGTCAGATAGTAAACTCCATATAAGACATCATATTCATATCAAGAATATAACAATGTTGATAAATACAAGATTTAAAGTCTCAAGTATCAATCTAACTTGTAGGCTTTTAGTGTTTGTTAAGGTTCCCGAGTTCGACTTTCAATATCCAGCGTGTTCCAAGTTCTGACCTTATCTAGGTTCCGATTTCCCTACACTATGTTCAGTCTCCCGAGGTTACATCATTTCCGATTTCCAGGTTGGGCGACTTCCGACCTTGTTCCACGATTGGTCTTTTGAGACTTTGCTAGGTATGTTTCCTAACTCCCGATCTCCATAATTTACTGAATCCCGGGTTCATCCATACACACTCCCGCCCTAGCTTTCTGTTTTATTGAGTCCCGACTTCGACTTCAAACATTCTCGACCTAGTCCCTTATTTACTAAGTCTAGAGTCCGATTTTATGTGTACCGACCTAGCTTCCTATTCACTAAATCCTGACTTCTGACATTAACTCAAATTTCTTTGAGACTTGTCTTGCTCCTAACCCGAGTTGCACTCTTACCGGAGAAAATTCACTAAAAATAGAAATATAGGTGAAATTATGCGAAATTTATATCCATGTAAAGCTAACAGAATAAGCTTTCAAATGAATTAAGTTTCATGTCATTTGGATGAGTATAATTTGAGTTATAGGCTTTAGAACTTAACCTTACTGGTCTACCCTATTCTAACTCGGATTGGACATAGGGCAAATTTCTTGACTCACTGGGAACAAATGGGACCTTATCAAATTCAAAAATTCTTATGGAACATTCTCCTATGTGTTAGCTTTCAAACACCTTTAATTGCACTCAATTTGGAGTTGTGTAGGGTGAGTTACACCCTTCTCAACCCATACTGCCTGGGTAGGAACCCATATTTCTAGGTCTAACTTCAAAAATTCATAACTAATTCTATATTAATCCAATGGCCTTATATTTTATATGTATGGAAAGCCCTGGATGTCTATTTTCATATAAAAATGGTTTCATCAAATTTAAATGGCGGTAGGTAGAGCCGTACACTCCGCCGTACGGACTGCCGAGGGAAACCCTAACCTGCTTCTAGGTTTGTTCCCCTTCTTCAAGCTATTTGTCCTTAATTCCAATCTTAATCACAATATACATGCAAAATTAGTCATAAACTATCATCATCACTCTACATAACATCAGTATCTCATGTTAAACATAATCACTATGCAGTTCCAAATCAGAGAAATCAAGGAGAGAAGTAGGATTTCCTACCTTGTCTTATGAAATTTGTGTTGATTTTGTGTCTTTGATGGTAGTGACTTGGGATGAGACTTGAAGATGGATGAGAATGGAATAGAAATGAGAGCAAAGGGGAGAGAAAGAGAAGAGCTTCAGCTGCTGGAAGAGTGGCCGAAAATTGATGAGGAGAAAAGGAGAAAAAGGATGAAGATATTTGGAGATGCTTGGTTGTGATTGGTGGATTCAACCTTGGTCTTAATTTTGGTTGAGCTTCCCATCATCAAGGGCTACCAAGGCACCACTTGTGGGAGCTATTTGGCTAAATCTTAGCCGTTGATTCTAGGGCACTCATAGAAAAATTCTACTGGTCCGGTTCTGACAGTTTGAAATGCCGAAATTTTACCGATTTCCCTTGAATTGGTAAACTGGCTTGAAATTTTTCTGTGGAGTTTTCTATGCTCCTAATCTAATTCTATCAAGCCTAATCCTTCTAAATCACACTTAATTGGCTTTAAGTAAATGTTTAATCAAGTTCTGATTAAACTCACTTATTTGATAAAATCGAATAACTCAGCGGTTAACAATAAATTTTTCGGACGTTACAAATTGCCCCATGGATTGGCTCTACTCCCATGGGCCAAGGCCAAATAGGGATGTGCCAGCCTATAGTCTGACCCATGCTTGGTTTATGCTGGTGTTTTCGTTTCATAATTAACTGGATATTGTTGTGTGAATATTTGAATGATTAGACCATTTGATGTGTTTTAATTCCTATATTGTATGCTGTGAGGTGCATTCTGAGAATGATTGGATCTCTAATAGTTAGTGTGTTTGCTTATTTGTATAGGAAGTGAATTTGTATTTGAGAGTTGTTCTAAATATAAAGGAGACTCTATCTGATTTTTTGAAAATATGTGGTAAGAAGCTTGCTGGGGAACTTGTCCCCTATGCGTCGGTCACAATCCGAGTTGGGTCGTGACAGGAATGATATGTTAATAACTCCTTCACACAATAGTTCATTGGACATGATGTTTAAATGGTATATAAATCCAACTTATCTTGTGTTAAAATTTAACATTTATTTAAAAAAGATGGATGCAATGAGAATTGAATTTTAAATTACTTGATTATAGAAGATTTGATGTGTACCATAAACTATTTGTTTTAAAAACTTAAACTATGAAGTAAAAGCACATGAAAACTTTATATCTAACACAAAGCATTTGGCATCATAAAAATAAGATGCCATAGGTTCTACTTTTCTTTTTAATTCGTGGTTGCTAGTTTGTACATATATATCCACCACGTATATCTATTTTCCACAATTTTAATACGATAAATGTCTTGAGTTAGTAATTTTAATGTTAACTTGACACCTCTTACCATTGGACTTGAGAGACTTGGAAGAACAAATATGGTTGTGGAATTAATTAGCTCGTTCTGTATATTACTCATTAATCAAAAATAAAAGGTGTGGTCTCAAAAAAACTTTCTCTAGATTCTATGTTTATCTTAAAATGTTATCTTTTAGGCTATATTTGAAAACTCAAGTCAGTGCTGGAAAATGAAAAAATTTTAGCACATGAAAAAATTTAGTAGTATTTGTTTACTGCTCGTAGGGGTTAAAATTAGGCGGTAGAGAGGAGAAGGGTGAATTCATTAAACAATTTTTTTCCTAATTTAAATAATTGAATGGCAATAGAACATCTTCTCTCTCTATTTTTATGTGTGTTTTAAGGTTATTGTCTAAGTATAAAAAAAGGTCACTAAATAATCTTGAAAATAAATAAAAATAACTTTATTAAATTGAACTCTTCTGCATTGAAATACTCAAAACATTATAGTAACCCTTGATCTTTTCTCAGTTATTTATGGCTAAGGTAACGTAAGAAAAAATAATTAATATTTCATGGTGTTTTAAAAGTGATAAATAAAATTGGACATTAAAAACAAAAAAGACAAATAAATGTGGAACGAAGGAGTAGCTTTATTTATTTTATCAAATGTAAATAGTTTCGTTGTCTATATTTAATACTTAAAAATGAATCTTCTTGAACATTACAAGTTTAGAGCTTAACTTTTATCGACTAACAAAATTCAGTAATATTTATTTTAGTTTTATCAAACATATGGTTGGCTATCACACCCTAACATTATTTTTTATTTCTCTCCCAAGATAAATGTTTTGTCCACCTGGATATTCAATCTATGAAAGTTAATTAACAAATGGAAATCCTTCTCCATGGCACAAGAAATGTAAAACTTGTAGGTAGAATTGGGAAATATACCTGATTCGCCCAGATAGGAAAGGACATACAGAAAAAAGAAAAGAAAAGAAAAGAAAAGAAAAGTTGAAATTGCAAATGCTAATCAAGTGTTAATATTTTTATGGAAAAGCATGCTTATCTTTTGGGCCTAACTTAAACAACAAATAAAAACTTTTGTACAAAGAAACACAAAAAACACTTCAATATCTATGGTAAGGTTATCTAAACAATAAACAACATGAGCAGTCCATAATCTAGACAAACCAAGTTCTTGTGAAAAATCAAGCTAATACTTACATCCATTTTGGCTCTGGGGCCCCACAATCAGCACAAAATTTGTTCCCGGCTTGATGCATCAACTTCATTAGCCTTTTCTGTGGACTTGGTAATTGGTATGATATGAGGAAAATGGAATACAATATTAGCTTAAACTAACCAAGTAAAGAGGCCAGCTGGGTTTTGTTTGCTTTCAGGATGATAATAATTGAGGTTGAATATCCTACAAATGAATATAATCCAAGATATCATACTACCCCTATGTATAATATGCCTCCCCTCATGTCAAAAATTCTCATCAAATTATATCGTTGATGGTTGTGCATACTTTATTGTTATTAGACTGCTATTATTTGAACTCATATTTTGAAACATCAAGGGATACTTATTCTTAAAAATAGTGTGAGATAGTATATGCCTCATTTAATGGCGTGAAATCCATAAAAGTCTCCCATTTAGTGTCCACTTTTTGGATAAGAAAAACATTAGCCTTCTTCTTATCTAGAACTACGTCAACCATTAAGGCATAGAGATTATTCAAGGCAAAATGAAGAGAGAGAATCTAACAATATAATTGATTAAATTTATTAAAATATATATTAATATTTGTTTAAAATACTACTATTGGAAGCTCAATAAGGTCTGACTAATCTAGCTCAAATTAAGTCAATCCACTATGTGTTAAGATAATTAACATATATATGATGTTTTATGTTTTTGAGAGAAAGATAGGAAGGTATTTTTAGCATATAGTCCCTTTTAATAGTGATAAACTAAAGCCAAGAAACATGAGAAATGTGATTAACTAAAGCCAAGTAACATGAGAAATGTTTTATTGTACCCAAATTTTATAGATACTATTTAGACAAGCGAAGAATTATATATTAATAATCAAAGATTTTAATCATGTTACTAGTGAATCTGTCTACAGAAAATTATGAAAATCATGTTTTAATAATTGAGAATTTCAATTATTTTAATGGTGAATTTAGTAAGATAAGAAATTATGGATGCAAAGTTCTTTTACCATATTTACTGTTAAGACAATTGAAATTTTTAGTTATTAAAAAGTGATTCCCTATGATATTCCACAAGCAAAAGTACTAGTAGCGTTACTAAAATACTGTATACATGTGATCCCTAATTATCTTAATAGTGTCTACAAAATGAATACCAATAGGATTAGTCCAAGTAACATTATTCATGCTAATTGCAACTTTTGACGTAAAAGTAGAGGGCACGTCTAGAGTTCCCTCCCACACCCTCAAAACTTAGAATAAGAAAACAAGCAAAAGATTCTATTGACATTCTAATAAGTAGAATAGTTAACTAGCAAATATACAAACAACTCAACATATTTATGCTAATTGCATCTCTATTTTCTTAAAATTAGTTATCATCATTTTCCAGTTCATCAAAGGAAAGGCAGTTTACTATTTCTATCCGTTCTCCCCCATCAAGTGGCTTGTCATATCTTTTTTTCACAAAGAAAAAAGGGTGGAAAGGAACAAGCGAACGAAAAGATTCTATCATATTCTATTTTATGCAAAATCAATCATTTATTTTATTGGCGAAAAGGCAAGGAAGAGGGGAGGGGGGGGGGGGGGAAGAGATAAAAAAATTTGACTTGATACATCTTCTGTATCAGAATTTTCAGGCTTTGTAGACATCTCTTGCTTGTGGCCTCCAATATTTGAAACCCAAATGAAGAAATGGTACTACAATCTATGAACAGCCATATGCCAACTACTTCTATATGCATGGAGTTACACGTATTAAATTGATCATCTTGCACATAGAACATACAAACCAGAATCAAATGACACAAAGGATCCTCAAGATGTTACAAAGAGATACCATAGAAGGTATGAAAAGAAACATATTTCCAAATAAAAATTCTTACAAATCTGCTTATATATTTCTTCTGCTCCTAAGGTTGGGCATTCAAGAAGGAGTCAATGGCAGGTTCTCCTCTACAACAAATCAAAATGGTGTATAAAATAAAAGGCCAAATAAAAAAATCATATCTGATTAATTGGGTAGTGAATGATTGAAATAACGTACCAATTAGTTATAAAGGTAGGAAATATTCAAAAGGGTCTTTGAGAAAATTGGTGTTTGACAACCATTGAAGGTGAAAGCCTTAACTTTGAGAAAAATGCATTGAAAAAGATAAAGATACTTGAAAATTCGATTGACAAGCCGAATGTTATGAGATTGTGGAAGAGACAACAAATCAGAGGTTCAGGAAAATGAGACAGATCAGAATCTGTTTTCTTTTCATGATAAATTTCATAATTCTTAATTCCTTTGATGAAAAAATGGGAAATCATTAGGCATCTAAAGTTCAATGCAGGAATTTCAGATTCTCAACAATGAAACCTTTTTTCCGATAGATAAACATATGACTCACCAAACAACAAACTTTTACGTACAGATTCAGAAGAACCAATGCTTACATGGCGTGCCCGTGTTTAATTGTTGTTGTTGTACAGATAACTGTGATAAGTATTTTAGAGGCACACATTGATATTATCAATATCTCAACTATGTGCAAGTCTGCCATCCATAAATAGTAATTTCTAGTTTATGCTACATTTCCATGTCAAGAATTTTTTTGAAAAGTAAATGTATTTTTTTCCAGTGACAATTTTGGTCCCTAAATGCTTATCCTCTACCAATTTTATCATTAAAATTTTTCGTTCATAATATTTGAGTTTTAATATTTTTAATTTTTAACTTTTTTTGAGAAATAAATTAAATTTTTTTTCTCTTCTATAAAAACACGTTTATGAATAGATATTTTAATTATGATAAATAGTGCATGATAAAAATAGATTATTATTTTCAATCATTGTGTCTAAAACTCTTGTCATTTTCTTCAATGTCACTAGATTTAAAAGTGCTATGAATGACAATATTACAATTTATACTACACAATATCTCATATTTAGTAATGTAAAAACAATGTTGAATGTTTCAAAATGAAGAAAGCTTGCTCACTTATATAAGCGGTCTTTTTAAGTACAAAACTGAGACTAATCTCATGAGTTCAACGCAAGCAAACATCATATTAAGCCACAACTATTAATCATCCACTTCCCTCCCATAACAAAAAAGAAAAGTAAAAAAACTCAATAACAACATAATCAGTGAATGAATGAGTAATGACAACACAATATTAACCCCAAAATAAAAATCGTTAACCAACAAAAAAAAAGCCTCAAAAACAACATATTCTATAAATAATCACAAACCCTCTTGTGCCTTGCATATTGCAACCTAAACCAAGACGTATGCAACAACCTAGCTATAAAATAAAGCCTTTACACATATTTCATGTTGACTAGAGTGATTATAATAAGATATGTCTAACTACGAATTGTTCAAAAGAATGATGTAGGATTCATACTGTAATGTCTGAAAAAAAAATTTATCGTTATAAACCGAGTTGTTCGGTTTTCATCGAATAATTGGAATTAATTAGAATTCGATTAAGCATTCACTTAAAGCCAATAAAATGTGATTTAGAATGATTAGGTTTGATGGAATTAGATTAGAACTATAGGAAACCTCATAGGACTTTTCTAAAATTGATTTACCGATTTAAAAGGAATCGTTAAGATTTCGGTATTTTAAACTGTCAGAATCGGACCAATAGAAATTATGCTATATGTACCTTAAGATGGAGGGCTAAGATTTAGCCAAAACACATCCATATATGGCATTACATCAGCCCATAGAGGGCAACCACAATCCATTTGAATTACCAATACACATCCACCAATCATGTGAGACTTGCTTCAAAAGTTTGTGATTAATTCCCTCTTTCTCCCTTGTGTAATTCGGCCAACAAAAGGAGCAGACCTCTCTTTATTTCTCTTTCATTCACACTCATCTTCACTCCATCTTCATACCTTCTTCAAGTCCCATCAAAAGTTTCTTTAATCTAAGACACCAAACCAATAAGATTTCAACTAGACAAGGTAGGAATCCAACTTCTCTTCTTGTTTTCCTTGATTTGGGGTTGCGTGGGGATCCTATTTTTCTTATAATACTGATGTGATTTGGAGTGATGATGATGGATTATGGTTGATTTTCCATGTATATTGTGATTAAAATTGAAATTGGTATGAAAGAACTTGAAGATAGAGAGAATTCAAGAAGCTATTAGGGTTTTTCCCTTGACGGTTTGTACGGCAGAGTGTACGACTCCGCCTAAAGCCATTTAAATTTGATGAACTGTTTTTATATGAAAATAGACATCTAGGGATTTCCAACCATATAAAATATAAGGCCATTGGATTAGTATAGAATTAGTTATGAATTTTTGAAGTTTGACCTAGAATCTTGGATTCTTATCTGAGTAGTGTGAGTTGAGAGGGGTGTAACTCACCTTACACAACTCTAAATTGAGTGAAACTAATGCTATTTGAAAGCTAACATGTAAGGAAATGTCCCATAAAAATTTTAGAGTTAGATTCTTTGCTAATTATTCCCAACACATCAATGAAGTTACCTTAAGTTCAAATTAGGCTGGAACAGGGTAGTCCAGTAGGGTCACGGGCCTTATATCTCATAATATACTCATGAAAATGAATGCAACTTCTTTCATTTAAAATTTTGTTCTGTTAGCTTTAATTTGGTATAAATTTCGTATGATTTTACCTAGATTTCTATTTTTAGTGATTTTTCACTTATAAGGGTGTGCTTTTAGCTAAGTACAGGGTAGTCTAAGGTAAAATACTAATAACTTGAGCTATACAAATCAAAATGAAATGGGACTAAAAGGGTTGGAAACTAGACACAAAGAGCTATGACATATCCAAAATTTAGGTTTAAATAAGTTGAATAGGAGTAAAGGTGGATTTTATAAAATTCGGGTAGAAGAGGGTAGATTGAGCAAAAAACTCAGTTGATATTTCTATTGATTTTGACATACCGTATGATTAATAATGTTGCTGTAACTTGCTGTTTTACATTGAATTGCATACTTAATTGATTGTACTGGTAGCCTGGCACTATTCATGGAAAGCGAACTCGATCCGTTATGCTGCCCAAATTTCAGCAACGAATTCATATGCCTTACGAAATATTTGTATGAATACATGATGTTCAAGTAAAATAATGTTAGTTGTGCATGCAAATTATGAAAGATATAAAGGATTCCATATTACTTGGGCCAGCCCCTAAATAAGTTTAAGAGGAATATATCAATGGGAAAGTTGAGGAACGTAAATCCGACAATCTTGTATAGGAACGAACTCGATCCTAAAAAGCAGACTATTACCCAGGAGTATATGACCAATGACTCCCAGGGGACCAAGAATGGCAAATAAGTTTTATGAGGCGAAAGCCTTCAAAGATAAGATGCATTTTTCAGTTTGCATATTTATATGCATTGTATGATAATTCTTAATTGATTGTTATAGTTATCTATTTATTTCTCATGATATGTTACTGTTACGGTTACTGTCTTAGTTGTATTAGCCTATCTGTTTAACTAGATTTTCATTGCTTTAATTTAAAATTTTAGTTTGTTTCGGGTTATCTTTTCACGACATAAGTTTTTAGTTGAATATTACCATTATGATGTATCATTTGGAATTAAGAAAAATCGAAACAATTGGGAATAACGGCGATGACAGATGTGTTTAGAATTAGGATTCCTACTGAGAAAATTTTCTTACCCCACTATATGTTTCCACCTTATTCTTAGGTCATGAAGAATGCGGCGACAGGAGTCCAATTCATTGAGTTCCCGGACTTGCACTTCTATCTAGATCCTCTGCTGGACTCTGTATACATTGCCGGTACTGTCGTTTTCATTTTTACTTCTTTGGTAGAGATTTCGCAGTTCCACTTTCTCATCCTCTTTTTGATCCTACTGCGCCCCACATCGCCATCTCCATATATGTGGCACATTCTTTTCCACCTCCACTAGCTCTAACGACATCTTCTCAGCAGGCCTCGTCCATTTCACTTTCCAAGGAGGAGGACCCATCGGAGGCCGTGAGCTCGTCCTCTTCATCGTCAGCGCCCGGTGATGGCTATGCTCCAGCAGACGCCGGCATGGCCAATTGATTCCTCTCTTCGAGTAGGAGTAGAGTATAGAATGACCCTCTTTTGGTACTTTCGGTCATAGGCAGTAATCTAGTGGATGGTTAGTACATGAAATATCCCGTGGGGACCAGATAGGGTATTATTCATAGAGACAGGCCGATTTATATTTATTTCAGCAGCCTCATTTTATTACCCTATACTATTTATGTATCTTTTAGCAAACTTTGAAAATAGACGTCTATGTGTATATATATATATATGATGCAGTTTTAGTAGTTCTGTCTATTCCGCATTTTTATTTATTTTATTTTATTTCTATTACAACGATTATCCATTACTTATTCCGCAACGAAATGAAAATTAATTAAGTGAACAGTAGACTCTATATGGGTAATTAACATTGAGTCTGAAAATGAAATTTAACTAGACTGCCATGCATAATAATGTATCAGGCAAAATATTATGACTTAAGCATAGTATTTTGTCTGGTAAAGTATTACATTTTTTATATTAGAGCAATTCATCTTAGTATAGGCCTGAGGATTGAACTGACTATGCTTCGCATATGCTCTATGTTCCTTAGATATTATCATGCACTGAGTCTTGTCCATATGGATAGGATGCACATGAGGGAATTGCCTAATCGTATGCTGTTATTTACTAGCACACTGGACTTAATATTGAGCCTGATCAACTCAATCACTCTTGTTTTGTGTATTCAGAACTTGATGGCTTCCGGAAGGCAGGGATTTAGCTCAGGAGGAATCTACCGAATTCATGGATACGATGCGGGAGATGGCATATGCCATGCGAGAACAAGCGGCTATGGCAACCCAGATGATGGACTAACTAGGAAGGCAGCCTGAGGTTGGTTGTGGAGGGAATTCTAATGGTCCAGGAGTGGACCTAAAATACCTTAAGTTTGCTGAGTTCCGAAAAGCTAACCCGCCCAGCTTCAGAGGAGCCTTCGACCCAAATAAGGCAAATGAGTGGGTTAAAGCTATGGAGAAAGTCTTCTCCATTTTAGACTGCACAGACTGTCAGAAGGTGACCTTTGCCACCTATATGCTGGAAGCAGATGTAGAGTTCTGGTGGAATGGTGCACGGCGGTTATTGGAGGGATCCCAAACAGATATTAATTGGGACATATTCAGAGACACGTTCTATTAAAAGTACTTCACTGCCTCTATCCGCAATGCTAAGGAGTTGGAGTTTATGCACCTCCGTCAAGGGAATAGTAGCATATCAGAGTATATTGCTAAATTTGAGGAGTTGCGTAAATTCTCCACAATCTATCAACGGAACCCTGATGAGGTTTGGAAATGTGTGAAATTTGAGGGTGGACTGTGAGAAGATATCCTTACCACCATAGGGCCGATGGAAATTAGGATTTTCCCACTTTAGTTAGCAAGTGCTGATTGGTGGAGGATTATAACAGGAAGTTAACCGCTGCTAGATTAGCTAGCAGCAACTTCAAGAAAGGATTGGCACTGCAAGGCCCAAGGTTTAAACTCAACTTTCAGCTGCAGAAAAAGTTTCAACCAATAGGTAATAAGGGCAAGCAACCTTAAAGGCCTTTAAGGAATCAGACTTACAGCTAGTACGACAAGAATCATGGCAACCGCCTATGCTTAGAAGGTCAAAATGTCTGTTTTGGATGTGGAAAGCCAGGCCACAAGATCTATGAATGCCCAGCTAAGAACCCTCAGCCGACTCCTAGGCTGCAACGCCAGGGAAGAGTTTTCACTATGGATGCATAAGAAGTAGACAAGTCAGAAGACTTGATTCAAGATACATGTGAAGTGAATGATAAAACCTTGATTATTTTATGCGATTCAGGTGCATCTCACTCTTTCATTTCTCATGATTGCATGTCAGCCTTGCAATTACCTATTTCTGAATTACCCTATGACTTGCTAGTTTCTACTCCTACAAGTGAACCCGTTAAGACTAATCATATTTGTATGAATGTCCCCTGTTAGATAGGACGTCAAAATTTTTCAGCTAATTTAATTTATCTTCCCTTGTCCAGACTTGACATTATTTTGGGTATGGATTGGCTCTCTGCTAACTGAGCCCTGTTAAATTGCTTTGATAAATCCATTATGCTTCACTCTGCTTCACCTTTTGAATCAGTAGTCCCTGTAAACCTTTATTTTAGCTCTTTAGTAGTGCACCACTATAGGAATAGGGGTCAAGGGTACATTCTGTTATCAACCAATGTAACGGAGGTTGATCAGAGGTTAGATGATATTCCAGTTGTTAGATAATATCCCGATGTGTTCCCTGAGGATATCCTTGCATTCCCTCCCAAGAGGGAAACTGAGTTCACCATTGAATTGGTACCAGGAGCAGGGCCAATATCTATAGCACCATACCAAATGTCACCTTTGGAGCTGACTGAACTTAAAAAACAGATCGAAGAACTCCTGGAAAAGAAATTTATTAGACTAAGTGCATCGCCATGGGGAGCCCCAATCTTGTTAGTTAAGAAGAGAGACGGAGGCGTGTGACTATGTGTGGATTATAGGCAGTTGAACAAGGTGACGATCAAGAATAAGTATCCGCTGCCAAGGATTGATGATCTCATGGATCAACTGCAAGGGGCAACTGTATTTTCCAAGATTGATCTACGATCTGGATATCACCAGATTCGGGTTCGAGAAGAAGATATTCTGAAGATGGCGTTTCGGACTCGTTATGGACATTATGAATACACTGTGATGTTCTTCGGGTTGACGAATGCACTAGCAATATTCGTGGATTATATGAATCAAATACTCCGACCATATCTTGACAAATTTGTGGTGGTATTCATTGATGACATACTTGTTTACTCGAAGATGGAGTAGGAGCACGTAAAACATTTGCGATTGGTTCTGGAAATTCTAAGATAGAAGAAACTTTACGCCAAGCTATCCAAATGTTAATTTTGGATGAAAGAAGTAAAATTTCTTGGCCATGTGGTATCCCATGGGGGAATTTCTATGGATCCCAGTAAGGTGGAAGCAGTATTAAGCTGGGAACGGCCAACAACAGTCATGGAAGTCAGGAGTTTCTTAGGTCTGGCAGGATACTACAGGAGGTTTGTCAAGAACTTCTCTCAAATAGCCCTGCCCCTAACAAAGTTAATCAGGAAGAATGCTCCATTCGAATAGACACCTAAGTATGAGCAGAGTTTCCAAGAATTAAAAGAAAAATTGATGACAGCCCCAGTGCTTACTCTACCAAACCCTCACGGAACGTTCGAAGTTTACTATGATGCTTCCAAGAAAGGATTAGGGTGCATGTTAATGCAAAATAGGAATGTCGTCGCATATGCTTCTAGGCAATTGAAAACTCATGAAAGAAATTATCCAACGCATGACCTCGAGTTAGCGACGGTGGTATTTGCTCTGAAGATATGGAGACACCATCTCTACGGAGTGAAGTTTGAAGTATTTTCAAGCTTGAAATACCTTTTTGATCAAAAAGAATTAAACATGAGGCAGCGAAGGTGGATGGAGTTTCTTAAATATTACGAGTTTGAGCTAAAGTACCATCCTAGCAAGGTAAACGTGGTGGCAGATGCCCTAAGTAGGAAGTCCTTAACAGTGGCATGGATGATGATCAAGGAGGTGGAACTTACAGAGAGTTTCCAAGACCTCAACTTAGGAATCTCTATAACCCCCAATGCCATTCAGTTAAACTAACTTAAGATAACCAGTGATTTCAAAGACCAAATCTGACAGGCACTACAAAAGAATGACGACTTTTAGCATATAGTGCAACTAATGTAATCAGTAAAGCTGACAGGATTTATCTGGGATGTAGTAAGAATATGGCAATATCAAGGAAAGATATGTGTGCCTGAAGAGGACAACCTTAGGAAGAAGATCTTGGAGGAAGCCCACAAGAGCAAGTTTACTATACATCCTGGTATTAACAAGATGTATCAACATCTCAAGAAGATGTTTTGGTGGCCAGGCCTTAAAATGGATGTGGCAAATTTTGTGAATAGATGTCTAACATGCCAAAAAGTAAAAATAGAGCATCAGAAACCAGCAGGAACTCTACAACCCTTAGAGATTCCGGAATGGAAATGGGAGAGCATTTCCATGGATTTCGTGATGGGCTTACTAAGGACACCCTCGGGATATGATGCTATATGGGTCATAATGGATAAACTAACCAAGTCTGCTCACTTTTTACCAACTTGAGCCAATTATCCTTTTGAGAAGTTAGCCCAATTGTATGTTCAGGAAGTGGTGAGGTTACATGGCATTCCTTCAACAATCATCTCAGATCGAGCTTCAAGATTTATCTCACGATTTTGGGGAGCATTCCAGAAAGCATTTGGCACCAGAATCTGTGTAAGCACTGCTTACCATCCACAAATAGATGGTCAGACCGAGCAAACTATTTAGACTTTGGAAGATATGCTGCGAGCGTACATCTTGGAATAGCACGGGAGCTGGGATCGATATTTACCACTAGCCGAATTTGCATATAACAATAGTTATCATGCGAGCATTGGCATGGCTCCGTACGAAGCGTTATACGGACGAAAATGCCAATTTCCACTATGTTGGTACGAATTAGGGGAGCAGAGTCTGCTAGGACTGGAGTTGATCAAGCAAACTATAGAGCAAATCAAAAGAATCCATAGCAAGATACTTGCAACTCATAGCCATCAGAAGAGCTACGCAGATGTCAAGAGAAAGCCATTAGAGTTTCAAGAAGGAGACCATGTATTCCTGAAGATCACAACCACAACTGGAGTAGGTAAAGCTATTAAAGTTAGAAAACTAGGCCCTCGCTTCATAGATCCTTTTCAAATCTTGAAGCGAATCGGGCTAGTTGCATATCGAGTCATCTTACCTCCGCATCTGTCAAACCTTCATGATGTTTTTCATGTTTCTCAACTCAGAAAATACGAGCCTAACCCTACTCATTTCTTAGAACCTGAATCAATCCAGTTAAGGGATGACTTAACTTTTCATGTACCCCTAGCACGGATAGTGGACAGGAGCATCAAATATCTTCGGAACAAAGTTGTACAGTTAGTGAAGGTAGCATGGGGGATCGAAGACTCAACGGACTGCACGTGAGAATTAGGGACTGATATGAGGACAGAGTATCCTGAATTATTCTCAGATACTAAATTTTGAGGACAAAATTTTTTTTAGGAGGGTAGTAATGTAACGTCCAAAAAAATTTTTATCGTTATTAATCGAGTTATTCCGTTTTCATCAAATAATTGGAATTAATTAGAATTCGATTAAGCATTAACTTAAAGTCAATTAAGTGTGATTTAGAAGGATTAGATTTGATGGAATTAGATTAGAACCATAGGAAACCTTACAGGATTTTTCTAAAACCGGTTTACCGATTTAAAAGAAATCGATAAGATTTCGATATTTTAAACTGTCAGAACCAAACCAATAGAATTTATGCTATGAGTACCCTAGGATAGAGGGCTAAGATTTAGCCAAAACACATCCATATGTGGCACTACATCAGCCCATACAGGGCAGCCACAATCCATTTGAATTACCAATACACATCCACCAATCATGTGAGACTTGCTTCAAAAGTTTGTGATTAATTCCCTCTTTCTCCCTTGTGTAATTCGGCCGACAAAAGGAGCAGACCTCTCTTTATTTATCTTTCATTCACACTCATCTTCACTCCATCTTCATCCCCTCTTCAAGTCTCATCAAAAGTTTCTTCAATCTAAGACACCAAACCAATAAGATTTCAACTAGACAAGGTAGGAATCCAACTTCTCTTCTTATCTTCCTTGATTTGGGTTTGTGTGGGTATCCTATTTTTCTCATGATACTTATGTGATTTGGAGTGATGACGATGGATTATGGTTGATTTCACACGTATATTGTTATTAGAATTGAAATTGGTATGAAAGAACTTGAAGATAGAGAGAATTCAAGAAGCTGTTAGAGTTTTTTCCTCGATGGTCCGCACGGCAGAGTGTATAGCTCCCCTTACAGCCATTTAAATTTTATAACCTATTTTTATATGAAACTAGACATCTAGAGCTTTCCAACCATATAAAATATAAGGCCATTGGATTAGTATAGAATTAGTTATGAATTTTTGAAGTTTGACTTAGAATCCTAGCTTCCCATCTTGGGCAGTGTGAGTTGAGAGGAGTGTAACTCACCCTTCACAACTCTAAATTGAGTAAAATAAATTCTGTTTGAAAGCTAAGATATAAGGGAATGTCTGACAAAAATTTCAAAGTTAGATCCATTGCCAATTATTCCCAGCACATCAATGAAGTTACCTTAAGTTCAAACCGGGCTAGAACAGGAGAGTCCAGTATGGTCAAGTTACGGGACTTATATCTCAGAATATAATCATGCCAATGATATGAAACTTTTTTTTTTGAAAGCTTGTTCTGTTAGCTTTAATTTGGTATAAATTTTGTATAACTTCACTGAGATTTCTATTTTTAGTGATTTTTCACTTATAAGGGTGCACTTTTGGCTAAGTACAGGGTTATCTGAGGTAAAATACTAATAACTTGAGCTATACAAATCAAAATGAGATGAGACCAAACGAGTTGGAAACTAGACACATAGAGCTATGATATATCCAAAATTCAGATTTAAATAAGTTGAATAGGAGTAAAAGTGGATTTTAAAAAATTCAAGTAGAAGAGGGTAGAGTGAGCAGAAAACTCTGTTGATATTTCTATTGGTTTGACATACCGTATGATTAATAATGTTGCTGTAACTTGCTTTTTTACATTGAATTTCATACTTAATTGATTGTACTAGTAGCTTAGCACTATTCATTGGGAAGCGGACTCGATCCGCTATACTACCGAAATTTCGGCAATGAATTCATATGCCTTATGAAATATTTGTATGAATACATGATGTTCAAGTAAAATAATGTTAGTTGTGCATGCAAATTATGAAAGATATAAAGGATTCCATATTATATGGGCCAGCCCCTAAATAAGTTTAAGGGGAATAGATCAGTGGGATAGTCAAGGAAAGTAAACTCGACAATCCTGTATAGGAACGAGCTAGATCCTAAAAAGCAGACTATTACCTAAGAGTATATGGCCAATGACTCCCAGGGGACCAAGAATGGGAAATAAGTTTTATGAAGTGAAAGCCTTCAAAGATAAGATGTATTTTTCAGCTTGCACATTTATATACACTGTATGATAATTCTTAATTGATTGTTATAGTTATCTGTTTATTTTTCATGATATGTTACTGTTACGCTTATTGTCTTAGTTGTATTAGCCTATCTATTTAACAAGATTTTCATTGCTTTAATTTAAAATTTTAGTTTGTTTCGGGTTATATTTTCACGACATGAGTTTTTAGTTGAATATTACCATCATGATGTACCATTTGGAATTAAGAAAAACTGAAACAACTGGGAATGACGACGATGACAGATATGTTTAGTGTAACACCCTACCAATTTAATGTTATGCTAAAGTCATAGCATGAAATTAAGTAGGCTGCGTTACCGTGTTAGTATTCTGCTTACTATTTATTTATTATATCATATCCTCTTTCTTTCTCTCTCTCTCTCTCTCTCTCTCTATATATATATATATATATTTCTCTTTTTTTTTTGACGAAATATACCTCGGGGCGCAGAGGTCATATATCTAAATAGAAGAAGTGGCGCGCTGTATATAGTAAACGTGATTAGCATAATAGAATGTGACAAAATTTAATAAAAAACACAACAAAGAAGATAAAGATATGTAATATATCATCAACTGTATACATACATACATATGTTGAAAGCCAACGCTTTAGGTTATATACAGGTTCAAAAAAGGACACATGAGTAAGGTCGGTGTACCAAAAAGACATAAGGCCCATGTCAGTGAAAACAGTCCTACAAGGTCCTTAGAGGACATTTCAAACTATGCTGATATACATATAGCTAAGTCTATGGCCCAATACTATACACTGCCAAAAGAGGGCCATAGTATACAATGTAACTTGCAACCAGGACCTACTTGATCATGTAGTTGTTGGCCATGTCAGGCCCGGCCGGGGAGTAGTCAGCACTAGGTCCCGAAGAGGAGGATCATGAGCCAGTAACCTCAGAAGGATCGCTCTCAAGACTGAGCGAAATATCTGGAACCACATGCAGAGGTGACTCTGGTGGAGGGCCGGCAAGAGCTGCGGGTGCTGCGGGTGGAGCAAAGTGTGCTACATGTAATGGGACAGCGAAATACGGAGCGGTGGGGTCAAATGCAGGGTGAAACAAAGGAACAGCAAAATTCCTATTACTAAAAAGATAGAGGCAAAAGTGGCCGGAACTAGCTACGTACAATGAGTCAAACATGGGGTCATGGTGGAGCTACATGGCAGAGATCTCAATAAAAAGGGTGGCTGTCGTGTCCACCATCAGGGTCTGAGAATGATGTGGAAACACAAAGCGAGGTGAGAATTTAAAGAAATTCTCAGTAGGATTCGAGTACAGTATTAAACTGACATCACATTCATTCTCAATTGCCTCAATTTTAATTTAATTATAAAAAAAATGGCATCAAATTGAACTATCCACATTTAATAAGTTTAAGAAAATCTCTGGTCCAAGGCAAGGTTCAATTTTATTTGAGACAACAAAAGAAACAGAATATACTATTAAATGGCAATATATAGAATAATAAGCAAAATAAATAAAAAGATAGCAGCAAATGAACATAACAATCAATCTATAAACAACTAACAATAAGTATGCAATGCAACCATGCAGATACTCATTCTTAAACTTAGTATCATAAACTTTTTTGTTACTTGGTCCAGTGGGAGTTCTTGGCCATTCAACTCCTAGGTAATAGTCTGCTTTTCAGGATCGAGCTCGTTCCTATATAGGAATGCCGGGTTTATTTTCCCCGACCTTCCCACCGATCTATCCCCCTTAACTTTAATCTGCGACTGGTCCAAGTATTTTGGAACTTTTATCATAACATAACCTTTATAAATTTCTTGAAAAATATACATGTATCTGAATGTATCTTATAACTCATATATAAGCTTTACCGAAATTTTGGTAGCATAACGGAACGTGTCCGCTTCCCCATGAATAGTGTCATACTTAGAAAACCAACTTTTCAGAGAAATCATAACACTTCATTCACAACTTAATCATCAATTTCAAAGGAACATTAGTTGCATTTAAAATATAGTTGCTATCTCAGTACTTTCATTCAACCCGATTTTTGTAAATCAGGCCATAATTTCTATTTAACTCATCTAGACCTAAATTTTGGATATGTTAGAGTGTTATGTGTCTATTTTCTAACCTCTTTATTCCCATCTAATTTTGATAAATGTAGCTCAAGTTATCTAAGTTCTATCTCGGCCTGCCCTGTAGCTGGCCAGAATTACACACTTAAAAGTAAAAATCCACTAAAAATCGAAAACTAGCTCAAATCATATGAACTTAGTATCACATTAAAGCAAACAAGATAATATTTCATTTGCAATAAGTTCCATTTCATTTACTTTAGTAGAACTTGAGTCATAACTCTGAAATTTGACCTTTCTGAACTGCTCTGTTTTGGCCCGATTTGTACATAGGTCAACTTCCTGGAATGACTGGGAGCAAATAGGATCGTATCTAACTCTAAAATTTTTATCATATATTCTCCTATGTGTAAGCTTTCTAAAAAAATTAGTTTCATTCAATTCCAAGTTGTATACGGCACGTTTTTCCCTGAACAACCTAGTCTGCCTAGAATCAAACTCAAAAACCTAGGTCAAACTTCCAAAATTCATATCTCCGTCAATACTAATCCAATGGCCTTATAATTTATATGGTTGGAAAGCCCTAGATGTCTAGTTTCACATAAAAATAGTTTCATTAAATTTAAATAGTTTTAGGTAGAGTCGTACACTCCACTATACGGACTGCTGTGGGGTTTTGATCTTCCAGCCTCTCACTGCTTCCTACTCTCACCCCTTTTTACTTCTTAATTGATTTTAAACACAAAACAGCCAATAATCATCATATGCATCAAAAAACCGCATGAAGAAGTGAAAAACAAAAACCCCAAACAGCCACCCATAACCAAGAAGACAAGAACAAAGTTGAATCTCTACCTCCTTTAGGTGTGATCTTGCTAAATTTGAATTTGGATTGATGGAACCTTATCAAAGCTTGAAGGTTTGATGGAGTAGATTGAAAGGAGAAGAGAAGAAGGAGGCTAGAACAAGAAGAGAGAGGGGGCACAATCAGCATGAAGTGAAGAGAGAAAATCTGATTCAAACATTAAAAGGTGGTTGGTTGGCTATGTGTGTTGCCATTGGCTGAAATTTTGTGGCCAATTTTTCAGCCATGTCTCCCTTTCCTTGTGGCCTTTGTGGTGCCACCAATGGATGATTAAATGGCTGAGTATTCAACCATGGATTAATAGAATTTGGGTGTGTAATTCTATTGATTCAATTCCAACAGTTTAAAATACTGAGATCTTACCGATTTCCTTTAAATCGGTAAATCGGTTTAGGAAAAATTTATATGAAATCTTCTATGCTTCTAATCTAATTCTCTCACATCTAATCTCTCTAATTGCTAATTAATTAACCTTAAATAAATATTTAGTCGAATTTAATTAACCTCAATTATTTGATAAAAATCGAACAACTAGGTGAAAAACGATAAAAATCTGGTAGATGTTACATTACCACCCTCCTAAAAAAAAATTTTGTCCTCCAAATTTAGTACTTGAGAATAGTTTAGGATACTCTTTCTTCATGTCTGATTCTAATTCCCAAGTGTAGTCTGTAGCATCTTCTTTTCCTAATGCTACCTTTACTAACTGCACAGTTTTGTTTCGAAGTTGCCTGCTGCTTCTATCTACAATCAGTGCCGACGATACGTGGAAAGTCAGGTCCTCTTTAAACTGTATTGACTCGGGTTCTAGGAAGTGTATAGGGTCAAGTTGATACCTTATGAGTTGGGAAACATGAAAAACATCGTGAAGGTTTGACAAATATGGAGGTAAAGCGACTCGATATGCAACTGATCCGATTCGCTTCAAGATTTGGAAGGAACCAATAAAGCGAGAACTTAGCTTCTTAACCTTAATGGCTCTACCTATCCCTGTTGTAGGCATAACCTTCAGAAATACATGGTCTCCTTCTTGAAATTCTAATGGTTTCCTCCTAGTATCCATGTAACTCTTCTGACAGCTTTGGGCGGCAAGCATCTTACTTCGAATTTTCTTGATCTGCTCAGTGGTTTGTCCAACTAAATTAGGCCCCAATAGACTTGATTCTCCTATTTCATACCAATATAGTGGAGATTGGCACTTCTGTCCGTACAACGCTTTGTAAGGAGCCATGCCGATGCTAGCGTGATAGCTATTGTTGTATGCAAATTCGACTAGCAGTAAGCATCGATCCCAATTCCCACGTTGCTCCATTATATAGGCTCGTAGCATATCTTCTAAGGTTTGAATTGTCCTTTCCACTTGACCATCCGTTTGTGGGTGATATGCAAAGCTTAGACACAACTTAGTACCAAACGCTTTTTGCAAGGCTCCCCAAAACTGTGAGGTAAACCTTGGGTCTCGATTAGAGATAATAGTTGAAGGGGTCCCATGAAGTTTTATAATCTCTTGAATATACAATTGTGCTAATTTTTCCAACGGATAATTTGCTCGAATGGGTAGAAAGTGAGCAGATTTGGTTAATTTATCCACGATGACCCATATGGCATCATATCCTATTGGCGTTCTTGGTAATCCCATTACAAAATCCATGGAGATACTCTCCCACTTCCACTCAAGGATTTCCAGGGGTTGTAACATCCCAGAGGGTTTCTGATGTTCCACTTTCACCTTCTGACAGACCAAGCATTTGCTCACGAAGCTCGCTACGTCTGACTTCATGCCTGGCTACCAAAACATTTTCTTGAGGTCTTGATACATTTTAGTAATGCTAGGATGTACGATAAATTCACCTTTATGTGCTTCCTCCAAGATTCTTCTTCGGAGATCATTTCCCTTGGGTACACACACCCTATCATGATGACGCCATATGCCCTCTTTATCTTGTGCAAAACCCGTTAATTTCCCTGATTGCACGAAACTAATTGTATGTTGAAAACTGGTATCTCGCTGTTGTGCCTGCCGAATCTGTTCCTTAAAGCTACTGGCTATCTTATTTTGGTGTAACTGAATGGTCTTGAGAGTTATAAGGATTCTCAAATTAAGATCTTGGAAGCTCTCAATAAGCTTTATCTCTTTAATCATCATCCAGGCTATAGTTAGAGATTTCTTGCTCAAAGCATCTACCACAATATTTGCCTTGCCTGGGTGGTATTTCAATTCGAATTCGTAGTCTTTAAGAAGTTCCATCAACCTCCACTATCTCATTTAATTCCTTCTGATCAAAGAGGTACTTCAAACTCTTATGATCAGAAAAGACCTTGAACCTCATACCATAAAGGTGATGTCTCCATATCTTCAAGGCAAATACTACTGCGGCTAATTCGAGATCATGCATAGGATAATTCTTTTCATGTGTTTTTAATTGTCTAGAGACATATGCGACCATGTTTCCGGTTTGCATCAACCTGCATCCTGATCCTTGTTTGGAAGCATCATAATAGGCCTCAAATGGCCCACGAGGGTCTGGCAAGGCTAACACTGGTGTCGTGGTTAACCTCCTTTTCAAGTCTTGAAAACTCTGTTCGCATTCCGGTGTCCATTCAAATGTAACATTCTTCCTGGTTAGCTTGGTCAAAGGCAAAGCTATCCAGGAGAAATCCTTGACAAATTGCCTATAATATCTAGCCAAGCCCAGAAAACTTCTAACTTCAGTGACTGTAGTCGGCCTTTCGTAATCTAGTACTGCTTTTACTTTGCTGGGGTCTATGATAATTCCCCCATAGGATACCATATAGCCGAGAAACTTTATTTCTTTCATCCAAAATTCACATTTGGATAACTTAGCATAGAGTTTCTTCTCTCTTAAAATTTGTAGAACCAGCCGCAAGTGCTCCGCATGCTCTCGCTCTGTCTTTGAATAGACGAGTATGTTGTTGATGAAAACCACTACAAACTTGTCTAGATATGGGCGGAATATCTGATTCATATAATCCATGAATATTGCTAGTGCGCTTGTCAGTCCAAATGATATCACAGTATAATCACAGTGTCCGTAACGAGTTCAAAAGGCCGTCTCAGGGATATCTTGTCCCCCAAACTCGAATTTGATGATATCTGGAATGCAAGTCAATCTTGGAAAATACTGTTGCATGCTGTAGTTGGTCCATGAAGTCATCGATCCTTGGCAGTGGATATTTATTTTTAATCGTTACTTTATTCAGCTGTCTATAATCCACGCATAGGCACATGCTCCCATCTTTCTTTTTGACCAATAAAACTGGAGCTCCCCATGGCGATGTGCTTGGCCGTATGAATCCTTTTTCCAAAAGTTCTTCAATTTGTCTCTTTAGTTACATGTCAGCTCCAGAGGTGACATTCGATACGGAGCTATAGATATTGGTCCCGCACCTGGAACCAACTTGATGGCGAACTCAATTTCCCTCTCAGGAGGGAATTCGAGGATATCTTCGGGGAAAACATCGAGATATTCCTTAACAATTAGGATCTCCTCCAGTTTCTATTCAACTTCCATCGCATTAGTTGACAGGAGAATGTATCCTTGACTCTTCGACCTACTATAGTTTACTAACAAAGAGTTCAGATAAAAGTGGGTTGAGGCTTGGGATTCAGGAGACAAGACAGAGGAGAATACCACCATCTTATCGGAACAATTGAGCATGACTCGACTGGCGAAAAGCCAATCCATGCCCAGAATTATATCAAGTCCAAATAGAGGGAGACAAATCAAATCAGCTGCAAAGGTCCTACCTTCACTACAACAAATATGGTCTTCAGCCACACTATTTTGGGCCACACTTAGAAAGCGTGGCCTATAATTATCAAAGACCATGCTTTTACTGGGGTGGGCTAAGATCATAATTTTTGGCCACGCTTTGAATGCCACGCTTATAAAATGTGGCTATAGATTGAAAAGACCACGTTTCTTAAACGTGGCTTATTTAGAATAAATTAGCTACACTTGCACTATTAATAGACCACGCTTGTAGACTGTGGCTTCTATTTTTCATTTAAGCTACGCTTCAAAATCGTGGTCTATAGGTTCCCGCTATAATTTTAATGTTCCCACCAGTTATATTTAGAGTGCCAGAAGGAATCAAAAACTAAACAAACAAAAATAATAATGCTTTCCCATAAACAAAAAAAATTCCTATTGAAACAAACTCTCGCCCAAAATAGGTTCTGCTTCTTTCGCTTGTTGCTTCTCTGAAACTAGGTTCCCAATGTCTCTCGCTTCTCGCTTCTCTGCAACCAAAAATCGCCTTGTTGCTTCTCGTCCTCTTGCCTGAAAATCAATCTCCTCTGTCTTGGTTGAATACCCATAGCTGAAAAGAAAAACCCGTCGCTACCTTTCTCTCTCTCAGATTGCATGTCATCTCCTCTATTGAAGCACCCCTGTTTCTTCCTTTCTCTCTCATAAGGCATTTGTTTCTATACAAGCAACCGTTTGAGCTTCCTGAAGCCACTCGATTCCTCTTCGTCATCTGCGTTCCTTTCATCCTCGCCTGCGTGTTCATCCGCATCTGCGTTCATCATCGTCCTTTCGTCCTCTGACACCGCATTCCTTTCATCCCCTGACACTGCATTCCTTTCATCCTCGTCGTTGGAGGGCTCGCCGGAAAGCGCCATCACCACGAGCCCATCCTCATAGTTCGAGTCTCCCTCAATTTGTTTTGCCCATGACCATGAACTCGTGAGTAGCTGTGGAGCCGTGAAAAGTGACCATTCCGAGTTAGTGCTTCTCCTTGTCGAAGGTGAGTCTCATCAATGGTAATTTTCTCTCTTTTATTGGGTTGTTGTCTATTTTCCTTTGGTTTTAACAATCTTTGAAAGTAATATTCCTACATTCTGTTTATGTGGACTGTATGGTGTGCGGAATGTATCTGTGTGGACTAAAATCTCAATTTTTTTTTTATTTATATGTGGACTGTATCTGTGTTTGAATGACTATATGATGTGCAAAACTGAGCTTTGTTGGGAGACCATCCTTTTTCTTTAACCTTATGTTGAACCAATTTGAGTTGTATGCTGTAATGCTGGAAATCCTGTGTGATCGAGAGCCCCATTGGTGAAATTTGGGTTTTAGTCAGGTGTGGTTATGAGCTTAATGAATAAGGTAGAGGCTTATAGAAGTAGGTACAATTCTTACTCAAGTGAATGTAGCAATTTGGGCTGGTTCTTGAAGTGGATGTAGTGTTTGTCATGACCTTTTATATTTTTATGTCTTAATTTGAAATACCCCATTTGGGAGGAAATGGAACTCATTGGATGTCGGCACTGCTGGTGTTGTTTTGGCCATGCATGCCCTTAGCCTCTTTGCTTCATTCCAATTCAATTGGCAAGCTCTTTGGGTGGCTGTGGCCTTGTATGTTGTTACTGGTCTATTTGGTATCACACTAACTTTCCATAGGAACCTCTCTCACAGGAGTTTCAAGCTTCCCAAATGGCTTGAATATGCCTTTGCCTATTGTGGGGTTCTGGCTCTTCAGGTGCAATTTGCTTCTTCAAAAGATTTCTTTCTTTTCTTTTTTATTGGGTTTTTTGTTTTTCAAATTTTATGTGTCTTTGTTCATGGTGTTTTTGGCTGGATTGAATAGAAAAAAAAAATGGTTTTGGTTTTCCATTTTTGTGGTATGCAGGGGAACCCTATTGATTGGGTGAGCACTCATAGGTACCACCACTAGTTCTGTGATTCTGAGAGAGACCCTCATAGCCCCACTGAAGGGTTCTGGTTCAGCCATACGAGTTGGCTCTTTGATACCAATTCTGTGATAGAAAGGGTATGAATCCCTTGTATATCTCTTTTTTCTCTATGTTCTCTTCCTTATTTTTTATATGTCTCTCTATTCTTGAATCTTAATCCACTTGCAAATTTGTTGTTGGATATTAGTAGAAGTATTTTAGAAGTTACTGGTGATATTAGTAGTTATCAATGGGTAACAGTTTTCAAGAGTTATGTGTGTCCATTATTATCAGTTTATGGTATTAGTTTTTAGGAGTTAATTGGGTGGTAGTAATTATCATATATATAGCCTGTGTAAAAGTGGTTTATGGTGTGAATTAAAGTTTGCTTACAGGTTCCTCTCCTACTGGTTTTATGTATTGAAAATACTGCTTTGATAGTAATGAAATCAAATTTCAAGGATTCTGTGGTGGTGATAAGTTGCAGCAAAAATAAAATTGTTAAATTGTATGTCTATGAGACATAATTACAATAGCTGAGTGTACAAAAATGAACAAAAAGAAAAAAAAAGTCAACAGTTTTCAATTTACTTGTTTATATCCGTTGTTGGTCTTGTACAGATTCATTTAGAACTATAATGGAAAACAAGATGGAATCTATGTCAATTTTTTCTCCACGTCTCCTTTTGTACTATCAAGCAATTTTCTAAATCTAATTACCTAGTAAAGAGAATTAAGGGAAAGCGTGTTTTTCTGCATTTCTTTAGGGAATTTACTAGAAGGTCCCATATGACATATTTTTCTCAGTGTTTTTTAGTTGATTCCATAAAAGTATTCTATGGAATAGAAAAATCAAAGGTGGGAAAGGTGATCAACCATAGGAAGAGATCAAGAGAGGAATCCTCATATACTATTAAGTAGCTTGAAAAAGCAAAGTGAGCTATGGTTTTATAAAAATCTATTTCTTCATTTATAAATCGATTTTAAGTTTGCCTTACTCTATTTTTGTGTAAATTACTGTCTGAAGACTAACAATTTCAACTTTCTATCAGCTATAAATTCATATTTTTTACATGAATAATTTCTTTTCATAACATATTGAGGCAAAAAAAAAAATTATTTTAGCATGTGCGTTGTGCAATATATATATTGATGTACTAGTAGCAGAACACTGAATTATTATAACTTGTTAGTTACACTCCGAGAATACATCTAAAAGTTTTATTAAGCAGGGCAGCTTAATAATTAAAAATGGAGGGAGACTAAGCAAAATATAGATGAAACTATTTAAAAAGATTTAATTTATATTTAAGTAGTATGTTTTAGATATAATTTATGACAAGAAACAATGATTTAAACATACTTGTAGGAAAGGTTTGATTGTTATTGATGTGATTTTTAGTTTGCTTGTATGTGCAATGTTAACATTTAACTATTCCTACCGAAAGGAAGAAAAGTTGGAGGTAACAAAATATAATAACTAGCTTGCACCCATCAATGACATCTTCTGATCAAGAAATGAGACTAGAGTGCTGACCAAGTACAATAAGAAGTACCCCACACAAGCGTTCTTAATTCCGACCAAAAATTAAAGATTCATGTTTCTTCCTTACTCTTTTTCCTTTATTTTTCTTGGTTTGTATTTTCCTTGGTGAATGATGGTGTTAGCTATAACTAATAAAATTGGAGTTTTCATTTTTCTGATGAGTGTGTTTTCCCTTGAATGTGGTCCTTCTTTGATTTGATTCTAGGTAGGATACTATCAATCTTTCCTAGATAATTTTCAATTTTTGGTAATTTAATCGGGGTACATGGGTTAGATTTAATATTTTTAGGTTGAGGTGCTTATAAAGAGCAGCTAACTATTGTTTTTAACCAGGAGAAGGATATTGAAGATGTGAAACTAGATTTGCTTTGGATGGCTTCTCATGATCAAGGATCCAAGCAGTAAGTTTAATGCTTCAAATTATGAATTGATCAGTTATTTGTCAATTTTTTTTAAGCCCATAATATTAATGAACAGTATTATAGCTTGTTATTTTGTCCATTGTTATTTTACATAGATTGTTGATGATTTCTATTCCTTTTTTAATAGTTAGCCCTTACAATTATAAGATTTTAAGACACCCAAGTTTAGGTGGACATTAAATGATTAAAAATTTAAATCTTAGTCAACTAGAAGAAGACATTAGGCATATTGTTAAATAGGACAAAGTTTATTAAATAAAGTTCAAATGTATATTTTGAGCTTAAATATCTATATTAATATAATTAGGTTTTCTCAAGATGTGTCAAAAGATTGGATGGATTTACCACGATTCGGGAAAGAGTATATTGAAGGTGTGCAAAGCTTTTTAGACTTTGCTTTCTTAGTTGGAGATCCCCAGGGAGAAGAAATTCAATGTCCCTGTGCGAAGTGTTGCAATATTTATTGGTATCGAAGACGCGTGGTGTATGATCATCTAATATGCTACGGATTTGTTGAAGGTTATAAGAGATGGATTAATCATGGGGAACCAATCATCCCAGTGAATGTTGATAGTCTGATGGATGGTGAAGGTATCTGTAATGATGATATTGATGGGTTGTTGCGTGATACATTCAGAGATGTGGCACAAGTTCAAGGAGAAAATGAAGGCCCGAACGAATATGCAAAAGCTTTTTATAACTTGGTAGACGATGCAAGCCAAGAACTATATCCGGGGTGTAAAAGATTCTCGAGATTATCATTCACCATCCGTCTGTACTTGTTGAAGTGTTTACATGGATGAAGCAATGCATCTTTCACTTCTCTTTTAGAGTTATTAAAAGAAGCTATGTCTGATTTAAACATTCCTACTTCTTTTAATAAAACCAAGACTATGGTTAAAGACTTAGGTCTTGACTATGAAAAGATTGATGCATGTTCCAATGACTGCATGTTATATCGAGGCGAATATGTAAATGACTCATTTTGCTATGTTTGTGGAGCTTCTCGATATAATGAATATCCTACTGTGGATAACGAACTTGAGCCTTCTAAAAAGCCCAGTAAGATTGCTGTTAAAACTCTAAGGTATTTCCCTTTAATTCCTAGACTCAAAAGGCTTTTTATGTGCTCAAGGACAGCAGATACATTGAGGTGGCATGATGAGGGGCGTTCCAAAGACGGGAAGGTAAGGCATCCTGCTAATGGCCAATCATGGAAAAACTTTGATAGCCTTCATCCAGATTTCGCAAAAGATTCTCGTAATTTAAGACTTGGTTTAGCAAGTGACGGGTTCAATCCATATCGAACCATGAGCATATCTCATAGCACATGGCCAGTTGTTTTGATGGTGTACAATTTACCTCTTTGGATGAGCATGAAGCCAGAATATTGTATGCTTTCTTTACTTATACCTGGACCACGATCAACTGGCAATGACATTGATGTTTATCTACAACCATTGATAGAAGAGTTAAAGGAGCTATGGGAGTTAGGGGTAGAAACATATGATTCTTCCAAAAAGCAAACTTTTGAAATGCGGGCAGCTCTTTTATGGACAATTAATGACTTCCCTGCATATGCTATGCTATCTGGTTGGAGTACAAAAGGGAAGTTAGCTTGCCCCTGTTGTAATTATGAGACTTCTTCTTGCTATTTGAAACATAGTTGCAAGATGTGCTATATGGATCATCGGATGTTTTTACCTATGGATCATCCATGGAGGTCTAACAGAAGATCTTTTAATGGAAAAACAGAATTCAGGCCTCCACCACAATTATTGAAGGGAACAGATGTATTTGATGTGCTCCAAAGTGTGGACAATGTTTTTGGTAAGAAGCAAAAAAAATCAAATCAAGGCCCATGGAAGAAAAGGTCAATATTTTTTGAATTACCTTATTGGCAAAGATAACATGTTTAGGCACAACCTTGATGTCATGCACATAGAGAAGAACATAGTTGATAACATAATTGGTACTCTTTTGGATATTCCTGGAAAGACAAAGGACCATGCAGGTGCTCGTTTCGACCTAAAAGAAATGGGTATTAGAAAGAATCTCCAGCCAAAAGATACAAAGGATGGTAAAAGAACAAAGTTTGCAAAAGCGTGCTTCTCAATGACTGCTGGGGAGAAATCAATTTTTTGCAGCATTTTGAAGACGGCAAAACTTCCTGATGGTAGTGCTTCCAACATTTCTCGCTGTGTTCAACTAGTTGAAAGAAAAATTTCTGGTTACAAGACCCATGATGCTCATTTCATGCTGCATTACTTGTTGCAAATACCAATCAAAAGCATTCTTCCTGATCATGTTGCTATTCCTTTGGTTCGTCTATGTTCCTTCTTCCGTCGTTTATGTCAAAAAGTTATCACTTTGGAAGAGATACATTGTTTAGAAGCAGAGATTGTTCAGATATTATGCCAATTGGAGAGAATTTTTCCACCTAGCTTTTTTGATATAATGGTTCATTTGCCTATTCATTTAGCAAATGAGGTGAGGTTAGGTGGTCCAGTTCAGTTTCGATGGATGTATCCCGTTGAAAGATATATGTGCACATTAAAGTCATATGTTCGCAACAAAAGTCATCCAGAAGGGTCAATTGCCGAGGCATATTTGGTTGAAGAGTGTTTAACCTTTTGTTCAAGGTATTTGCATGAAGATGTGCACACAAAATTCAACAGAAGACCTCGAAACAATGATGAATGTTGTTCAGATGAAGTGCAAACTTCTAATTTGTTCTCAAACAAAGGATGTCCTCTAGGTGGGAAAATGGGGAATCCATTTGTCTTAGATGACAAATCAAAAAGCCAAGTCCATGCATACATATTGAATAACTGCGATGAGATCGAGGAATATATTAGGTACTTTAACTTGTAACATTCCTTTTATTTGATCAATTCTTAGATTATTGATTAGCTTTTCTTTTACTAACCAAAAAAAAAAATGTATGTCGACTTTAGAGAGCATGAGCATCAAGTTGATAATCAACAACGGAGATCGAAGTGGAGCAAAGCCAAAAGTCATAGCCAAAACTTCGCTCAATGGTTTGAAACTCGTGCTATGAAAGAGGATGTGCCTGATTGGATAAAAGAATTGTCTAGAGGACCAAATATGGTTGCAAAAAGATATTCTGGCTTTCTTGTCAATGGATATAGGTTCCATACTAGGCGACGTGATGCAAGACGAAAGACACAGAATAGTGGTGTCACTGTAGTGGCATTAACTACAAGCTTTGCTAGCTCGAAGGATCAAAATCCAATTGAAGCAGATATAACTTATTATGGTAGAATAATTGATATAGTGCGATTAGATTATTATGGTCATTTTAAGGTTGTGTTATTTAGATGCGACTGGTATGTGGTTGAAGAAGATATATATGGTCTTACATATGTCCACTTCAACAAGAAATGCTACCAGGAAGAGCCTTTTGTGCTAGCATCTCAAGCACACCAATGCTTTTATGTTCAAGATCCATATGATCAAGAGAAGCATTATGTTATGAAGACAATCCCAAGAGACTTATTTAACATAAGTGACCAACCTGAGTCTGATTCCCACCAAATTTATGCCAATGAGCCATGTGAACCTTTAACGAGTCCATTTATACCAAATGATGATGGTGAAGTTGATTTGGTGAGGAATGATGTTCCGGCAACCATTATTGATATGGCTTCACAAATGTTTCTTGCCCAACAACATGAAATAGAATCAGAAGAGGAGTTTGACTCTGAGGACACATCATGAGATTGTTATCTTCTTAGTTATTATAAAATTTTTGGTACAATTTTAAATCTATTATTTTCCTTTGGAATTCATTTTTCTCAAATTTTTTATTTTTATGATTTGTGATCATCATATCTCTAGGCTGGTTTATTTTCTTTTGCTATTGTGATGCAATTTATTTTTCTTGTGGCCATTAAATTAACACTTGTCATGTTCATGCAGGCCCAAGAATTTGCAATGATTATTTGATGGCAGATAAATACTTGGTGAACAACTTTTCATCTATAGAATACTAGCAAAAGAGGTAATATGTCTGAATTTCTTTAGTTTTTGTAATTTGTCTTAGTATTGAAGTTTTGAGCCTTTCATCTATAGAATCCATTAAATACCTAGTTTTTCCCTACTCTTTCTGGCAGCTACTTTATCTTTCAAATTTAATTAGTCATTATAAAATAAATTTTAATTATATATCTTAAATAGCTCCAAATATTCTGTCATATACTTTATCTTCCAAATTTAATTAGTTTAGAGTATACCTCATTTGATACTTTGTTAGAGAACCTCTCTACTGGCAAGTATATATTAGAAGAAATATGGTATCTGACAATATCACAATATTAATTTAATGTAATGCATTTTCATTATAAAATAAATTTTAATTATATATCTTAAAGGCACTTCAAAAATATAAGTTTTCTTCATGACTCTGTGAATGCAACGTGGTGTAGGAGATAAAGGAATTAAAATAATAATAACAAAAAAAATTATCTTTTTGCTTGTGTCCAATGCATAATCAATTTTCAATCTTCCATCTTCTACTTTTCTATTTTCACTAATTACCAACCTGACTTTGATACTGCTGAAGTGTTTTTTGCATCCTTTTTTTTTTTTTTGGTAGTCAACATCCTTTTAGCCAGCTATATGTTTGACTAAAATAGGGAGAATTTGGCTTAGATTCCAAAGGTTAAAATTGTCATTCAAGTGTTTGACCATGACTTATGAAATTTGCCAGTCTCTAGCTCTCACATCCATGATGAACATACATGTTTCTCCATTATTAGGAGTTTCTAAGGAAAAGAATTTGGAGTTTCTAATGAAAAGAATAAAGATGTCCAAAATTAGAATGCAAAGAATATACTTGTCCAGGTAGACAAACAGTTTGGTTGCACCTATTTTTGGCTCACCAATGCATTTGTGCTTGCCCTACCATGCTCACCCATTTTGTGTACTGATTTTCCTTTCCTTTTTTTTTTTTCCTTGTACATAGAATGAACAAAGGAGAGGCTCCTAAGAGAAAAAGGGTGTTGACCCTAAGCCAGAAAGAGAAAGGCCAATTTCCTAAAATGAAAATGAATTTTGATTTCTCAAGCCAAGTACGGTCAAGTGCGGAATTGCTGAAACAATATCAAATTAAAAGAGAAAAGGGAGTAGAAGAAACCAAGAAGAAGAGCATGAAAGCTCAAGCCCAACAAAGTCAAAAGACAACACCAGAAACTCATAAGGCAATAGAAACTGAAGGGCATAGTAGGCTACCAACGAAGAAAAACACAATCCAACCAGCTATGGCATCTTCTCAAAGGTAGGAACGAGATAATTTGCCTAGGACTAAAAGTATGACACAAGGTGAAATATTTAGTCAAAAGCAAGGGCAAAACAATATTATTGATGGTGGGAAAGACCAACCCAAAGCATGCACTCAAGAGGAACACAATCAAAAGAGGGTCAAGAGAAAACCAATTTGTTCAGCAATGAGTCTGGACCACTTTTTTCAAAAGGAAGGGATACAGTTGGAAGAAGATGAACAAGATGAGCATATGCAATCACCTATTGATGAAGGTAATGATGATGATGTGGCATTTGATGATCACAATGAGGATGCAAGAGATGAGCTTGATGGTATTGATCATGGAAATGGTGATGATGGTACTTTCTTTTAACTTTCTAATAACTTGTAGCTCTTACTTACATTAAAATATTGAATGTTTGATCACTTTGCAATTTCTCTAACTTTTGTATTTTTAAATATTTGGGCTGTTATATGGAATTAGGTACAATAAAGAAGAAGGCAACTCGCGGAAAAACTAGATGCATAAAAATTCATGCTAGAGATGTGGAGGAGCGAGTAGAGGTAACCTTTGATAAAGGACAAGCTGTGGGTCCAACAAGAGAAATAGTTTCTAACTTTAGTAACTTCTTGGGCACAATTGCTAGGAATACTAGCTTCATTACTTTGTTGTATACTAATTGGCAAGGTGTTCCTGACCGCAATAAAAAAAACATGTGGGATTATGTTAATGTAAGTCAAGAATTCCTTTTTTTAAGATTATATTTTTTTATTCAATTATTTGTGGTAAATGATAACCTTTTATATGTTTTTGGCTGCATAGTCCAAGTTTATCATTCCAGAAGATGCAAAGACTTGGGTAATGACTGGCATTTGTGATGCTTGGAAGCGATACAAAAGGTATATCAAAAAGAACCATTTTGATAAGTATGATTCCATGAAAGATATGCTGTAGAATCGTCCTATGGACATACCTGAAGTTCAGTTCCGTAAATTGATTCGGTATTGGAGTCTTCCTACTGTCCAAGTAAGATGGAACAATGTGTATTTTACAATTTTATAATTTTTTTAAATATACTTATGTTTTTAAAATCGAGTTATTGATATATCTTCTCTTGTATGGGAACATAGGCCATGTGTTGCAAGAATTCTGAAAATAGAAAGAAACAAAAGTGGAGGCATCGAATGGGACCCGTAAATTTTGGAATAGTGCGCATGGAATTGGTATTATCCTTCCACTTGGTTAATACTATCTTAGGATATTTTGGCAAACAAGTTGATAATTAGATATTTTGGCTTTGATAATGGAAAGTTTGTGTTATTGGTGTGCTTATGCTTGGACTTGTTACTTTTTTTTTTGGGTCCTTTTTTCTGGTTTTAGTCTGTTGCAATTTTATTTTGTTTGTTGTTATTGTGAAATTTGGGTTTGAGAATTTTGGATGTTTTGTGGGCGGTTTTATTAGGCTTTGTATATAGTTAATATTCAATGATTGTTTATGTTGTTTAGTTAATCTGAAGAACTGCTTCAAATATTTTCAGTTATTTGCCTGAGAAAAAACTAGGATTTTGTCCTTGTCTTGCAATTTTGAACTAGTTATGAAATTGGTCAGTTTTCTCCAATGCATTTTTGTTATTGATAATTTGCTGAAAGTTATGTCTTTAGCTCATACATGGTGTAGTCACTCTCTTGTTCAATTTAGCTTATGGGGTTCACTTCCAAGTTAACAGTTTTGAAAATGGCTAGCTAAAGTTGCTTGCAGCGATAATCTACCTAGTTATGTGCCTTTTAAATCTGCTCCACTTCTTTGTTAATTTGGCTATTCAATTGGTGGTTATTTATATAATTAGTTTTAATTGGAGTTCAATATTGAGTTTTTAATCTGTTCAGTTTTATGTATCATTTGGTCTAAGATACTATTGAATTCATTTGTCTTCTACATAATGTGTTGAACTTATGGGGTTTTATTGTTCTTGTTGTTTTGACTGTAGTTTGGTTGATCAGGAGTATGATTATGTCAAATTGAATTATTATTTTGCAAGGTTTGGTTGAACCTATCTAGAACTTTTTCTGTTAGCATTTTTAAAGTCCATCTATGATTTAGTCATTTTGTTCATATTCTAGTTAATGATGAGCTTATCCGAGAAAGGGCCCCAAACAGATGCAAAGTTGCCCAAAATATCTAATTATCAACTTGTTTGCCAAAACTTTTTCCCATCATAAACTGTTAGTATAAGAGAATAGTTCTAGTATCTGAACAATAAACCAAAATCAAAACAAAAAAATAGGATATTTGTTGTTGCCTTTAGCATATTTTGTATATTGAAGAATAGTTTAATATTGTTTTTTATAGTTTTGCATGTTCATTCTCATGTGGTGGGGTTTATTAATTAGGATTAGGGTGGTAGTGATAGGATTGTTCTATTTATACTTTTATGTTAATCCATTTCTCTGTTTTAATAGGAATTCTTTTAATACTTTTCGTTTGCTTTGCCACACTTTTTGATGTAAAATTTTCTTCTCATATTGTAGCGTGCAACCAAAGAGAACAATGAAGAACCAACACAATCCGAATTGTTCATTGCAACTCGCACAAGCAGGAAAGGAAAGGAAGTTGATTCTGAAACGCAGGCTGTGATTGTGAGTTGCTTAAATTGTCATTATTGATCTTTCATATTGTTTTGGAGTTGCTAGGCTCTTCTGATTCTGAAGTTTTGCTTCTATTCTATCTTAGGCTTCATAAGCATTTATGTTTGACAATTTTTGTAAAACTGATTGTGTGGAATAAAATTGTTTTGGAGTTGACTTTGATGCTCTTCTTATTATGAGGTTTTGCTTCTATTTTGGAGTTGCTTTTGTTCTAGCCTAGGCTAATTAAGTATTTATTGTAGAATTTTAGTTAGTAAAGATATAAGAACTATTTTGAATGGTTTGGCCTTTTGTAGTGAACTTTGGTTTGATTCTAGATTCAATGTATAATAGTTTTTATGCACATAATTTGCCAAAAATATAATCAAATGGATACTAGGATAGAATACAGACAAGTGTAATACAATAGATGGAATGGAAGAAAATAAAGTTTAAGAAACAAAATCTTCAAGATATTATGAGTACCTTTTCTTTGCACCCTTGTTCTAGCAAGAGGATTTAGTTATGAGTACCTTTCTTCTAGCAATAAGTTGAGCTTGTCTTCTTAATATTTGCACCATATAACAAAGTTGTTAAGTTCATTCCATCAAATTCATATCATTTTGCATGCAATGATCTAACACCTTTGAAATATAAATTCTGCCAGAGGCATCTAAACACCTTTATCCTTTGCAATTTGGACTGTTTGTGGCTTTGGTGATTTTAACATACAATTGTATATGTTGGTAGCATTGAGCACTTAGGAACATAGGAAGCACTTTGGAACCTGATTGCTTGACAATTTATGATATTGTTTGACAATTAAAGTGTAGTAAAATTGATTAAGTGGACTAAAATTGATGGTTTCTTTTAACAGTCAGAACTTCAAAATCGCCAAGATGCTGGAGAAAATGATAAGAATGCATTTGAATCTGTTTTTGGAAAGGAACAACCCGGTAGAGTTCGTTGTTATGGGAGATCAATCACAAGAAGTTATCTGAAAAAGGATGAAGAAATCCTCCAAATCAAACAACAACACGACCAAAAAGTTGCATCTTTACAAAATGGCCTTGACCAAATGCAACAGAGGATGGATGGATTATGTAATTTGATGAAAGTAATGTTGCAGCAAAACAACCCTGGAATGAGTGCAGAGGTTATTGAAGCTTTACTACAATCTGCCCAGATTTCTCCACCTGATGCAAATAGTGCACCAAATATGGTAGGAAGAAATGTTCCTAACTCCTCTGGATTAAGTCATATTCCAATCAATGAAAATGTAAGTCTTCTAATTTGATGATTATATGAACTATCTAGCTGTTCTTCTTGATTATGTAGAAATGGGGTAGTTGAAATCTTGTTGATTAATTGTTGATTATTCCTTCCCCTTACTTGCTTGGTTATGCATTGCCCTATCTGATCATCACCATTAACTTGAATCTCAAATTGTGACTGCTATGCATGCAATATCAAGGGGCAGTTGAATCTCAAATTCTTCCCTTCTCTTTCACCGTTGATCTTTAGGACAAGAGCTGAGGTCACTTGAACCTTCAGTTGATCTGGTGTAAATCCTGTACATATATGTTGAAAGTGTATACAGATGAAAATGAAAAATGTAACATTTTTGAATGGGAGAAATTAGTCCTATTTAATCTGAATTGTATTGAGATTATATATTTATTAAATGGAACTTCAACCAATTAACATTATAAACAATTATGGAACTACATATCATTGCATATTACATGTGTACTACTTTATGAATGAATTAAATTCTTATGCTAATATAGTTTTTCAAAAAATAGTTTGAAACAGAATTTGTGTCTTTGTTGTAAATATGACTCTCTCATATTAGGGTGCATCAAGAGAAAAAGAAAGACATATATATATATGGTAAAAGAATTTTGAAATAAGAAGAATGAAAGCTCAGGAAATATATGTTGCTTTTATACACATCAATGGGAGACTCTGCATTTTGCACGCAAATTCTATTAGTTCCTGTGATTTCTTTTGCTTTCAATTATTGCACCACTGACCTACCACACAAATATACACTAATACCATTTTTAATTTATATTTTAATTTTTGTAGGATAACGTGAATGGTGCATTGGATGGCAATGGAGCATCCTAATCTTTGACATTGTGAGAAGAGATGATTATGAAGATTATGGTGTTTCATAGATTTTGTGACTTATATGTCTCTTTTTATCTTGTTTAATTTGCTAGACTTATATGTTAAACTAATTAATTTCTAGCTATTACTTAATTAGATCAATATGTTAAATCTATTTCTAGTACTTGTGTAGACTAGCTAATTTGTCAATGTATTACTTTAGACAATGTTAATGAATTACAGATGTGTCTTTTTGTTTAATGATTAATCTTTGAATAATTTATTTTGATAATACATCTTTGGAGTATATGAATATATATGTCTATAATTGGAAATCATTTTGGCTTAATTTAAAATTATTTATGTATTAAAATTAAAAGTAACAAATTATTATTAAATAATTAATTTTTCAAATAATTTTTGCTTGATACAAAATTTAAATCATTTCAAAATTGTAATTATTTTTAAACTCAATGAATAGATATGTTACAATGTGGCCTATAGTGAACAAAGCAAAGACCACGGTTGAAAAGCAATAAGTTAAAAAAACAAAGGCCACGGTTCAAAAAACGTGGCATTTGGTGTTTAAAAAAAGACAACGTTCAAAAAGTGTGGCCTTTAGTTTAGAAAATACAATACGCTTTGAAACCGTGGCCTTTAGTTTATTAAAAAGGCACGCTTCAAAAGCGTAGCCTTTGGTCTAGACAATACACTACGCTTTTGAACCGTGGCCTTTAGTTTACATAAAAGGGCACGCTTTAAAACTGTGGCCTTTGGTTTAGACAATACACTACGCTTTTGAACCGTGGCCTTTAGTATACATAAAAGGGCACGCTTTAAAACTGTGGCCTTAAATTGAATTCATAGACAACATTATTAAGTGTGGCCTTAGCACTGTTAAAAGCATGACCATTGCTTCGACCAAATACCACGCTTTTAACGTCAATAGCCACGTTTTCTCGAAAAGCGTGGCCTTTGCTGAGGACAAGCGTGGCCATAGAGAATAGGATATGGTTTTATAGGCCACGACGGGAGAAGCGTGGCCTTTGGTCGAAAAGTGTGGCCTTTGATCAAAGGCCACACTTTTCATAACTAATGGCCACACCTTTTAACCATGGTCTTAGGATTTATTTGTTGTAGTGATTCAATTTGAAGAAGAACATTGAGGCAAACTTGACTAGTTTTTATAGGTTCATTGGTAGGAGTAGAGACCAATAGATCATAAGGCAATTTGAAAATTGGTAATTGCAAAACAGCCACATAATCATGAGAAAAAAATGAATGTGAGGCACCGAAATCATAGAGTATAGTTAGAGTCTCACCATCCACTTCACAGGTACCTTAGATTAGTCTTTCAGACTTGTTAGCTTCTTCTGCATTCATCATGAAGACCCATTCTTGATGTTGAGGTCTAAAAGTTTGTGACGGATTCCTGGTTAGACACTCATAAATTTTGTGACCCGGCTTGCCACACCCATAGCAGACATTCTGGCCTGCCAAACACGGCCGATCACCATGATTCTTATCACATTTTGTGCAAGTCGGATTCGGAAAAGACCTTTGGGGCTGCTTGCCTTTATTGCCCACCAGTGGAAATCTTCTCTGCTGTTGAAAGTTGGGCGTGAATCTTTGACCCTGCGGTGCCAACCCCTTCTTGAGGTTACCACTAGACGCCTTGGTGGCAGCCAGTTTCAAGCTGTAATCTTCCACAAGTCGGCATTTATTCACCAGTGTGGGGAAATCTCTAATCTCTACTGGCCCGACTGCTGTAAGAATATCTTATCATAATCCTCCCTCGAATTTGATGCACTTCCAAGCTTCATCAGGGTTCCTCTGGTAAATTGTAGAAAACTTACACAATTCTTCAAACCTGGCAATATATTCGAACACTATCCTGTTTCCTTGACGAAGCTGCATAAATTCTAGTTCCTTATCATTTCAAACCGAGGAAGGAAAGTACTTTTGGTAGAAAACATCTCTAAACACCGTCCAGGTGACTATTGTCCAAGATTCTTCGAATAGTCTTTGTACGCCGTTCCACCAAAACTCTGTATCTGCTTCAAGCATATAGGTGGCAAAAGTCACCTTTTGATGATTTGAACAATCCAGGACAGAGAAAATCTTCTCCACAGCCTTGATCCATTCATCGGTCTTATTTGGGTCATACGCTCCTCAAAAGTTGGGTGGATTTGCCTTCCTGAACTCAGCAAATTTAAGGTAGTCCAGGTTAGCTCCTGGTCCATGTGGATTTCCTCCACAGCTTGCCTCAAGTTGCCTACCTAACTGATCCATCATCTAGTGAGCTGTCGCGGCCTGCTCCCGCATCGCATGAGCCATCTCTCGTATCGTGTCCATAAAATCAGCCAGGTCCTCTTGAGCAAGTTCTGTGCATGGCCAACCTCGCCTTTCAGAAGCCATTAAGTTCTGAGCACACAAAACAAAAGTTATTGAGTTGATCAGACTCAATATTAAGTCTAATGTGCTAGTAAATAATAGCTCATATGGTCAGGCACCTCATACACATACACATCTATATCTCAACTTCCAGACAAGATTTAGTGCATGCTATCATCTAAAAAAATAGAATATACACAAAGCATAGTCAGTTCAATTCTCAGGCCTTAGCTAGGACGAACTGCTCTGATACCAAAAATGTAACACCCTACCAATTTAATGTTATGCTTAAGTCATAGCATGAAATTGAGTAGGTTGCATTACCATGTTAGTATTCTGCTTACTATTTATTTATTATATCATATCCTCTTTCTCTAACATATATATATATTTCTCTTTTTTTTTGACGAAATATACCTCAGGTGTAACACCGTACCAATTTAATGTTATGCTTAAGTCATAGCATGAAATTAAGTAGATTGTGTTACCGTGTTAATACTCTGTTTACGTTTCGTTTTATCATGTCACTTTTTGTTTTTTTTTTGTTTTTTGTAATAGGAGAAACGGAGCGCTGTTAATAATTTAGAGCATAATGGAATTTAACAAAAGTACCACAGAATAGAATAATAACGTGTAGTATAGCATCAGTTGTATATTTACATATATAAGTCGGAAGCCAACACTTCAGTCTATATACATACTTCAAAAAGTAGAGTGAACTGAAGGCATAGCTAAATTTCTGCTGCTAAAAAGTAGGGTCGGAAATGGCGGAAACCAACTAAGCACAGCAAGTGCAACTCGGGGTCTTGGTGAAGCTGCAGGTCAGGGAGCTCAATAAACAAAGTCGCCATTGAGTCCATCGTCAATGTCTGAGAATGATGCAGAAATGCAAGACGAGGTGAGAATTTGAAGAAATTCTCAGTAAGGCTCGCGTACAGGGTTTAGCTGACGTTACATTTATTCTCAGTTGCCTCGGGTTTTATTTAATTATAAAAACATGAGATCAACCCTAACTATTCACATTTAATCAGTTTAGGAAAATGTCTGGTCCGAGGCAAGGTCCAGTTTTACTTAAGACAGTATAAGAAACATAATAAATTACTAATAATGATACACAGAATAATAAACAGAATAAATGCATATTCTATGAAGAAATAAACATAATGCATTTAATCAGAAACGACATGTAATAACTGCTCGAGGTAATCATGCCTTTAATGTAATCATGCAAAACTTATTCTTGAACCTTCCTTCATAAACTTTTCCCATAACTTTCCATCATTTTCCATCACTTGGTCCTCTGGGAGTTCTTGGCCATTTTAAACTCCTGGGTAATAGTCTACTTTTCAGGATCGAGCTCGTTCCTATACAGGAATGCCGGGTTTGCTTTCTCCAACCTTCCCACCAATCTATTCCGCTTAACTTTTTATCCGGGGCTGGCCCAAGTAGCATGGAACTTTCATAATAACATAATTCTTATCATAACTTTTATAGCTTTCTTGAAAATGCACTTGTATTAGCATGTATATCATAACTTATGTATAGATTCTACCGAAATTTCGGCAGTATAACAGAACGTGTCCGCTTTCCCATGAATAGTGCCAGTACACCAGAACACCAATTTATCAGAGGTCACAACATTGCATACATACTTTAACATTGAACTCATAATAACATTGATCTCATTAAGGCAGAGTTTCTGCCTCAACAAGGTCTGTTAACCCGGTTTTTATAAATCAAGCCATAATTTCTATTTAACTCATTTGGACCTCAATTTTGGGTATGTTGAAGTGTTACGTGTCTACTTTCTAACCTCTTTGCTCCCATCTAATTTGAATAACTATAGCTCAAGATATTTAGGTTTCATCCCGGCCTTCCCAGTAGCTAGCCAGAATCAGACACCTAAAAGTAAAAATCCACTAAAAATCGAAAACTGATTCAAATCATACGAAATTGGTCTCATATTAAATCTAACAGGACAAAGTTTCATTTACAAAAATTTCCATTCCATTTGACTTAGTAGGGCTCGAGTTATAAGCCCCGAATTCTGACCTTCCTGAACTGCCATGTTCTGGCCCAGTTTGGACATAGGGCAACTTTCTTGGATCACTAGGAGCAAACGGGACCTTATGTAATTCTGAAATTTTTATGGGACATTATCCTATGTGTAAGCTTTTTAACAAAGTTAGTTTCATTAAATTTCAAGTAGTATAGGCGAGTTCTACCCTGAGGAACCCAGTCTGCCCAGAATCAAAGTCAGAAACCTAGGTCGAAATTCAAAATTTCATATCTCTCTCAATACTAATCCAAAAGCCTTATATGATATATGTGTGGAAAGCTCTAGATGTCTAGTTTCATATAAAAATGGTTTCATCGAATTTAATTGGCAGTAGACGGAGCCGTACACTCCGCCGTACGGACTGCCGAGGGTTTTTGGTTCTCCAGCCCTTCAGCTTTTCCTATTTTCATTCTTTCTTGCTTCCAATTTGATTTTAACCAAACAAACAGCCAATAACCAGCCATATATCATCATAATCATTCAATTTATACATCAAATATTGTGAAAATAATCCACCCTCAGCCAGCTAAGATCACAGAATTGATGCAAGAATTAAACCTCTACCTTTGTTATAGGTGATTTGGCTTGATTTTTGGGGCTTGGATGAGCAAAACCTAGTTGAACTTGAGAGTTTGATGGAGCTATATGAGTGAAGAGGAGAAGGAGAGAGCTGGAGCAGAGGAGAGGAGGTGCAGAAAATGGCTGAATGAAGGAGAGGAGTTGTGTTTGCAAAAGCATGGAAGTAGTTAGAATGAGAGGTTGTGATTGGTTGAGCATGTATAGCTGAAATTCAGCCAAGCTTCTTCATGTATTGTGGCCAAAGTGGCGCCACTCTCTTGCATTAAGTGGCTGAGTTATCAGCCACTCAAGTTAGGGTTAAAGAATTGGAATTCTATTGGTTCGGTTCCGATAGTTTAAAATACCGTAATCTTACCGATTTCCTTTAAATCGGTAAATCGGTTTTCAATAAAATTTTATAAAATCTCCTATACTTCTAACTTAGCTTCCTCATATCTAAACTCAAGTAATTGCTAATCAATTAATTCTAAATAATTATTTAACTGAATTCTATTTATTTTCAATTATTCGATAAAACCGAATAATTAGGCGAAAACGATAAAAGAATTTTGGTGGATGTTACATTACCACCCTCCTTAAAAAAAAATTTTGTCCTCAAAATTTAGCACCTGAGAATAGTTCTGGATACTCTTTCCTCATATCTGATTCCAGCTCCCAGGTGTATTCCTCAGCATCTCCTTTTCCCCATGCTACCTTTACTAGCTGCACGGTCTTGTTCCGAAGTTGTCTGCTACTTCTGTCTACGATCCGTGCTGGTTGTACACGGAAAGTCAGGTTCTCCTTTAACTGTATTGATTCGGGTTCTAGGAAGTGTGTAGGGTCAGGTTGATACTTTCTGAGTTGGGAGACATGAAAAACATCATGGAGGTTTGATAGATGTGGAGGCAAAGCAACTCGGTATGCAATTGATCCGATTCGCTTCAAGATTTGAAAGGGACCAATAAAGCGAGGATTTAGCTTCTTGACCTTAATGGCCCTACCTATCCCCGTTGTAGGCATAACCTTCAGAAATATGTGGTCTCCTTCCTGAAATTCCATAGGTTTCCTCTTGGTATCCGCATAACTTTTCTGGCGGCTCTGAGCGGCAATCATCTTGCTTCGTATTTTCTTGATCTGCTCAGTGGTCTGCTCAACTAAATCAGGTCCCAATAGAGTTGATTCTCCTGTCTCATACCAGCATAGGGGAGATTGGCACTTTCGTCCATACAATGCTTCGTAAGGAGCCATGCCGATGCTAGCGTGATAACTATTGTTGTATGCGAATTCGGCCAACGGTAAGTATCAATCCCAATTTTCGCGTTGCTCCAGTATATGAGCTCGTAGCATATCTTCCAAGGTTTGAATCGTCCTTTCAGTTTGGCCATCTGTTTGCGGGTGATAAGCAGTGCTTAGACACAACTTTGCACCGAACGCCTTCTGTAAAGCTCCCTAGAACCGTGAGGTAAACCTTGGGTCTCGATCCGAGATAATAGTTAAAGGGGTACCATGTAGCCTGATAATTTCTTGAATATACAATTGCGCCAATTTCTCCAACGGGTAATTTGCTCGAATGGGTAGGAAATGAGCAGATTTGGTTAATCTATCCACAATGACCCATATAGCATCATATCCCATTGACGTCCTTGGTAACCCCATTATAAAATCTATGGAGATACTCTCCCACTTCCATTTAGAGATTTCCAAGGGTTATAACATCTCAGAGGGTTTCTGATGTTCCGCTTTCACCTTCTGACAAACTAAGCACTTACCCACAAAGCTTGCTATATCCGACTTCATGCCTAGCCACCAAAACATTTTCTTAAGATCCTGATACATTTTATTGATGCCAGGATGTACAGCGAATTCGCCTTTATATGCTTCTTCGAGGATTCTTCTTGGGAGATCGTTCCTTTTAGGAACACACACTCTGTCGTGATACCGCCAAATGCCTTCTTTATCTTGGGCAAAACTCGTTAATTTCCTTGACTACACGAGATTAATCGTATGTTGAAAATTAGCATCCTGCTGCTGTGCTTGTCGAATCTGGTCCTTAAAGCTACTGGTTATCTTAATTTGGTGTAACTGAAGGGTCTTAGAAGTTGTAAGGATTCCCAAATTAAGATTTCGAAAGCTTTCAATAAGCTCCGCCTCTTTAATCATCAGCCAGGCTATGGTCAATGATTTTTTACTCAAAGCATCTGCCACAATATTTGCCTTACCTGAGTGGTATTTCAATTCAAATTCGTAGTCTTTAAGGAGTTCCATCCATCTCCGTTGCCTCATATTTAATTCCTTCTGATCAAAAAGATAATTCAAACTCTTGATCAGAAAAGACCTCGAATCTCACTCTGTACAGGTGATGTCTCCATATCTTCAACGCAAATACTACTGTTGCTAATTCGAGGTTGTGAGTAGGATAATTCCTTTCGTGTGGCTTCAATTGCCTAGAGGCATACGCGACCACCTTTCCGGTTTGCATCAACACGCACCCTAACCCTTGTTTGGTAGCATCACAATAGACCTCAAATGGTCCATGAGGGTCTAGCAAGGCTAGCACTAGTGTCATAGTCAACCTCCTCTTCAAATCCTGAAAACTCTGTTCACACTCCGGCGTCCACTCAAATGGAACATTCTTTCTGGTTAGCTGGGTCAAGGGCAAGGCTATTCAAGAAAAATCCTTAACGAATCGCCTGTAATATTCAGCTAAGCCTAGAAAACTCCTGACTTCAGTGACTGTGGTCGGGGCGCAAAGGTCATATATGTAAACAGAAGAAGCGGCGCGCTATATATAGTAAACGTGATTAGCATAATCGAACATAACAAAATTTAATAAAAAGCACAACAGAGAAAATAAAGATAGGTAATATATCATCAGCTGTATACATACATATATATGTCGGAAGCTAATGCTTCAGGTTATATACAGGTTCAAAAGAGGACACATAAGTAGGGCCGGTGTACCAAAAAGACATAAGGCCCGTGTCAGTGCCTACAAGGTCCTTAGAGGACATTTCAAACTATGCTGATATACATGTGGCTAAGTCTATGGCCCAATCCTACACATGGCCAAAAGAGGGCCATACTGTATAATGTAACCTGCGGTTAGGACCTACTCGGTCATGTAGCTGTTGGCCATGTCAGGCCCGGCTGAGGAGTAGTCAGCACTAGGTCCCGAAGAAGAGGATGATGAGCCAGTAACCTCAGAAGGATCGCTCTCAGGACTGAGCAGAATATCTGGAACCACCTGCGGAAGTGACTTTGGTGGAGGGCTGACAGGAGTTGCAGGTGCTGCTAATGGAGCAGGGTGTGCTACATGTAATGAGACCGCGAAATATGGAGCAGTAGGGTCAAATGCAAGGTGAAATAAAGAAACAGCAAAATTCCTATTACTAAAAAGATAGAGGAGGAAGTGGCAGGAACCAGCTATGTACAATGAGTCAAACATGGGGTCATGATGGAGCTGCATAGCAGGGATCTCAATACATGTGGTGGTCAGCTGTCCATCACTGTGGTTTGAGAATGATGTGGAAACACAAAGCGAGATGAGAATTTAAAGAAATTCTCAATAGGATTCGAGTACAGTATTAAACTGACATCACATTCATTCTCAATTGCCTCGGTTTTAATTTAATTATAAAAAAATGGCATCAAATTGAACTATCCACATTTAATAAGTTTAAGAAAATGTCTGGTCCAAGGCAAGGTTCAATTTTACTTAAGCCAACAAAAGAAACAGAATAAATTATTAAATGACAATATACAGAATAATGAGCAAAATAAATAAACAGATAGTAGCAAATGAACATAACAATCAATCTATAAATAACTAACAATAACTATGCAATGCAACCATGCAGATACTCATCCTTAAACTTAGTATCATAAACTTTTCCGTTACTTGGTCCCCTGAGAGTTCTAGGCCATTCAACTCCTGGGTAATAATCTGCTTTCAAGATCAAGCTCGTTCCTATATAGGAATGCCAGGTTTATTTTCCCCAACCTTCCCACTGATCTATCCCCCTTAACTTTAATTTGCGGCTAGCCCAAGTATTTTGGAACTTTTATCATAACATAACCTTTATGAATTTCTTGAAAAATGCACATGTATCTAAATGTATCTTATAACTCATACATAGGCTTTACCGAAATTTCGGCAACATAACGAAATATGTTCGCTTTCTCATGAATAGTGCTAGTACTCAGAAAACCAATTTTTCAGAGAAATCATAACACTTGATTCACAATTCAATCATCAATTTCATAGGAACATTAGTTACATTTAAAATATAGTTGCTATCTCAGCACTTTCATTCAACCCAATTTTTGTAAATCAGGCCACAATTCCTATTTAACTCATCTGGACCTAAATTTTGGATATGTTAGAGTGTTATGTGTCAATTTTCTATCCTCTTTGGTCCCATCTAATTTTGATAAATGTAACTCAAGTTATCTAAGTTCTATCTCGGCTTGCCCTGTAGCTAGCCAGAATTACACACTTAAAAGTAAAAATCCATTAAAAATTGAAAACCAGTTCAAATCATACAAAATTGGTATCATATTAAATCTAATAGGACAAGATTTCATTTGCAACAAGTTCCATTTCATTTTTTTTAGTAGAGCTTGAGTTATAAACTCCGAAATTTGACTTTTCTGAATTGCTCTGTTTTGGCCTAATTTGGACATAAGGCAACTTCTTGGAACCACTAGGAGCAAACAGGACCGTATCTAACTCTAATATTTTTATTAGTTATTCATCTATGTGTAAGCATTCTAAAAAAGTTAGTTTCATTCAATCCCAAGTTGTATAGGGCACGTTTTGCCTTGAACAACCTAGTCTGCCTAGAATCAAAACTCAAAAACCTAGGTCAAACTTCCAAAATTCATATCTCCCTCAATACTAATCCAATAGCCTTATAATTTATATGGTTGGAATGTCCTTGATGTCTAGTTTCACATAAAAATAGTTTCATCAAATTTAAATGGCTTTAGGCGAAGCCGTACACTCCGCCATATGGAACTACTGTGGGGTTTTGATCTTCCAGCCCCTCACTGCTTTCTATTCACACCCCTTTTTACTTCTTAATCTATTTTAAACACAAAAACAGCCATCAAAGTAGCCAATAATCATCATATACATCCAAACACCACATCAAAAAGTGAGAAACAAAAATCCCAAACAGCCACCCATAACCAAGAAGACAAGAACAAAGTTGAATCTCTACCTCCTTTAAGTGTGATCTTGCTAAATTTGAGTTTGGATTGATGGAACCTTATCAAAGCTTGAAGGTCTGATGGAGTAGATTGAAAGGAGTAGAGAAGAAAGAGGCTGGAATAAGAAGAGAGAGGGGGCGCAATCAGCATGAAGTGAAGAGAGAAAATCTGATTCAAACATTAAAAGGTGGTTGGCTATGTGTGTTGTCATTGGCTGAAATTTTGTGGCCAATTTTTCAGCCGTGTCTCCCTCTCCTTGTGGCCTTTGTGGCACCACCAAGGGATGATTAAATGGCTAATTATTCAGCCATGGATTAATAGAATTTGGGTTTGTAATTTTATTGATTCGGTTTCGACAGTTTAAAATACCGAAATCTTATTGATTTCCTTTAAATCGATAAATCAGTTTAGGAAAATTTTTTATAAAATCTTCTATGCTTCTAATCTAATTCTCTCACATCTAATCTCTCTAATTGCTAACCTTAAATAAATATTTAGTCGAATTTAATTAACCTCAATTATTCGATAAAAATCGAACAACTAGGCGAAAAATGATAAAAATCTTGTGGATGTTACATTTAGAATTAGGATTCCTAGAGAGAAATTTTTCTCACCCCACTATATGTTTCCGCCTCATTCTAAGGTCATGGAGAATATGGCGATAGGAGTCCTATTCATTGAGTTCCCGGACTTGCACTTCCAACTAGATCCTATGCTAGACTCTGTATATATTGCCAGTAGCTGTCGTTTTCTTTTTTACTTTTTCTTTAGTAGAGATTTCATAGTTCCACTTTCTCGTCCTCTTTTTGATCCTACTACGCCCTACATTGCCATCCCCATATATGTAGCACATCCTTTTCCACCTCCACCACCACCACCAAAGATAGCACCATGGCTCCAAAGATCTCCTCCAGTGGCATCTCCTCAACAGGCCCCGTCCATTTCACTTTCCAAGGAGGAGGACCCATCGGAGGCCGTGAGCTCGTCCTCTTCATCATCAGGGCCTGGTGATGGCTATGCTCCGGCAGACGCCGGCATTGCCAATGGATTCCTCTCTTCAGAGTCCATTTAGAGGGTTTTTTGTGCAGTAGGAGTAGATGTATAGAATGGCCCTCTTTTGATACTTTGGGTCATAGGCAGTAATCTAGTGGATGGTTAGTACATAAAATGTTCCCGTGGGGACCAGATAGGGTACTGTTCATAGAGACAGGCCGATTTATTTTTGTTTCAGTGGCCTCATTTTATTACTCTATACTGTTTATGTATCTTTTGGCAAACTTTGAAAACAAACATGTATATATATATATATATATATATATATATATATATATATATATATATATATATATATATATATATATATATATATATATATATATATAGTTTTTAGTTTTGTCTACTCTGCATTTTTATTTATTTATTTTATTTCTATTACAACAGTATCCATTACTTATTCCGCAACCAAATGAAAATTAATTAAGTGAACAGTAGACTCTATATGGGTAATTAATATTGTGTCTGAAAATGGAATTAATTTAGATTGCCACGCGTAATAACGTATCAGGTAAAATATTATGACTTAAGCATAGTATTTTGTCTGGTAAGGTGTTACACATATTAGTGCATATTCATTTTAATCCTTGATGTTATTTGTCTGCAATTAAGGAATTAATGATTTACTCCATCATGTTGTAAAAAATGATTCAAATTAATCCCTAAGATAATGTTCATAGGGACCAACTTGAATCACCATAGGAACTAACTTGAATGATATTTTGCAACTTTAATAACTAAATTATTATTTTCTTAATTTTAGAGATTAAAATTAAGTAGACATACAATTTCAAGGATCAAAATTAACAATAACCCAAACATATTATCTATCTTGGTTATTGCATGAAAATATCTTACTTTATCTATATATATTCAACCATGTGTAACAAGTAGATTTAAAAAAAGAAAAACAAGAAAAAAAAAAAACTAAAGTAAAGATAATATAATATTGTTTTATCTATGTACTTCGCAAGGTTAAGATCAAAATACTCATATTAATATATTAGGTCAAGATAACATAATTTTTGCAACTCTTTGATATTTTAATTTTGAGAATTAATTTGCTTGAAATTTTAAAAAATATATAAAATTAAATTTATTTTTAAAATAGACTTATAAGATATTTTTACTTTCAAATTATTTAATATTCAATTTTAAAGGAAGAAGCGACCATTAACATCCTTAAGTAAAATTGATTTTACGTAACACTTTTTTTTAGTTTCACATAATAACATTAATCATTAATCTATGAATTTTAAAAAGTTAAAATTTAAATAACTACATACTTTTTATCGCTCTAATTTTCAGTAATTTGCTTAAATTTTTTTTCAGAAATGTAAAATTAAATTTCTTTTTAAAATAGACAAATAAATTATTTTTTACTTTTAAATTATTTAATATGCATTTTTTACATAAAGGTGGACATAAGTTACAATATATAACAAATTAAACAAAAATGATATGTGATCAAGTACTAACCATTACTAGAGAAGAAAAAATATCCACAATTGCTAGAGAAGGAGAAGGCATTCTAACATGAGCAAGAATACCAAGTTAATATCTACTAAAAACTAATTGGTAATCCAATCAAACAAATTGTTAATAGTTGTAATACACTGTTTAAAATAAAATGCCTATTCAAAATAAATTGTTTGTAACCGAAATTTTTTTAAAATTTTCATAGCTTATGCTTTAGGTATTTTCTTTAATTACTTTTAGGAATATAGTGATAAAGGAATTAAAATTGTTAGATAAAAATTTTTAGAAGTAATCGTTTGAAAAAAAAAAAACATGAGGGACCATGCTACATCATAATGACTAGATGCACCATAGACCCTCTCTTTCTTCTTTTCTTCATCCAGAATCTTCCCCGATGGCATTTCGTTCCTTCCTTTCCTCCATTTTCTTATTTTTCTCTTCTTCTCTTGATACGCTCTCTCCTTGTCTCTCTTTTATCTCATTCCTCTCGCTCTCCCTTTTGATTTTTTTCCTCACTCTCGCATCTCTGCCTCACCCTGCTAGCCACCATTTGCGCTGCCCTCACCTCACCTCCAACACCATAAAGCCTTCTCCTTTCGTGTTTCTCTATCTATGTCTCTCTCTCTCTCATCAGTTTCTCTATCCTTCTCGATTCACTCTCCGCCACGAGTGCAAGGGACTCCGGTCCATGCTCCTTAACCTAACTACTACTGCAATGGTAAGTTATTCCTTCTCTTTATGTCTTGTTTCTTAATTTTTGGAAGTTGATGGATATGGATATGGATTGTTACTCTGTGGGTACTGAAAAATTTAGATAACTAATGTAAAATTAATCCTTAATTGGCAGTGTTAATTTTCGGGTAGAGTAGCGAGTAAATAAATAGTTGGAAACTTAGCTCCTTGAAATTATGGTTAGAATTATTTAACTGATTTAGCCATTAAAAGAGTAATAGGAAAATCATCTATTAGATTCTCACATATGTAAATTTAAATTATTATGTTATATAGTTGATATTCAATGAAGTTTATTATGGTAGACATGATAGTAATTTTTAATTAAATTTAATTTGTAAAAGTTAGACAAAGAGGGCAAAGACTAATTTCTAAACCAAATTTGCGTCTAAATTGAAAATAATCACTTATATACGATTTTCAGATTTCCCAAGAGATCACCCACAAGTTCAGCGACCCTGGGACGTAGATTGGACGTTCCTTAATGTTTTGTGAGTGGACAATGTCACTATGGCATATGATTTTATGCAATAGTATTTTTTTGATTTTAAAATATAAATTGACAACTTATTTTACTTATTCACTTAATTATAAATATCTTATTTAATGATAGAATTGTGATATAGTTGATATAAATTTTTTATCTAAATGGAATGCCCAATTAATTGTGGGCATCTATTTTAAATTTTGCAGAGAACTAGTTCAAATGATTTTATTAGTCGTTGAAAAGGATCATTATAACTAATTACAAATTTTACAAATGGAAGGGCAAGCTCTAATTTTTTGTTTGGGTTATTGGATTGTTGAGGACATTTTATTTTGGATTTTTGAATCTTGAATAATACTCTTGCTTTTCGAAAATTTGATTTAATATCCGCTATTTCATTTTTTTTTATTAATATCTAGTTTTTTAGTTTTTATATATCTTGTGGGAGGATTTTCAGTTTAACGGTAGCTAGCAGTCGCTGACGCTAGACTTGGTGCACCTTGGTTTGGACCCAGCTAGCAGGGGTGCTACTAGCTCGGTGTGTGTATGTCAGGCCTACGCACATCGCTGACTTAGTCAGATCCGAAGGGGCTAACCCTTGTTTGGAAATTTCTCGGAATTGGAAGCCTCCCTACCTTGCTATTTGTGTTTGAGAAATATGTTTTGTGTTTCTGAAATAAGGTAAATTTCTACATATATCTATATATATAGTTTATAATTTTGATTCTTTATTTATACATTATTTAAAATTATTATTCCTTATTTACGTTTAGTTGATAATACTAATTCTTTATTTAAGCGTAACTTGCTTTACTTCTGGAGCTTGTCCTCATATATTATAGTTTCATTGCCCCTCACTGAGTTAGTTGGATCCACTCCCTCTTTTTTCTTCTATTTCAAACTCCGGCCTCTCACCAGACTTGATCCCCCAACTTCTTAGAGCTGCTCCATAATCCACCGACAGGATCTTGTGACCTGATAATTTATTTTTATATGATATGTATATAGGGCTTATGGGTTTTTGAGAATTCGCTTTATTTAGTGAGTAGGATGTAAACAATGAGTAGAAATGGGTGATATATATGTGTGTATGTGAATTACTGGAATGTGCTTTGAGCCTCAATTTATATATTTTTTATTGGTGGTCTGGAATAGATTTGGCTATTAGGGGAAAGCTAGAAAAATAGGGGAAGTTTTGTTCATTTTCCGTAAGAATAGTTATAGAAGGCTTGCTAGAGATTTGCTATAGCTAGCGCCAGTCACGACTCTGGGGTGGGTTATGACAAAGGTGGTATCAGAGCCTGGTTTTCCTGTGGCTAGTAGAGCAAATGTCGTTTAGTAATATCACAATTGTGTAAATGGAAGCCCGCCCATTGTCACAAGATGTGGCACTACTAAAGGCTTGTAGGAATGTTACTTTTATTTTCGTTCCTCGACAATCCCTTATACTTTTCAATGTTTTATATATTTGATTCATTTCTTGGTAATCCAACATTTCCTGAATCTGCCAATACACTTGATGCTTCCATAATTATGGTTTGTTCCATTTGCTTGATGCATCCTAACTATTTTTATTCTTAACGGTTGATGGTAGAAATTACTAGTACAAAGGTTAATACTTCGAATTGTCTGATTGGCATGTTTTCTTTGCTAGTATACTTATGTGGCACTTAGCTTTTAGTTCTTGAAAGGGGTTCTCCTCGCTTAATTTGTATGTGACACCAACGCATTGATTGCTATTACCTATGTGTATTTGTTTGATTGCCTTGATTACTAACTTGATTTGAAGGTTGGTTAATATGATTGTTTAGTTTCTTAAAGAGTTCTTCTTGCCTTGACTGTATATGCGGCTAGTGCACTAATTATTGTACATGTGTATGCTCATCTGATCATCCTGATAGTTAATTTAATCTAAAGGGTAGATAATATGATTGGTCTCTCATGTCTAATTACTTTAGGCTTTTAATAATTTGACTACCCTTTAAGTAGAAGATACACATGTAATAGGAATGTATGATAGTGATTTCATGAAGGGTTGGAATGACTATGATGTTAGAATATTAGTCTGTATGATAGCTAAGCTGAATACTTATAAAGAAGGAATTTTCGAGGGGTCTAGATTCACAATTATGCAAAGCAACAATTTTTTTACCGAGCTTTAAGTAGCCATAAACCGATGCTTGGGGCTGGTATTGTATATATGCTTCTTCATTTGGTGAGAGGACCTGAATTTATTATTAGCTAAACCGCATTTGAATTGATTTTCTATCTTTGAAAGAATTTGATTGTGTATTTAAATCTTAGTGCTTAGCTTGGTGAAAATGGCTATGCATTTGCTTTGGTTAGCTGATAACTTCTAGATTTTAAGGTGAAAACTTGTTTATTTTCTGTAAATGTTTGCTACTGTTTGAATTGTTTCTTTTGTCTATTCACTCTATTGTCTTCTTCATGTCATGATGTGGTAGGCTAGTAGGTTGGATAGCTGTTAATTTGATTTTCAAAAGTTAGATGTTTTTTGTATGGTCTATTAAATGAAAGTAATTTACTTCCTCATTTTCCAGTTACTAGTTTTATGCTTGGTGGTCATCACTTGAACATGCTTGCTGTCAGTGTTCTTTTACTCCTCCTCCCCTACTCTATTTTATTCTTTCTAAGTGTTCCTAAGTTTCTCTTAATGAAGTCTAATATCTCCCTAAATCTACCTAAACATGATTAATAAGTTATGTTTCTCATAAGAATGAGCTGTGATTGTACTACATGCAAAACTATGTTTTTTCTCTTCTTGTATAATTCATCTTTGTTGAAATTGTTCTTTACTGAAAGTTAAATGACTAATTATAGAGTCCACTAAATTATACAATGAACTCAACTCAAGGAAGAGTATTCAGATAACTTTTCTGTGGACTTTCTTGAAGGTTGGAGTTAGTAGTAGAAGTATTTTGTCCCCAAAGTATTATATTTACTGCTTTTACTAGTTCTTCCATGTTATGTTCATACAATGGCAAGGAGTCTTCATTTTCTTATTTTCTTTTACTCTGTTGTTAATATCATAGTCACATAACCTCGGTGTATATTTAATTAGATAGTAATATCCATCTTTAAACGTTAGAGATAGGCTTCATAATGTTTTAGGTAGAAACACATATAATATTGTATCAGTCAAGGGTGTAGCATATTAACTCCTCCTTTTGCATCTTGCCTACCACACCTATGATACTCAAAAGTGTATGACATTTATATGTCCTTTGTGCCAATTATCTCAGGATGTGCCTGAAGGCGATTGTTGAAGAGACTAAAAGAAGTGACACCCCAAGTATTGACAAGAAGAAGTAAGATGTTGTCTATAGTTTCTTTCAAATTGGAAAACATCACTTAAATAATTTGTATTGCAATTTTACGTTATTCAAAAGAAAACTTACACCAATGCATAAATTTTGATTGCCATTAGACTACTTGTTCATATCTTGTATATTATATATTATTCAAAAAAAAAATTTCGCACAAATTTAAATTGTTCTTTACTCCACTTAGCTGTATTAGAATTAATGTGCAATATACTTTTCAAACAATAGATACTCCAAACATTCGGTTATATTCTTAGTTTTGTTTAAGTAACTATTCTAAAATCTAGCATTTAATTTTAAAATTATCTGTAGCTAAAATTCAATGGCCAGGGAGATCAAAATTGTGTTGAAAGGTGGAAAATTGATCAAAATAACATGCCAATTTGGCATGATAGAGTATTAACAAAAGTTAAGATAATTGCTATCAATATGTAATTTTGAGTTATCTTAAAAACTCGCAATTCATAATCAGGTGGAAAATTAAAGTTATAATTATTGCTTCTATTGTATACATGCTTCTTAAGCTTAGTTTCTCAGCCTGGGGTTGTGATTGTCATGTACTCAATTCTATACCATGTTTTATTTTATTCCATTGGATTATTCATTCATATTACCTTAATGCATTTAGATATATAACTAAATTCAGCTTGAGTGATCAGTCCGATAGTGCCACCTTTGTGCTATTTTGTCACCATGGTTGTGGTAATAAGTTATTTTGTCGCTATTTTAGTGGAAAAAAAAAGTCATGAAGAATTTTGTATGAGTTAGGTAATAGTTATGGTGTTGATTAGTGACTATAAAATGCAGTTTCTCTTCTTAGTGTTTAGCCATAATATGTAAAACAGAACATATTTTCTTTCTTATATAGGATTTTCTGACATGTGGGCTGTGCTTGATGGTAGTTGCATAGTGAATAATGCCTTTAATGTTAGTCTTATTTGATTCACAGCATGGGACCAATATATGATATGTTATCTAGCATTTGGCAGGAGACGTATTTAGCTTCCTTTCATGCTGAATTTGACTAGAACTCTGTTTATTTTTCCATGTTTGAGTAGCATTCCTCAAGTTATTTTTTTATACTGATTGTTCTTTTGTTTTATGTTGGATGGTGGCAATTTTTATTGGCTACTTATTAATCACTTGTTTTATACGCCTCAAAGTGGCAATCTTTTGTTTTGTGTGAATGCTGCTATTAAAGGATTTATATAATTTGGACAATCACGTAATTGACTCTGAAATCTTGTAATGTGGTTAAAAAAAACATAGTGGTCTCGGGAGGGGGTGCAGCTAATCTATCTTAGTTTGCTCAAAGTAACCTTAGTCATGTGGTTCCATAATTGATACCCCTCTGAAAATTCGGGGACCGAATTTTTTAAAGAGGGGAAGAATGTAATATCCTGTTTAAAATAAAATATCTATTTAAAATAAATTATTCGTAACTGAAATTTTTTAAAAATTTTCATAACTTATGCTTTATGTATTTTCTTTAATTACTTTTAGGAATATAGTGATAAAGGAATTAAAATTGTTAGATAAAAATTTTAGAAGTAATTGTTTGGAAAAAAAAAAATGAGGGACCATGGTGCACCATAAGTTATAAGGTGCACCATAAAACCCTCTCTTTCCTCTTTTCTTTGTCCAGAATCTTCCCCGATGGCATTTCGTTCCTTCCTGTCCTCCGTTTTCTTATTTTTCTCTTCTTCTCTTGATACGCTTTCTCCCTGTCTCTCTTTTATCTCGTTCCTCTCGCTCTCCCTTTTGATTTTTTTCCTCACTCTCGTATCTCTACTTCACCCTGCTAGCCACCATTTGCGCTACCCTCACCTCACCTCCAACACCATAAAACCATCTCCCTCCGTGTTTCTCTGTCAATGTCTCTCTCTCTCTCATCGATTTCTCCATCCTTCTCGGTTCACTCTCCGCCATGGGTGCAAGGGACTCCGATCCATGCTCCTTAACCCAACTACTACTGCAATGGTAAGCTATTCCCTCTCTTTATGTCTTGTTTCTTAATTTTTGGAAGTTGATGGATATGGATATGGATTGTTACTCTGTGGGTGTTGAAAAATTAAGATAACTAATGTAAAATTAATCCTTGATTGGTAGTGTTAATTTCGGGGTAAAGTAGCGAATAAATAAATAGTTGGAAACTTAGCTCCTTGAAATTATGGTTAGAATCATTTAAGTGATTTAGCCATTAAAAGAGTAATAGGAAAATCATCTATTAGATTCTCACATATGTAAATATAAATTATTATATTATATAGTTGATATTCAATGAAGTTTATTATGGTAGACATGATAGTAGTTTTTAATTAAATTTAATTTGTAAAAGTTAGACAAAGAGGGTAAAGACTAATTTCTAAACCACATTTGCGTCTAAATTGGAAATAATCACTTATATATGATTTTCAGATTCCCCAAGAGATCACCCACAAGTTCAGCAACCCCGGGACGTAGATTGGATGTTCCTTGATGTTTTGTGAGTGGACAATGTCTCTATGGCATATGATTTTGTGCAATAGTATTGTTTTGATTTTAAAATATAAATTGACAACTTATTTTACTTATTCACTTAATTATAAATATCTTATTTAATGATAGAATTGTGATATAGTTGATATAAATTTCTGATCTAAATTGGAGTGCCCAATTAATTATGGGCATCTGTTTTAAATTTTGCGGAGAACTAGTTCAAATGATTTTATTAGTCGTTGAAAAGGATCTTTATAACTAATTACAGATTTTACAAAATGGAAGGGCAAGCTATAATTTTTTGTTTGGGTTATTGGATTGTCGAGGACATTTTATTTTGAATTTTTGAATCTTGAATAATACTCTTGCTTTTCGAAAATTTGATTTAATATCCGCTATTTCATTTTTTTATTAATATCTAGTATTTTAGTTTTTATATATCTTGTGGGAGGAATTTCTGTTTAACAGTAGCTAGCAGTCACAAACACTAGCCTTGGTGCACCTTGGTTCAGACCCAACTAGCAGGGGTGTTGCTAGCTCGGTGTGTGTGTGTCAGGCTTACACACATCGCTGACTTAGTTAGATCTGAAGGGACTAACCCTTGTTTGGAAATTTCTCAGAATTGGAAGCCTCCCTACCTTGCTATTTGTGTTTGAGAAATATGTTTTGTGTTTCTGAAATAAGGTAAATTCTACATATATCTATATGTATAGTTTATAATTTTGATTCTTTATTTATACGTTATTTAAAATGATGATTCCTTATTTACGTTTAGTTCATAATACTAATTCTTTATTTAAGCATAACTTGCTTTACTTCTAGAGTTTGTCCTCATATGTTATAGTTTCATTGCCCCTCACTAAGTCAGTTGAACTCACTCCCTCTTTTTTTTCTATTTTAGACTCTGGCCTCTCACCAGACTTGATGCCCCAACTTCTTAGAGTTACTCCACAATCCACAGGCATGATCTTGTGACCTGATAATTCATTTTTATATAATATGTATATAGGGCTTATGGGTTTTTGAGAATTCGCTTTATTTAGTGAGTAGGATGCAAACAATGAGTAGAAATGGGTGATATATATGTGTGTGTATGTGAATTACTGGAATGTGCTTTGAGCCTCAATTTGTATATTTTTGATTGGTGGTCTGGAATAGGTTTGGCTATTAAGGGAAAGCTAGAAAAATAAGGGAAGTTTTGTTCGTCTTCCGTAAGAATAGTTATAGAAGGCTTGCTAGAGATTTGCTACATCTCGCACCGGTCATAACTCTGCGGCAGATTGTGACAATAGCACATATTTAAATTTATAACAATGCATGCGAGATGAATTATCTTAGAGAAAGAATATAGTTACTCATTTAAATAACATTGTCTATAAAATAAATAATTTAATTACTCATACCAACAAACCTAGAAACTTAGGGAAAATTGCACTTTATCTCTCTGAAATATAACTCATGTGTACTTTACCTCCTAATATTTAAAAATGTACAATTTAACACCTTAACGTTTTCAAATTGTGCAAATGAGATATTCTGTTAACTCTGCTATTAAATCTGAGTTCTGAGTTTCTGAGTTCAATATATTGCTCAACATAAGAGGGTTCACTTCTTTCTTATCCCAGTTTCCGAGTTTAAATTTTAGAAGAGAGTTCACTTCTTCCTTATTGCCTTAGTTCTAAGTTCTGAGTTCAATGGCACATGTAAGTAAGTTTCGAGTTTCATGTTTAATGGCACATGATCACTTGCAGTGGTGTTTAACAATAGAATTAACAGAATGTCTCATTTGTGCAGTTTGAAAATGTTATGATCTCAAATTGTACATTTTTAAATATTAGCAGGTAAAGTACATATCGGTCATACTTCAAGGGGCTAAAGTGCATTTTTCCGAGAAACTTATGTTGCTTTCTAGATTGCATTTCCACAAAAATCCATTTCAGAATCAATAGCTGCTATCATCCCCCCCACTTTACCATTATCACATCTACATTCTCCAATCTTAGAAACTAAAAAAAGCCCAACCCACGCATCAACTTAAGACTTTAGAAAAAGGAAAATAAAACACTCAATCTCATTTTCATTTTAATTGATAAGGGTAAAGCACATTAAGACCGCTCAAGCTTTGATAGTCGATGGACAAAGAACCATTTGTAGTTTGGTAACTCCTTTTTTGTGTAAGATGTTTAATTAGATGGCAAAAGCTATTTGTTCATTTCAAATAATATTTAAATTGAAATTACATATAAACACTAAGCATGGAACTATTGGATTCAAAAGACTCATTCAAGCTTCCCACAGACAAGGTTCATGTCAATGATCCTTAGTTCCGCAAGTATGTTGAACTCTAGCAAGACCCATATACGGGAAAAAAAAAACACTCTTCACCTTCCATATTGTCAAAGACCAAGTAGAGCACATTCTTCTTCATCTCTCTCTCTCTCTCTCTCTCTCTCTCTCTCTCTTTCTCCCCCAACTCACTTGTCTTATGAATTTGAATCTAAATGCAATGACATATGGCTATTGAATTCAAAAGCAAAAATAGCCGCTACAACCTTTTTCAAATCATTGTGCAATGGGCACTTGCCTTTTGAACTTCAAATCCAGGTCCTCCTCCCTTTTCTCATCACTCGCAGCTGGAGGAGGTGCAGTAGGCGCCGGCCAGCTCTGGAGCTGTGAAGAACAAGTTGCATGAAACAAGTTCCCGCCCTTGCATTTGGATCCCGCGAAGAGTAAGGTACTTAGGCCTCAAGGTAGCAATCGGAAATGTGATGGCAAAGAGCAGCCATTCGGCAGTAAGGGACGACGATGTCACTAAACACACTACGTGGCAGTGCAGTGACAGGGTGGAGGCGATATAGCAAGTGGTGCAAGGAAGAACACCTATCTTCACTGATATGGTAGAGGAGGGAGAGAAGTGAGGTGGCTGCATGGGTGAGGCTTTATTGTTCTTTCCGATGTGGCGGTGGTGGCAAAGGAGGAGGAGGAGGAAGAGGAGGAGGAGGAGGAGGGGTTTTCAGTTGTGGGTTTGAAACAGCTTAGTGACTTTTGTTTTAGGGTTCTTCTTGGTGACTTTTAATTTTTCTTTAAATCATATGTTTTGATCTGAATAATCTTAAGATATTTATTCATTAAGTAAAAATGTATTAAGGGATTTAAGTGTAAAATTAAAAAAGTAATTTATTTAATAATTAGGGTCAAATTGTAAGAAAAAAAAAGTATTGGGGATTAAAACAAAGTTGGATCAACTTTAAATGACATAACATTAACATTAACACATGTCACTCTTTCACTTGTGTCAATTAAGAAAGGTACCTAAACTCTTCTTACTCTTAGAGTACCAAAGCAAGCATCATAGTAAATATAAGTTATATTGTCCAGAGTAACCTCACCAAAAAAGTTGATAGTTCTTATATTTTAGAATGATAGAAAGGCATGCCTTGTCTTAACCCTGGATTAGGGCGAATTTTCTCTTCAATCTAAATTTTGAATTACCAAAATAGAGAAAATGATAAGAAATACATAAACTATATTAAAATGTTGTCTACAATAAATTTTTCAACAAGCTCTCTCAATATAACTATCTTTAATCCATTTTATTCTATAGAATAGTTAAAGAAAAACAATCAATATATTCTTACATATATAACTTTTAATTACTATTATATCTTTCTTTTAAAAATATTCTTATTAACAACAATTACCAAAAAAGATTAACAAACTAGTTTATGAAAATTATCTCTAGTTTATATATATAGTAAAATAAAATTCACTGTAACATTGCATTCATTATAATGTGCGAGATGGTCGTCCTCAATGTCTATTTCGTCGTCCCTACCTCCTTCACTCTCTTCAACCCCTTTAGCACCATGGAGGCTGGCATCTATGAGCCATGGCCAGCAAATGGTGGTGTCAGCAAGACTACAGCAACCAACATCCCTAGCAGTTGTGCCCTCTCCTCCTCCTAGTAGCAGCAAAGAAACATCATGAACCAAATGGTGATTTGTCTTCTCTCTAGCTTCTTTCTTCCTCGCTACAATTTGTGCCCAAGTGAGACCCACTATAATAGCTAGATTTGTGACTTTAACGTCGGTGGACGGCCACCCAAATTGGTGACGATGGAGGCGCAAAAGATGGCTATGGGAGATACTCTAGCAAGAGATCCACAGTAGAGACCAAAGTGGGGAAAGAAGATGAATAGAGTGTTTTGTTCTGCTTTTTTTTTAGATAGAATTGATTTTGAGATAAAGTAATTTATGTTTGATAGTTTCTCTAAAAATGATTCTGACAAAAAGTAAAAATTTTCACTTCTCCTAGAATCAATTCCAGAGACAAGAATTGATTCTGATAGTTGATAACCAAACAATACAAAAATTCCACACAATCGATTTTAGGCCTCCAAAATTGATTTTGACTCATCCCACCAGATTTTCGAACACACACAAAAAGTTTTATAGTATATCACAATTAATTAGTATCTCAATACATAATAAAATCTTGATCATTAATATTGTTCGGAGGGGGTTACTTGAGGAGCTTTCGAAACAAGAATGGGATCTCAAGCTGCTCCGGATGAGTACTTCCACAGCGTTGGGGTGTACCTGCAAGGACTCTGATGCTCAAGTCAGTGAGTGCAGGAAAGTGTATAAGGAGTAGGTCAGAAAAAGATACCTCACGTTCGAAGCTGGACCCATATATATACGAGTGAACAGTTGAGAAATAAGGGGGATTTGATCTCGCTTTTGTAGGGGATAACTCTGGACATCCATTATCTTGGGGGATAACGGATGAGTCCGAGTTTACCGGCCACACGCGAGGGAAGGGCATTCCACGTTGCTAGGGAGCAAATGGCCTTAACTCAAGTTTGGGCCTCAACTCGGGTTAATGGCCCGAGATGGGCTCGGACTATTAACAAATCCGAGCTTTATTTGGGCCTAGCCATTAGGCCGAGTTGGGCTCCTATACTTCTTTCCAGAACAGTGCCCCTAACTCGGTATCCGAGGTGGATACCTTGGGTGCCGAGTTCTTTGTGAGTCTCCGAGTTAATATGCTGCGTTCCGATATTAGATTGCCATTTAAGTGATTTGACATTTACCTATAGCGACGTCCTGAGTCTTCGCAAACTGGTGATGTCCTTTCACCTCATAGGTCACGTCTCGTAACCCTGAGTGGACACGTGCTATTTTGGCACCTTGTTCAGAACGTCTCATCATTTGAATTGGGGTATTATTTCCATTTTTGCCCCCATTCCCTTTATGTGAAAGGACGGATTACGCCCTTGGCGATGTTTGGGTTGCACAGCAGAGGAGCGTTTTCACTCCTATAAGAATAGTTTCGTGTGTTCATTCTCCATTTTCCTCGCCTTACCCATAAGAGTTCGCCATGAAAAAGAAATAAAGGAGAAGTGTAGAAGCGATCGTTTGTGTCATCATTATCTTGCTAGTAGTAGGTATGCATTATCCCTTTTATTCTCTGCTTCTGCAACTTGTATTGTTTCGTTGGATGGTATGTTAGTGGTGGTTTGGCTTCCACTAGTCCATTTTTGTTTCATACTTTGGGGCGGTTTCAACTCTTATTTTGCTTAGTTTTTTCGCTTTCGCTGCCCACCGACGACTTTTCGTGGAAAGGGAAACCACCATAGGGAGCCTGTATTTTCGATTTCCATTTCATTTCTAAGGGTTTCCGACTTAATCTTTTCCCGAGTTTGTGACGTAGGGGTGGTTTCCTGTGTAGGTTGTCCAAGATCACGAAAATGGCCAAAAAAAGAGTTCTAACTTTTCCTCCCGAGATCAACTTCATCTACCAGTGGGTCGATCCCGAGGTCCTTGGGACTCCCTCGGTCGTAACCCTGGAGTTCCTAACTCATTTCAGAGAGGAGAATCTTATCTCGCCGGAGGGTGAGTACGAGGAAGAATACTATTTGGAGGCTCCCAGTCTGAGCAAGAAGGTGAGTGACTTTAACCTTGGAAGTGGACCTCAGTGGATGTGGTGTTACGACATCCTTATCTCCAAGCTAGGAGTTCAGATTCCATTTACCCACTTTCAAATGGAGATTCTGCGCTAGACTGAGGCCGCTCCTTCTCAATTGCATCCGAATAGTTGGGCAATGATTCGGGGGTTCGAGATCATCTATGAACATCTTGAATTAATGCCGTCTTCGGACGCTTTCTTTTTCCTATTCACTCTGACCCGTCCTACCGGTGGTGGATTAGCCTCGGGATGGTTGTCCTTCCGAGCTCACGCCAATCAGAAGATATTCCCTCTGTACGAGGAATCCTTCCATAATTTCAAGCCTGTTTACTTTAAGGTTTTCGGGTGTCCGAACTCGATTCCTTTTTGGGAGACCTTGGAGGGAGAGCTTTGGTTTAACGTCTTTTGGTGTAAGCATTTTAGCGCCCCCTGGATGGAGATGAGCTCCCTTAAGTCCGAGGAGAAAGCTATTGTTAACTTCCTTCTCAAATGATTTGGGAAGAATCATCTGAATCTAAAGAACATAGTTGGCGTAGAGCCCGAGGAGGCCAAGCGATATTTAGGTTGTTTCATTTCTGTTATTGTACATATCTTATGTCTCCTTCCTTTATTGGATGCTCATTGTTGATGTCTATTTTGCAAATAAGATGGCTCCGAAATCCGCCCTAGCCGAGTTCCGCTAGAGGATACTGAAGAGGTCACACGAGGGGGATGGGAATAATAGCCCGAAATCGGTGGTGTCTGGAGAACCGGTGTTCACTCCCGCTCCCGAAAAGGTGGCTTTGGAGGCCCAGTTTTCGACAAAACAGAAATCAAAGAATGCAGCCAAAGAGAAGTCCGCGGCTACCGACCCCGAGGGTCTTCTTTTGTCGAAGAAGAGGTCCAAAGTCCATGTGATGGATAAGGATTTTCCTTATCCTGACTTCATGGATAAGGAGTTGATGGTCCCCGCCCTCCTCGAATGCCTAGAAGGTGACGATGAGAACTTAGCTGCAAAATTCCAATGGGCAAGGCGTGCCATGCTGAAGTCGGCTTTGGAGGAGGTAAAGGTCTTGAAGTCCAAGCTCTCTCTTCTTCGAGATGAGAAGTCAGCTTTGGAGAAAACCAAGGAAGATGAGATCAATAGATTGAAGGAGGCGCTTGAGTCGAGGGACAAGCAATTGAAGGATTCCCGTTCTTAGATGTCGGAACTCCAGAGAGATTGTGACGATTTTTCAAAGGCTACAGCTAGAGCGAGGGACGAGGTGGCTCGGGTGGAGCAGTTGTGGGCAAAGTCAGTAGGAGAGATTAAGGAGTCCCTTTTGGAGCAGTGTCAGATTATTTATCCCGATGCTAACTTTAGCGAGGTTAGGTTAGACAAAATTGTAGTTGATAGTCGTATCGTGGTAGCTCCAGAAGACAACGACAAAGGCGCCGACAACCCTGAAGCTGATCCAAAGAACTAGGCCTCTGACCCTTGATGTGTTTGCATTTTTTATTGTATTGCCCTATTAGGGGCTCTTTGTAACGTCTCGATTTCCGACCTCCTTACACACATCTTCCCGATTTCCGACGTTATTCAACTCCAACAACGGACGTCCGACTTCACCTTCAAGTTTGATCAAATCCCATTCCCGACTCAATCTTCGAATTTCAGATAGAAGGGATTATTTCCTAGTTCCGAGTTCATCTTGCACAATTTCTGACTTCATGACCTCCGATTTTCGATTTCATCTAATCTTGACTACTCCTGATTTCCGACTTCATCTTATGCATATTCTCCGATTCCCGAGTTTGTCTCACTACGACTTCCAACTTCATCTGGATTATTCCCATGACTTCCGAGTTTAACATTTGGTGTTTGATGCCTTCCGAATTACCGAGTTCCGACCTCAGAGAGTCCATTCCCAGCAGTGATATTCCCGGGTTCAAATAAGAGTTCCGAGATCATATGATTGTGAGCTGAATGACTCCCGACTTCCGACATTGCTCCCAAGATTCGAATAAACCAGACGGGATTTCCTCGTCACCAGCAAGATGGCACGAGTTCCGACTTTAAACATAAATGGGACGAGTTCCGACTTAAACCATAACAGACACGAGTTCCGATTTCAGGTAAAGCGGAAGCGTATCCCACTTGTGGGACGACGTGGAGAGCAAATTGGCCATAAAAGTGAGAGACATGGCCGAACTTCAACCACAAAACTTCAGCCAATCAACACCACAACTTTCATGTATTTAAGTCAGACTTCCCTCTTCATTCCCAGTTGATTTACGTTCTCCTTCTCCTTGCTCCAGCCTTCTTCTTCTTCCTTTCCTCTCTCAATCCAACACCATCAAATATCCAAGCTTGGTTAATGTTCCATCAATCCAAAACTCAAATTCAGCAGGATCACACTTTAAAGAGGTAGGATTCTACTTCTATTCTTGAATTCCTTGCACTATGATTGCATGAGATTGTACTCTTTTTTATGTATTTGATGAATCATTGGATGTATTATAATGGATTATGATGAGTTATGATTGAATTCATAGGAGACTTTGAGTTAGAATTATGATTAGAAGGAGAAAATTAGAAGGACTGGAGAAGTGGGATGCTGTCTTGGTGAGGAAGTCCACGGCAGTCCGTACGGCAGAGTGTACGGCGCCGCCTACAACCGGTTAAATCTGATGGAACCATTTTTAGATGAAAGTAGACATCCAGGGATTTCCATACATATATCATTTTAGTTCATTGGATTAGTATTAAGAGAGAGATGAATTTTCAAAGTTTGACCTAGGGTTCAGGACTTTCATTCGGGCAGGGTGACTTGAGGAGGGTATAACTCACCCTATACAACTCCAAATTGAGTGAAACCAACTTTTTTAGAAAGCTTACACATAGGGAAACATGCCAATATGAAATTTCGAGTTTGTTATGGTCCCAATTGTTCCCAATGATTCGTGAAATTTGTCCTATGTTCAATCCAGGCCAAAATAGAGTAGTTCAGGAAGGTCGACTTTCAGGACTTATAACTCAAGGTATACTTAAACAAATGGAGTGAAACTTATAGCAAATGAAAGGTTGTCCTGTTAGCTTCAATATGAGACCAATTTCGTATGATTTGAGCTTAGTTTCGATTTTTAGTGAATTTATATTTCCAGGAGTGTAATTCAGGCTAGTGACTGAACCAGCTGAGGCAAAAGTTAAATATCTTGAGTTATATAAATCAAAACGACATGGGACTAAAGAGGTTGAAAAGTAGACATATAGAGCTATGACATATCCAAATTTCAGATTGAAATGATTTGAATAGAGATAAAGGCGGATTATACAATATTTGGGCAGAACCGAATAGAATTGGCAGAATGGCCATATTGATAATTTTACATGCATTAGTGAAACATATAAGGTTTGAATTGAGGATTGCCAGTTTTATATTGATCCATTTATATGAATAGATTGATTATATTGTTATGACTGAACTGTCTGTGAGGACTGGCACTATTCATGGGGAGATGGAGCTGATCCGTTATGCTGCCGAATTTACGGCAGCAGTCTATGAAACTAGCAATGTTTACATGCAAGGATGAATTTGAAGATGATATGGGTTATCAAGGATGAATTAGAGTATGAATGGGTATATAGAAACCCTATATTCAAGAATGACATAAGTAGGAAATGAGGTATATGAAAGTAAAGGACAAAGCATATGTATGAGTGCCGGTAGAATGGTAAAGAGGCTACAGGCCTTTATATGTCACGATTATGTACGTGAAGATCATGTGTGCAATGACATATGAAAATAAATGAAGTATAGGTACATTCAGTATGACTATGCATGACCATGTATGAGAATGAAAAGATATGAGTATATTAAATGTAAATCCCTTCACTCGGAGGCAGTTAATTGAGATCCCTCCCTGTGAAAGCAGTTAAATGATAAAGATATGAATCCCTTCACTTGGAGGCAGTTGCACTTTGAATCCCTCCTTGTGAAGGCAGATACCCTCTACCTTGGAGGCACGTGGTCAGATGAGATCCCTCTATGTTGAAGGCACGTGGTCAGATGAGACCCCTCAATTTTGAGGCACGTGACCAGAAAAGATCCCTTCAATTAGAGGCACATGGCCAGAATGAGATCCCTCCAAGACTAGAGGCACGTGGGTCCCCTTGTGGGTGAGTCGGTGTGACGACGGTCACGGGTGAAGCTGACAAGCTCACTCCAAGGCCAAGCTACCCAAGGGCAGTAATAGCACCCTAAAGACGGCGATACGTAACGCCTAGGTGTGCCAAGTAAAAGCTAAAAACTAAAGACTAAAGATTAATGTATATGCAGACACCTCACTCACATGAGGCATGGCTTTGACCCAGCTAGTGTGAGTACCAAGTGCAGATCCCATATTCCTAAGGAACGTGACATGGTGATCACGCTCTGATGGGGTATGACATGGCGATCATACTCTGGAATGTGGCATGTAAAGATTTTATGAAGACAAAGAAAAGAGAGATGAAGAAAGAAAAGTAAGTTTTATGTCTATGTATGAGTTTATATACAAGTTAAGTTATGTGCAGATATTATGTCCTCAGCATATTGATGTTATGTGGGCGTCTTAATATGCTGTAGTTCCAGTAAAGTATATGTAGAAGTTATGCCTCTAGTACATTGATGCTATCGTACTTTATTGTGTTTCAGTTATTAGTCCCAATATAATTCATGATTTGATTTTTATGGGTTTTTCCCATAAATCTTAGGTTTTTGCATAAGTTCAAATACACGTAAAGGTAGGTGCAGAAGTTATGTATCCAGTGTATTGAGGCTATTGTGTTCTACTATGTTTCAGTTATTATTCATACTATAATTCATGAATTGGTGTTGTATGGGCTCTCCCAGATGACAAGTCTATGAGTAAAACTGAACCTTTGCTTCGGACATTGTATTTTCGAACTGTAAAATTAAACAGTCTACATAGCCTATTCACCTTTTTCATAATAAACCGAAGCAAACTGGAGATAACAACGATGATGTTATTAATGATACTTAGAATCCTACTAAGAATTTATAATTCTCACTCCTATTTTCCGTGTTGTCTCCAGATAGTTTCAGAAGTTTCCGGAGACGGCTGAAGTTGTTGTCCAATAAGGTCAGCTCAAGTAATAGTAACAACTCCAAGGTTTGGCACTATGACGTAAGCATAATACTGTACTTGGGAGGGTGTTACACTCTTGTTGTAAAGAATATCCGTCATATATCCGAACCTTTTGTAATGAGATTCGTCGTGTTTTGTGGTTTTGTTTATTGCCTACTTTGTTAATTGATGCGCCTGTTCTTTGCCTAAGTTATACCATGAAGGGAATATTGGCGGCACCTTTATTGCTTTACCGAACTGGATGTTATCCAAGTTGGATTTAGCTAGAACTTAAGGTTTTGTTCGCTTAAGTTAGCGTGGTGTAGATGACCCGAGGTTTGACATCGAATTTTAATCGTCATTGAGTTACCTGTCCTAGTTATCATATCGGGATCTATTCCCGATGTTTTACATCGGATTTTAATCGTCATTGAGATTACCCGTCTGAGCTATCATACCAGGATCTATTTTTCTCGACTGAGGGGTGATCAATCCCTCAAGAGAATTAAGGCAGGTTGGGATCGTCAATCGTGATGTGTAATAAAAATAATAGAAGCAAAGTAATGGCAGTAAAAGGAAAGAGATAACAACATAAAAATAACGGAGTAATGTTTGATCAAGCATAATAAAGATAACATGTAAAAGCAAAAAATCGAGAAAAGTTTAATAGTCACTGCTCAGCCCACGGAGTTCTACCTCGTTAAAACCTCCTCGGGAAAATCCAGTGGGACAAAACCCGAGGTAGGAAAAAGAGTACGGCAATCTCTTGTTGTATATACATCAGATAAAAAACTTCTGAAGGTTGGAAGAGTTCCATGACCTCAGAATCTCTATGCTCGATAGTGTGGAGAGTTTGTATGCCCCCTTTCTTAAGACGTTAATAACTCTGTATGGGCCTTCCTAGTTTGCGGCAAATTTCCCATGGCCCACTGGAGGTTTTCTGATGTCAGCTCATCAGAGAACCAATTCTCCTTTGTCGAACGTCCGGGGTACTACTTTGGCATTGTATCTTTGGGAGATTCGATGTTTAAGCGCCTTCTCCCTTAGATGAGCTATTTCCCTTGCTTCGTTGGACAAGTCGAACTCCTCCCGAAGGTTGGAACATGACGCGCGGGCTTATCTCCTCGACTTCAATCGGTATCATTGCGTCCACCCCGTAAGTCAGCTTGAAAGGAGTTTCTCCCATTGTTGAATGCGGGGTGGTTCTATATGACCATAGAACGCTCTTGAGCTCATCGACACATGCCCCCTTTGCCTCATCGAGTCTCTTCTTTAGTCCTCATAGGAGGACTTTGTTGGCCACTTCAGCTTGGCCGTTTGCTTGGGGGTGTTCGATCGAGGTATAGTAGTGCTTGACCTTGTAGCTGGAGAGAAATCCTCGAAACTTCTGATCTATAAACTGGGTTCTATTGTCAGTAACTATAGTCAGGTATTCCGAAGCGAGTGAAGATATGCCTCCATACGAACGTCCGAGCTTGGGCAGTAGTGATGGTAGAGAGCGGCTCTGCCTGTATCCACTTCATGAAATAATTTGTCGCCATAATCAGGTACTTGACTTGTCCCAAGGTGAGTGGGAAGGGACCTAGGAGGTCGAGTCCCCACTTGCTGAAGGGTCAGGGGGACATGATCGACGTTAATTCATCGAACGGGGCGAGGTGGAAGGTGGCATGTTTCTGGCAATTGGAGCATTTCCGTGCATACTCTATTGAGTCCTTTATCATTGACAGCCAATAGAATCCGGCTCGTGAAACCTTTAGTGTGAGCGACTTTCCTCCAAGGTGATGGCCGCAAGATCCTTCATGGACTTCCTCAAGAATGGTGGGAACCCGATCTGGTCCCACACACTTTAGCAGTGGTTGGGACAACCCCCTTCTGAATAGTTGATCATTGATAAAGGTGTAGTAGGAGGCTTCTCTAGCTAGCCTCCTAGTGTCGACGAGATTTTCTGGTGTGGTTCCATTCCTCAGGTACTAAACGATCGGAGTCATCCAGTTCAGAATCCCATCGAAGGACACGGTCGGAAGGGTTTCTGTTATTGATAGAAGCTTCAAAGTCTCTTGGATCAAACTTTGATTGTTTTCTCCTAGCTTAGTGCTTGCCAGCTTGGAGAGGATGTCGGCCTTGACGTTCTCTTCTCTTGGAACATGTCGGAACTCTACATTTGAAAACGTTTCCTCGAGTTCTTTTACTTTGGTCAAGTGTTTCTGCAATAGAACATCTTTAGCTTGATATGCCCTGGTGACCTAGGAAGTCATGACTTGAGAGTTGCTGCACACCAAAAGTCGGGATACTCTGACATCCCTTGCTAACTTGAGGCTAGCAATGAGGGCCTCATATTCGGCCTGGTTATTGGAAATCGAGAAGTTAAATTTAATGGAGAGCTTGAGGATTATTTCATCTTCCTTTTCAAGAATCGCCCCAGCTCCACTTCCCTTCGAGCTGGAAGCTCCGTCCACGTGCAGCATCCATCCTGGTTCCGTGGTATCCACCTCGTCCATCATTTCGGCTAAGAAGTTTACTAATGCTTGAGATTTAATGTCGGTCCTTGGTTCATATTGGATGTCGAACTCCGAAAGTTCCACAAACCATGATACCATCTGTCCTGCCAAGTCCAATTTTTGTAGGATTTGCTGTAACACCCTCCCAGGTACAGTACTATACTTAAGGCACCCTGGAGTTGTTACTGTTACCTGAGCGGACCTTGTCTGACAGCAACTTCAGCCGTCCTTGGAAACTTCTGAAACTATTTGGAGACAACATGGAAATAGGAGTGAGAATTATAAATTCTCAGTAGGATTCTCTAATTATCATACAGAATGTCATCATTGTCATCTCCAGTTTGCTTCAGTTTGTTTTGAAAAAGGTGAACATGCTTTATAAACTATTTAATTTTAAAGGTTGAAAATATAATGTCCGAAGCAAAGCTCATATTAATCATACATTTGGCATTTGGGAGAACCCATAAAAATCAATTCAAGAATTATATTAGGGATGATAACTGAAATACAATAAAGTACGATAGCATCAGTGTACTAGAGACATAACTTCTACATATACTTTACTGGAACTTGAATTTATACTGATACATGGAATTTACTTTTCTTTCTTTATCTTCCTTTACTTTTTACATATTCTAGAGTATGATCGCCATGTCATATCCCATCAAAATGTGATCGCCATGTCACATTCTTTAGGAATATGTTCTTCCTGCCACATCCCAGAGTATGATCGCCATGTCACACTCCATCAGAATGTGATCGCCATGTCACACTCCTTAGGGTGTGGGATCATCATGCTATATTCCAGAGTATGATCGCCATGTCATATCCCGTCAGAACGTGATCGCTATGTCACGTTCCTTAGGAATATAGACTCATCATCATAACCTTACATGCCACATTCCAGAGTATGATCGCCATGTCATACCCCATCAAAGCGTGATCGCCATGTCACATTCCTTAAGAATATGGGATCTTCATTCGGTACTTACACTAGCTGGGTCATGCCATGCCTCATGTAAGCCCTATCTCCTATACTCACACTAGCTGAGTCGATGCCATGCCTCATGTGAGTGGGGTGCTTGCATATGCTTTAATCTTTTATCTTTAGTCTTTAATCTTTACTGCCCTTGGGTAGCCTGGCCTTGGAGTGAGCTTGTTAGCTCCACCCATGACCGTTGTCACATCGACTCACCCACAAGGGGATTCACAATTAATATACTCATGTCTTTATCATTCATCTGCCTTCACAGGGAGGGACCTCAAATAACTGCCTACAAGGGAAGGGACTCACATTCAATATATTCACATTCTTTTATTCTCATGCACATTCAAGCATAGTCATACTGAGTGTGTTCGTACATATATTTCATTTATGTTCATATTTCATTGCACACATGATCTTCACGTACATATCCATGACATATAAAGGCCCGTAGCCTCTTTACCATTCTACCGGCACTCATACATATACTACATCATTTACCTTCATATACCTCATATCATACTTATGTCATTCTTGAATGTAGAGTATCCATATACATATTCATACTTTAATTCATCCTTATACCTAAACATTCAAAGCCTCATAGATTTCTGCTGTAAATTCGGTAGCATAACAGATCAGATCCGTTTCCCCATGAATAGTGCCAGTTCATATACAATTCAGTCATAGCAATATAATCCATCTAACATATATATATATATCAATGTAAAACTGGCAATCCTCAACTCAAACCTTATGTATCCATTGACACTTGTGTAACCATCAATTTGGCCATTCTGCCAATCTTACTTAGTTCTGCTCGAATTTTGTATAATCTGCCTTTACCTCTATTCAACTCATTTAAATCTGAAATTTGGATATGTCATAGCTCTATGTATCTATTTTCTAACCCCTTTGGTCCCATATCATTTGGATTTATAAAACTCAAGATATTTAACTTTTGCCTCAGCCTATTCAGTCACTAGCTCGAATTACACTCCTGGAAGTATAAATTCACTAAAAATCGAAACTAAGCTCAAATCATACGAAATTGGTACCATATAAAAGCTAACAGGACAACCTTTCATTTTCAATAAGTTTCACTTCATTTGCTTTGGTGTACCTCGAGTTATAAGTCCTGAAAGTCGACCTTCCTGAACTACCATGATTTGGCTCGATTTGGACATAGAGTAACTTCCTTGAATCACTAGGGACAATTGGGACCACAAAAAACTCAGAATTTCATATTGAAATGTTCCCCTATGTGTAAGCTTTCTAACAAAGTTAGTTTCACTCAATTTGAAATCGCGTAGGGCGAGTTATACCCTCCTCAAGTCACCCTGCCCGAATGAAAACCCTGATTCCTAGGTCAAACTTCAAAAATTCATATCTCTCTCAATACTAATCCAATAACCTTATATGATACATGGATGGAAATCCCTGGATGTCTACTTTCATCTAAAAATGGTTTCATCAGATTCTACTAGCTGTAAGCGGAGCTGTCCACTCCGCCGTACGGACTGCTGTGGAATTCCTCAACTAGACAATATTCCAAACTTTCACTTCTCCTAGTTTTCTTCTTCTAACCTTAATTCCAAGTCAATATTTCATATTAATCCAATCATAATTCATCATATACATCCAATAGATCATCAAATATATGTAGAAGAGTAATCTTTCATGCATCCTTAGTTTAGAGAAATTAAGATTGGAGATTGAATCCTACCTCTTTAGAGTGTGATCTTGCTGAATTTGAGTTTGGGATTGATGGAACCTTGACCAAGCTTGGAGATTTAAGAGAGTAGATTGAGAGGGAGAAAGGAAGGAGAAGGCTGGAGCAAGAGGAAGAGAAGGAGGCGTAGATCAGCTGGGAATGAGGAGGAAAGTCTGACTTAAATACATGAGAGTTGTAGTGTTGATTAGTTGGAGTTTTGTGGTTGAAGTTCAGCCATGTCTCTCACTTTTGTGGCCAAATTGCTCTCCACGTCATCCCAAAAGTGAGACTCGCTTCCACTCTATCTGATCTCGGAAATTGCCTCCAACATGCTTGAGATCGGAACTCGTGCCATTTAACTTGAGCTTGGAGCTGAAGCCGGATGTCGGAACTCGTCCCATCTTGTTTGCGACTTGAGGGAATCTTGTCTGGTTTATTCGAAACTTGGAAGCAAGGTCGGATGTCGGAAGTCATACAGCTCACTCGTATAATCTCGGAACTCCCTATTTGAACTCGGGAATGTCAATGCTGGATATAAACTCGGATATCGGAACTCAAGTATAACTGGAAATGAACTCAAAGATTTGAACTCATGTCCATTGAGTTCAACTCTAAGGCCGGAACTCGTTACATTAAACTCGGAGGTCAATACTTGCATCATTGTGTTAACCTATAACTTTTGAGGTCGGAAACCACGTATATTATTTTGAAGCATGGGGTCTTAAGTCAGAACTCGGGTGCCTCGGTTGACACTGGAGGCTGCATCGTGAAACCGGAAATCGCGTACATTTCTTTGAAACATGAAGTCGGATATCGGTAATCACGTCCGTGTTGTTTGTACTTGAAGTTAAGTCGGAAGCCTGTAAATGGTGAATGCTGATTAAAGTCGGAAATCAGAGATTATGCTAAAAGTTGAAGTCGAACAAGGAAATCGGGAATAATCTCATTGGAGACCTGAACATAAGTTTGGAGATCGAAAATCATGTCCCAGTATACTTTAACTCGAAGTTGGATATTGGAGCTTGGAAGTCGCCATTTAACTCAAAACTAAAATACGAAGTCGGAAATTAGGAACAATCAAAATTAGACGAAATCGGAAGTCGGAAAGGTCATGAAGTCAAGATGAACTCGGAACTCGGAAATAATCCCTTCTATCTGAAATCCGAGGATGGAGTCGGGAACGGGATTTGATCAAACTTAAATGTGAAGTCGGAACTCGGAAATCGGGGATGTTACATTTGCCGGATTGGTTGGTCAATTCGGACAACGATGGTATGGGCTTAAAAATACTAGCAAAGCTTTCATGCTGCAATGACTAGGGCCAAGGCGACCTTTTCAATCTTCCGATATCTCGTCTCAAGTCCTTGAAGTACTTTGCTAACAAAGTATATTGGGTGCTGTTGTCGGGAATCCTCCTGGACCAGCGCCCTAGCAACGGCGGTGTCACTAACTGATAGATACAAGAACAGCGATTTTCCGACTTCCGACTTGCTTAGTATAGGAGGGCTAGATGGATAGTCCTCGAAATCGACGAAAACGGCTTCACATTCCAGCATCCATTCAAAAGTACTCCCCTTTTTCAAGAGAGAAAAAAGGGGAATGGCTTTTCTGGCCGACGCAGCCATGAATCTCGAAAGAGAGGCAATTCTTCCGGTGAGGCATTGTACTTCTTTTACTGTTGTCGGACTTTTCATTTTGAGTATTGCTTGGCATTTGTCGGGGTTTGCCTCGATTCCCTGATGTGTAAGCATGACTCCCAGAAATTTTCCAGCTTTTATGGCAAAAGCATACTTGCGTTGGTTAAGTCTCATGTTGTGTTGTCGGACTCGATCAAATACTGCCTTAAGGTCGGAGAGGAGATTTTCTTCTTCGCGAGACTTGACCAACATGTTGTCGATGTAAACCTCCATCAAATCTCCGATCAGCTCTGTGAACACCTTATTCATAAAACTCTGGTATGTCGCTCCCGCATTCTTCAATCCAAAAGGCATGACCTTGTAGCAATAATTGGCCATTGGGGTTATGAACACCATTTTTTCTTAGTCGAGCTGGAACATCGGGATTTGATTATATCCCGAATAAGCGTCCATGAAAGTGAGCAGTCTAAAATCGGAAGTAGCATCTACCAACCCATCAATGCTTGGTAAGGGATACGGGTCCTTTGGGCAGGCTTTGTTCAAGTCGGTGTAATCGACGTACATTCGCCATTTCCCATTGAACTTTTTGACCATCACGACATTAGACAACCACGTCGGATATTCGATCTCGTGTATGAAACCGGCTTCCAAGAGGCTTTGGACTTGCTCTTAGACTGTGAGGGCTCTATCTGGGCTCATTCTTCTTCTCTTCTGAGTAACCAGTTTTGAACTGGGAAAAACTGAGAGTCAATGAGAGATGAATTCCTGGTTGATTCCCAGCATATCGGCGGCAGACCATGAAAACAAATCTACATTAGATTTGAGGAGAGTGACTAAGCCTTGTTTTAGTGATATCGGAAGGTTTTTGTTGATCCGAGTTATTTTCCAATTTTCTTTCCTGATTTGGATTTCCTCTAACTCGCCGTCTGGCTCTGGTCTCTCTCCTTCAACTTTCCTTGCGTCCAAATTTATCATCATTACTTTCGAAGCATTGGGGGGTCAGGCATCAACCTGGGGCATCTCCTTTTGTTGCTTTTGGATTTCCAGGCTAACATTATAGCATCACCTAGCCGCAACCTGGTCGGCTTTCACTGTGGCAATTTCTCCTTTGTCTATAAGGAACTTCATGGTAAGGGATACCGTTGAGATGACAATGCCTATCTTGTTCAACGTCGGTCTTCCAAGTATCACATTGTAGGCCGAGGGGCAGTCGACAACTAGGAAGTTGACTTTGACTATCCGGGTTTTAGGTCGAGACCCCAAGGTTAGGTGGAAGGTGATGTAACCCTGGGGTTGGACTTTTTCCTCGGAAAACCCGATCAGCTCCTCCACATGTGTTTGGAGGTCGGCGTTACGTAATCCGAGCTTATCAAACGCATCTTGTAACACCCTACTAACGTAATGTTATGCTTAAGTCATAACATTAGATCAGGTAGTCCATGTTACTGTGTTAACACTCTGATGTCCTATCATAATTCATGTTTCCTTAATCGCCGTCATCATATTTATTTTTATTTTTTTATTTTTTTATTTTTTACAAATGAACCGGGGCGCTGCTATGCTAAAAGCGAAACGAATTTAACGGAATATCACAAGGATAAGAAATGTACAAGAACATTACTGAATATGTGCATATAAATAAATATATCAGGGGCCCATGCTTCAGTTTATATACAAAGTATCAAAGTAGAATACATAAGTGGGCTGGTATAACAAAAAGACCATGATGCCCGTATTTGTCAAAAAGATCCTATAGTCCTCAGAGGACATTTCGTGATCTACTGCTAACCCTACAGTCAAGTCTATGACCCAAAGCTACGTGCTGTCCAAAAGAGGGTCATACTGTACAACATCTCCGGCTGCTAAGCTACTCTGTCAGGTAGCCGTTAGCCATGTCAAGCTCGGCTGGTGAGTAGTCTGCGCTAGGTCTCGAGGAGGAAGAGGGTGACGAGCCGGTAGCCTCTGAGGGGTCACTATCTGAACTCAGTGGAATGTCTGGGACTGCCTGCGGTGGTGACTCAGTGCGAGGAGTCGGCCCAGTGCGGCTTTGTCTTTGCGAGGCGAGGAGGAGGCAGGTGGAGTGCGCCATGTGCAGCGGGACAACAATGTAAGGACTAGAGGGGTCTAAAATGGGATGATGTAAAGGAACATCAAAGTTCCTGTTACTGAAGAGGTAGAGACGGAAGTTACACGAGCCGGCTATATACAGTGAATCCAACTCTGGGTCGTGGTGAAGCTGTAAAGCGGGAATCTCAATAAAGAGGGTCGCGGTGGAGTCCATCGCCAGTGTCTGAGAATAGTGCGGAAGATACAAAACGGGGTGAGAATTTCAAGAAATTCTCAGTAGGGTTTGGGTATACTGGTTAACTGACGTTACATACATTCTCAGTTGCCTCGGGTTTTATTTCATTATAAAAACATGTTTTCAAACTGAAATATCCATTTTAATGAGTTCAAGAAAATGTATGGTCCGAGGCAAGGTTCAGTTTTACATTAGACGACACAAGAAACACGATAGACTGCTAATAATAATGCATAGAATAATAAACAGAGCAAATAATAAATGGTAGTAAGCAAACGTAATAGACAACTGTAAACATTTTGACATAATTATTCCATGTAATCATGCAATCATGTGATCATGCAGACTTCATCATAAACCTTTCTTCATGTGCCTTTTACATTACTTGTCATCATTTTCCATCTCTTGGTCCCCTGGGAGTTCTTGGCCGTTTAGACTCCTGGGTAATAGTCTGCTTCTCAGGATTGAGCTCGTTCCTACACAGGAATGCCGGGTTTACTTTCCCCGACCTTCCCACCGATCTATTCCCCTTAACTTCTTATTCGGGGCTGGCCCAAGTAGCATAGAACTTTCATAGTAACATAATTCTTAATATACTTTCATAACTTTCCTTGAAATACACATGTATTATCATGAAATTCATAACTTGCGCATGGGTTCTACCGAAATTTCGACAGCATAACGGAACGTGTCTGCTTCCCCATGAATAGTGCCAGCCAACCAATACATTTACACAATTTGCAATGTCAGTATAGAGCAGCAATTATGCACATACATTCATAGATTCATTCATTAGTTTCAACAAGCTTCAATAGGGCTTTTGGATGATTCTGCCTCATTCTGCCCGGTTATGGTATATCCCACCTTTATTTCAATTTAACTCCTTTAAACCTGATTTTGAATATGTTGTAGCCTTATGTGTTTAGTTTCTAACCCTTTTGGTCCCATCTAATTTTGATATCTATAACTCAAGATATTCAGGTTTTATCCCGACCTGCCCAATGGCTAGCCAAAATTAGGCAACTAAAAGTAAAAATCCACTAAAAATTGAAAACTGACTCAAATTACACGAAATTGGACTCATATTAAAGCTGATAGAACCATCTTTCATTTGCAAAAAGTCCCATTCCATTTGACTTAGTGGGGCTCGAGTTATAAGTCCCGAAACTCAACCTTCCTAAACTACTCTGGTTTGGCTCGGTTTGGACATAGGGTAACTTCTTCAAATCACTGGGAACAAATAGGATGGTAACAAACTCGGAATTTTGGGGTAGAACGTTCTCCTAACTTTCCAACAAAATTAGTTTCACTCAATTTAGAGTTGTATAGGGTGAGTTACACCCTTTTCAACCCATACTGCCCGGGTGAATGTCTTGATTCTTAGGTCAAACTTCAAAAATTCATATCTCTCTCAATATTACTCCAATGGCCTTATATGATATATGTGCAGAAATCCCTAGATGTCTAGTTTTACATAAAAATGGTCTCATTAATTTTGAATGGCGGGAGGCGGAGTCGTACACTCCGCCGTACGGACTGCCGAGGGTTTTGAGTTTTCCAGCCTCTCAACTTCTTCATATCTTCATCCTTTCTTGTTTCCAATTCAATTTTAATCTCACAAATAGCCCATAAACCAGCCATAATTCATCATAATCACTCAATCAATATATCAGAATTGAAGAATTAAACCACCAATAATCATCCAAGAAATAGGAAAATCAAGACAAGAATTAAAACTTCTACCTCTTATTGTCAAGCTTGAGTTTGTAGTTGGAACTTGGTTGAATTTTAAAATTGGGTGGAGTTGGGTGAGTGAAGAAAAGAAAAGAGAGCTGAAGTGAGGAAAAGGTAATGTGAGAGAAAAGTCTGAATGGGAGGAGAAGAATGTGTTATATAAGCATGAGTGGGAGTTAACTTGGAAGCTTTTGATTGGCCTCAAAACACAGGGCTGAGTTTCAGCCAACCTTGCTCTCTTTTTGTGACCAAAATGCTCTCCACGTTGTCCTCTTTGTGTGGCAGAATTGCTCTCCACGTCGCCTAAAAGTGGGACTAGTTCCAGTATATTCTGAAAATGAAATCGGAACTCGTGCTCTTTAAAGTCGCAACTCGGAAAACATGTCCAGTTTACTCGAAGCTTGAAAGCAAGGTCGGGTGTGAAGCCAGGCACTTAAAGTCGGAAGTCTGGAGATTAGGTAAACTGGAATCAATTCTAATCATGACACCGGATGTCGAAATTCACAACATAAATCCGCGTACCCAAAAATCGAGACTTATAGGACCTCGATCTCAGAACTCGGGAAGATAGAGAAATGAGAGCTCTTGGTATTAAACTCGAGATCGGAACTCGTGAAATCTCAAATCAGTCTTGGAGACAAATCCAAAAATCTGATCTCACGTCCATTTCTGGTTTGAGATCAAATCGGATGTCGAATTTCGTGTTAAGTATCTTAATATCGGAAATCGGAATCATCATCTAATGAAATCGGAAATCGTAATTTATTACTGATGGGGTCGGAATTCTTGCATGCTTACATAAAGTCGGAAATCGGAGAATTCAAAGCAATCCGTTTAAGCCTTCCTAAGATCGAAAATCGGGAATTTTAAAAATATACTGACGAGTTCGGAAATCGAAAATCCTTACCTGTCCACCCTTGAAGAGGAAGTCGGAGATCAGTAATACTGATGAGCTCGGAGGTCGGAAGTCACGGACGTTACACATCTCGGAATAGAATGTCGGCCGAGCTTCCTTGATCAACGAATACCCTCTTTACTTCGACATTTACCACGGCTACGGAGATCACCATTGGGTCATCGTGTCCCGAGATCACGTCCTCGAAGTCGGAGCTTGAGAAGAAGATTTCAGGTATTGGCCAAGATGTCAACGCTGGCTTTTTCATCTTCCTAGAGGACACGTTGAGGACTTCTTGTAAGTGCTTTTTCCAGGCTGACTTCGTGGTTCTGCCACTCGCAAAACCTCCAGCAATGATGTTGATAGTCCTTGTGATCTGTTCTTCGTCATTACCTTGATTTGCTGTAAGCTCCAAGGTTCTCTGGCTCCTCGGATTCCTTCTTTCCTCGTCCCCATGATCGGGGGCTCTGCTTCTCCGTGGACTTCTTTGGGAAGCCACGTACTTTGCCAATATGCCGTCCCTTATCAACTATTCCACGACATCTCGGAGGTCGTAGCAATCTTCGGTTTTGTGTCCAAAACCGTTATGATACTCGCAAAATAAGGACTTGTTTGTGTTGGCTCTAGTCTTGAGAACCTTTGGCTTGGGGAACCTTTCTACTTGACCGACCTCTCGGAACAGCTCGGATAGGGATACGTTGAGGGGCGTATACTCATTGTATTTACCGACCCTGGAGCGTGTGTCCTTCCTCGGGTGTTTGTCTTGGCCGCCAACTTTTCGGTCGGATTGGTGCCTCCCGGGGTTGGTTGTTGCCCTCTTTATTTCCTCAAGAAAGATATACTTCTCGGCCTTCATTTGTACCTCCTCTGGGGATTCCGGAGGCCTTTTGGATAGTGAAGTTTTAAATGGCCCAGGTCATAGTCCGTTTCGGAGCCTCAGAATTGCCGCCTGGGTCTGTACCTCGTTAACAAGCAAAGATTCGGCATTATATCCGTTGAGAAAATCTCGGAGCGACTCATTTTACCGCTGGTGTATTCCGAGAAGGCTGGAAACTGGCTTAGGCTTGAACCTTTTGGTAGTGAAGTGGGCCAAGAAAGTTGAGGTAAGGTCGGAAAACCGATTGATCGACCTAGGTGGAAGAGAGTTGAACCATTTAAACACGGCTTTCTTTAGAGTTATGGGGAAGGCTCGACATTTGATGGGATCCAAAACCTCAGCTAACGCCATCCTTGACTTAAAAGCGTCCATGTGCTCCTGGGGGTCAGTGCTCCCATCGTATGGCTCCATGTCCGATGGGGGTTTAAACCCTTTGGGTGGCTGCAGTCCCATAATGAAGTCAGAGAACAGTGTGTCGTCGCCATCTTCGAAGTCCTCGTATCGTTTGGAGCCGCGCCTATCATACCCGTCATTGTACCAAAGTTAGGATCAAAGATCGGAATGTTCGAGCTGGTGACGAGCACTTCCCACTTGAGGCTTTTTATGGCTGTGGGCTGAACTCGTACGTAGTGAATCTCCATGGTGACAACGTTCTGTGCTGCAACTGCGTCCTCTTGAACTTCAGCCTCTATGATAGTCTTGACTCCTATCATGGTGGCGTCGATGTCATTCCCGACATCGCTTTCGGTCTTATTCCTTCATGTGGTCTAGGTTTTGTTCCAACTTCTGAATGCGGGTGGCTTGCTCTCGCATCAGGGTTAGTATTTTGGCGAGCGGGTCGGTGTTGGCCTGAAGGCGGATTTCGACCCTGGAGGCGACCACATTTCCCGCGGCTCGGATAATGGACCGGTTGACCGCTGAGTTCTCCTCTTGATGTCGGCCTTCGGCATCCGAAGCCTAATCAGAAGCCGTTCGCTCATACATTAGCGGTTGGTTGTTGCTTACGGGGGCGTGCCCAGCCGTACGTTCTCTCCTTGGGTGCGAAGGCATTCGTGCATCTACGGCCGTGGTATGGTGTCGAGCAGCGTGAGGTCCCCACAGATGGCGCCAATGGTGGAGGGGGTTACTTGAGGAGCTTCCGAACTGAGAATGGGATTTCAAGCTGCTCCGGATGAGTACTTCCACGGCGTTGGGGTGTACCTGCAAAGACTCCGACGCTCAAGTCAGTGAGTGTAGGAAAGTGTATGAAGAGTAGGTCAGAAAAAGATACCTCACATTCGAAGCTAAACCCATATATATACGAGTGAGCAATTGAGAAATAGAGGGGATTTGATCCCGCCTTTGTAGGGGATAACCCTAGACGTCCATTATCTTGGGAGATAACGAATGGGTCCAAGTTTACCGGCTACAACGAGGGAAGGGTGTTCTGCGCTATTAGGGAGTAAATGGCCTTAACTCGAGTTTGGGCCTCAACTCGGGTTAATGGCCCGAGATGGGCTCGGACTATTAACAAATCCAAGCTTTATTTGGTCCTAGCCATTGGGCCAAGTTGGGTTCCTATACTTCTATCCGAAATAAATATTAAAGATGTATGATGCACAATAAATATCAGATTATATCAAAGATTGCGCCTTATTTAATAATAATAAAGTATAATATTAAAATTTTTAGATTTGGACCCTTAAAGTGAGAACAGCTATAAAATAAAAAAAGATGGACTATTCACTTTGGATCATTTTCATAAAACTCACATAAAATAAAAGTTATTGATCCAAATATAAAGATATCTTACTTTTTTCATTTTACAATTATCTTTATTTTAGAGATTTCTAATCCAAAATTTCTTGCTACATTTTTGTTATTATATATATATATATATATATATTTGGTTATTTCCGAATATTGTGATGTTTATTTTTACATTTTAAAAGGACATGTAACTGTAATTAATAAAATTGAGTGAAATTTGTAATATACCAAAAAAAAAAAAAAGGGTAAAGTGTCTTTAATGCTATGTTTGAAGTTTCTCAAGTAAAAATTTTCCTATGATTTATTTGTTATTTTAATCATAAATACAAGAATTAAAAAATTTAAAATTAAGATTTAATTATAAAATATATTTACTAAAATATTTTTATTTAATTTTAATATATTCCGTAAAAAATTTAACATATAATTAAATTTATTGCATCAATATCATGTTATATTTTTATACGCGAAGAATGTATATTAATAATACTAAATTTAATAATAGAACGTTAAAATGACAGATAAAATAAATTAAAGATTTTTACAAAAATTAAGAAATAAAATGAGTTAAAAAAAGTAATAAAAAAAGATCCGATTAATTGTAGGCCATGATAAAAAGGGCAAGTGCAAAACTTTACCTGTTGTTCTTTAGCGAACCTGCCACTTCTGGCTGGCGACAACACTCACCACCTGAACTGAATTGAACAACCCCATGAATTTGCAGACAACAGAGTCAGAGCCCTGCTTTTCTCTCACTAGGGGAGGGTCCCACAAAGGCCTCTCTCTCTCTCTCTCTCTCTCTCTCTCTCTCTTGTGAGCTGAAGCTCTTGGATAACATTTTTGTTTTTTTTTTTAATCCATTAAATTCAATTTATTTCAAGTAGTTTTATTTTATCTCCATACGTTCTATGTGTTTCTCCATTTGGTTATGTTCTGTTTATGAGGTAATTTTTTTGTTGTTGATCAAAAGATGGAAACTCTGGAGGTTTATTGGTTAAAAGTCATGGAAATTTTGCATGTCATTGATTGCGTCTATATGCATTGTGGCTTACATTTTTCGGTGAATTTTTTTAAAATTAATTAATATATTTATTTTAGCTTCATATGTTTTCTAGATTGCTGCATTCTGGCTGAGTTTTGTTTTTGTGTCAAAGTGATTTTGCTGATCAAACAGTGGAGATATTTTTATTTTTATTTTTTTCAAATATTAATTGTGAGTTTTGCTTTTGGTCAAGGTGATTTTGCTGATCAAACAGTGGAGATATTTTTATTTTTATTTTTTTCAAATATTAATTGGAACTGCGCTTGCTATTCATTGCATCTGTGTAATTGGGGGCTTAATGCTTATTTTATCATTTTAATTTTTTTTTAAAAATTATTCATCTATTTTATGTCTTTTTGTTTGTTTTGTAAGTTTCGGTGTATTTTAAAGGTAGTTTACACTTCTGAATTGGCAATTCTGGTCCAAGAACATGTTTAAAGTTCATTTCATAAGTTGCATAGGACTGGATTTTACGGGTGTGGTGAAGTATAACTAGAGGTGTTGGCTTTGTACTGTTTTCTATTGAAATATGATTTGGCAGTTTGTTTAGGAAATTGAAATGTGATTTGTGAATTCATCTGTGTTCAGTGCATTCAGCATTCTAATTTTGCAAACCTTGGCAGATGGAGTTATAACAGTTTTTATATGCTCTAAGAAATAAGGTTTGTCCATTTCTATATCGTCATGACTCATGATGTGAGAATATTGTGATAAACTCTATGCCAGTGGTTGCCGTTGTGCTAAAAGCTTCAGATTTTTTATCAAGTACTTTTATATCATGTGCAAGTCTTACATATTTATTTCTTCAGAAACTATCAATTGATTATGTTGCTTACTGAATGGCACAGGTTCCTAAGGTCTCAGACAATCGTTGAAGCACACTCAGAAAGGCACATTATCCGTGAGGGAATATTATTGTCAATGCTGCCATTAATGGAGTCTCTAGTTCTTCAACTCCATGAAATCTCAGCTGTCAAATTTGGCAACTTCAAGCTCAAATCTGGGATATCCTCACCAATCTACATAGACCTCCGCCTCGTTATATCTTACCCTTCGGTCCTCCGGCAAATTTCTCAAACCCTGGTTTCTTCTGTCTCTTCTACTCCATTTGACCTTGTCTGTGGTGTCCCTTACACTGCTCTACCTATTGCCACTTGTGTCTCTGTGACTCAAAACATCCCTATGGCCATGCGCCGCAAGGAAATCAAAGACTACGGCACTTCTAAAGCCATTGAAGGTGATTTCAAGCCTGGCCAAAGCTGCTTGATAATTGAGGATTTAGTTACTAGTGGCACTTCAGTTTTAAAACTGCTGCGCCACTGCGTGCTGCAGGGTTGAAGGTCAGTGATGCTGTTGTTCTGATTGATAGAGAGCAAGGTGGGAGAGAGAATTTGGAGAGTAATGGAATCAAGCTGCATGCAATTATTAAATTGACGGAAATGGTGAAAATTTTGAGTGAAAAGGAAAGCTTGACAAAGAGATGGTAAGGATTGTTATGCAGTTCTTAGAGGAGAATCAGAAGGTCGCTGCTTTAACAACTAAAGCTAAGGTCAAGGCATTGTCATTTTTGGAGAGGGCTAAGTTGTCCAAAAATCCAACAGGAAAGAGGCTGTTCGAGATAATGGCTGAGAAGGAGAGTAATCTATGTTTGGCTGCAGATGTTGGAACTGCAGCAGAATTGCTTGAAATAGCTGAGAAGGTGACAACTGCATATTTCGTGTGGGAAAACCACCCCACCACTTTACATAGTGGGAAAGCTTCGTTCACTTCGTTCATCAGCTTTCAGGATTTTTTTAAATTATTTTTAATTAGTCCCTGGTGATTTGTTTGATCTCTTATATACAGCAGAAGTGTTTGACTTGTGGATTACAATCAGATTGTGGTGAGAAGTTTGGCCTTGAGAACCAAATTATTTTAACCAGTTCGGCTGTTTTTTTTCCCGTCAGGTTGGGCCTGTGATATGCTTGCTGAAAACTCATGCGGATATTTTACCTGATTTTACTCCTGATTTTAGTTTCAAACTTCGCTCGGTATAGTACTAAAAGAAGCTCAATTTTCCCTTTCAGTATAGCAGAAACTTTTGCATCCTGGTATTAAAATTGACTGTTGTTGTCATGACTTGTTATGTGATTTTGGGCATCATGTTTAATAGAATCTTTTACATGTCTGGTCTAATTGTCTCTAATGTATGCTTTTTGCTGTTGAAGATTGCAGAAAACATAACTTCTTAATCTTTGAGGATCGTAAATTTGCCGACATTGGCAACACAGTGACCATGCAGTATGAAGGGTAAGACTTTATGCACCTATTTTGGATTCCTTTTGGTTTCGTTTCATCCGTTTCTGCTTTAGTATGACATCTTTCTCTACTGCTATCTGCAGAGGGATCTTTCGTATACTGGATTGGGCTGATATAGTGAATGCACACATTATATCTGGTCCTGGAATTGTGGATGGACTGAAATTGAAGGTCTATAATACTAGTCATAACATTATCTTGCTGTAGCCAGACCTAAATTGCTAGCCTAACATGTCTGTTGAACCATGATCAGGGCTTGCCTCATGGAAGGGGCCTGTTGCTGCTTGCTGAAATGAGTTCAGCTGGTAACCTTGCCACGGGAGATTATACCACTGCTGCAGTGAAAATTGCTGAGGAACATTCTGACTTTGTCATCGGCTTCATCTCAGTCAATCCAGCATCATGGCCTGGGGCACCCATAAATCCCTCTTTCATTCAGGCAACTCCTGGAGTTCAAATGGTGACAGGCGTTGATGCTTTAGGGCAGCAATATAACACTCCATATTCTGTGAGTTTCTGCATCTTCTCATGCATCTTTTGTCATATGCAGAAAATAACCATGTGCATGAAGTACTTGGCTTAGTTGATCTTTCATTCTTTCTTGGCTTGAGAAGAATTTTTTTGGAGAAAAAGTGTAAATAGAAAGAAAAGAGGCGGGGAGGGTGAATATTTTGTCGCTCTTACAAGCAATAGGATTGTACCTTATACATACATTGCATTGAGCAGGAAATGAAGCATAATTCAATTAACGAGAGTTGTTAATATAGAGTCTTGGTAACTTGACACCATCAAATTTGGTTTGAACCTTCAATTATAGCGGTCAAAGATTTATTGATATTTTGGGGCTAATATCTAAATATTACCTTTGCAATCGAATAAAAGGGCAATGATGCAAAATGAATCTTGGTTTGCTTCCCTTGGCAAGCTAATTTGCTTCTCTAGCTATAGATACAACAACAAAAACAACCAGGTCTTATCCCATTGTATTTTGGAATTTTTTTTTTCTTCGGTTTAACTTGTATGTTTGAATTTCAAACCATCTTTGTTTCTAAATAATAGTGTTGTTATTTATTCTAAGTTGATTTTTATGTCATATCTTGCCTTTATAACTCAGCTGTGCTAAAAATGGTACTTCTCCCACCTGCCCCCTCTTAATATTGTGATGAATATGCCTCAATACAGTATTTCTTTCCTCTTCCTTCTGCTTCTTTCTTGTGTTTTGCACTTTTGCATACTGTGTAGAACTTACTGCTCTTGAAAATTCACAAAATGGTTTTTCAGGTTGTCCATGATAGGGGTAGTGACATTATTATAGTTGGCCGCGGCATCATCAAGTCAGCAAATCCGGCCGAGGCAGCTTGTGACTACCGTCATCAAGGATGGAATGCATATTTGGCCAAGTGCAGCTGAGGCCTGTTTTCACAGGCAAATTTTTGTTTTTGTGAGTTATTTAACTTTATTAAAACGTAGAGGAAGCACTTGGGGAGTGACCTTTTTCTCTTCTTTTGTTACATTCCGTTATTCCTAAACACGAATGCTGAAGTGCATTTTCTGCCCTTTATTAAAAAAAAAAAAAAAAAAAAATCTTAGAGAGACAATACTTGCTGTTCTGCTTGTTTTTAATTTTTTCTTCAGTTCAGCTATTCAGATCTTGCCCAGAAGCGACCTTTTTAGCATGTAATTGGCTGAATAATGGGTCTCACGTTAATTTCTACACCCCTTTCTGTCACAGGACAAAACTAATGCATTGCATTAATCTAACGGTTATTGATACACATCGGATCAATCACCAAATATTTTACTGGTTTGGCATGCTTCTGAAAAATATTACCAGTATAGGGCGGCTTTTGACACTGGCATTTCATTGTGCCAGGCGGACAAGACAAGGGTAACCACTCAACGAGGTGATGCATTGGGTAATGAGCAGATAATTGTTCATTTTGATGCAATAAATGAAGACATCAATAATGCTTAACAAAACTTCACATTCAAGCATTGTGACTAGTAACAAGGCAAGTTGATTGTGGACTTAAAATATAACTTTAGTATAGAAACCAATCACTCTAAATATCATTTTTAAGTATTACGAGTTCACTGGGTATGCAGCACATGAGCAAGTTAGTAGACATGAAATTGCAGAGAATATGCCATGTGATTCCTGTGCAATATAGCAAAACAAACCTAACGAAGTAATTTTCATGGGTTTACTTTCACTTATGTGCATGCAACATTTGCTCAACTGCTCTCAAATTCTCAATCAGCAGGAAAAGTATATAGATGGGGCAAGCTATATAGATGGGGCAAGCTAAGGTGTAAAAAGAATGTTGACGGAGCACGCTAAGGTTCTAGACCTCTATTTGTAATTATCATAGTGATAATAGGTACACTTTCCTGTTCATGTATTTGATGTAAGGATAAGCAGAGAGAGTTTGCCTCCAAAATTACAAAACAAAATACATGACCAGAAGTTCAAAATCACTACAAGAAATACGCTGCACTACACACTATTCACTCTAATATCATTGCTAGTTGAAGAAAGGACATCATCTCCCTCCAGTCACTCTTCTTTCCAGATCCTACCCGTAACCCTTAGCTTTAATTCCTTCCTGTCACCCCCAGAAAAGAAGAGGGCCATATTCCTCTGGATTATGAGACCGTCAAAACTGTCGCGAACCTTGCGGTGGCTGTCCCTAATGCTTCTAGGAACCCCCTGCCAAATCATCTTCCTCCCATTTCCACCCACCTCTAGACTGTAGCTATAATTCTTTGCCTCATTATCATCACCCATAAACCGCAAAAAGGCTATGTAGACAGGAGCCATCCCTAGCTGAAAAGCTTCAAAATGTAGACAAAAATACTGACCAAAGCAGCTGAAAACCTATAAACCAATGAGAAATCCATAAATCAGCTAAAACCCACATTTTGCATAAAAGCCAAGACTAATGCATAAATAGAGCCCTTGCACATACACCAGGGGAAGGAAAGGCAATGTTGCAACTTACAAACATAGTTTCTTCCGAACACAACTTTAAAATAGCATTGTCAGTTTTTGAGATGTTCCAGTACCGGCAGGCTAGCAATAATTATCTTTTTATAAAACAAAGCTAATCAATTTGCTTAAATTCTATATTGTCATCAATTGAATGACCAATGTACATGTCTGGTTTTCGAGTAGATTTGGAAGAATAAATGTTTTTTCTTTTTGAAAGAAGGCTCTCTGAAAGATTTTGATGACAAGCTCTTTTAAACACAATAAGGTAATTCAAAGACATATGGAGATGAACACATGTACATCCAAACATGGCCCAGAATCACACAATCCACTAAGTACCAACTGTGAATTTGCCAAGTCAATAGAAAGCAAGGAAAAGGTAGTTCAGCAAAACAGTACCGTGAGCATCCATGTGGCATTTTCAACTTCTTGCGGATTTGATTTGACATAGCGATGGTTAAAAGTGCTACCATTGTGCATGTCCACCTTGTGATCATCTTTCAGATGGGCCACAAGGTAAGGTATATCACCCATAACTGAGCATTCTGAACCAGCATATGGACAGTTATATGGTCTAAATGCACATTGGGATTCATGTTTTAGCTTGCTGTAATATGGATATATACCCATGCACCCAAAACCTTGATATTTACAGGGAAGCTCCAAAGATGCAGCCACCTTCTCCAGTGCCAGACATCTGATATTGCCAAGCTCATGCCTACAAGTAGGGCACCGATTGTGGACCCTGGGTTTGCAACCTGAGCATATAGTGTGACCATTTGAACACTACAATAACAGTATAGGAACATAAGTTACCAAATTCGAAATAAAAGAAAAATATATTGCTATATAGAGGATATTCAACCTAAATCAAAAGGAAAGCCAGCAAATATATAAACTGAACAAGTTATATATAGCAATGTGATTGAGTTCTTGCTAGAAGCAACATCCAATTTTCACAGAATAGATCATCTAGGCAAGACGGGGGAATTAATTTTGAATAAGGAAACTAGCACCCTCAGACTCAGCTTTTGCTTATGACATACCTCACAAAACATTGTTTTGGTTTAACTTACTATGATAATCCCAAAATTAGATTCTTTCTCCAATCTTGTTGATTAGCAGCTATACAATTACAAGAAACCAGTAGGTTTGGTCAATTGCACTTTGCCACCCTACTTAATTTGTCAAATTGCACCAATATTTTTACAATACTATCACATGCTTTCTCAAGAAAGCCCCAAAAAACAACAATAAACCGTCATCAATAAATAAACAACCTGGTGGATTGGAGGGTACATGGCATTCAAGCATACAGGACACTCTAAAAGCTCACGAACACTGCTTGAAACAGTCCCATTAGGTTTAAGAGAAGTTGGTGCAGTATCATTCACTAATTCACTAATATCTGTTGACTCTTCATTTTGAGGAGGATCAACATCAGATTTGCTCCTTATATCGTCAAAGAATGGATTACTCGATGCCATGCTAGTAAAAGCAATCAGCAGCAGCCCTGTGAGTAGGGGGAAAATAGATTTCATTAGAATCAACCAGGAAGGCAGGAATCAAATTCAAAGTGATTCGTTTGGCTTTCATCACAGTTAAAATAGCAGAGTAAGTTCGGTATTACATGCACACCTTCAGCTCATTTCTTCAACAAAAAACTGATTATTTTACATAGCACAAACTCTTAGTATGCTTAATACATTATAAAGGTTGGTTAATGAGTTTATGAAAGAGAACAAAATACATGAAACATCCAAAAGCACAAGCATTTGTCATTAAGTATACATTCTGACAATTTAATTATCAAATCCACTTTTATATTGAGTATTGACCAATTAGAACTGCTTAATTCTTATCCAACAAAAGGTAATCACCATATAATAATGAAATAAGGACACTTTGACCATCAAAAAACAACCATTTTCCAAATGCTAATACCCAACCTGAGGATAGATCATTGATCATCAACATTTCAAAAGCTAAAAAGTAAAGGCTACAGTCTCAGTTTCTGCCAAAAAGGGATTCCTCTACTTACTCAAACTTTATTTGGCCTTCATATGCAGTTTTATGTTTCCCTTATCAAGTAGAGAAACAACAATAAGAAAACCTTTTCCAACTAAATGTCAGGCTCAGCTTAGTGGATCAGATGCTACCAGTGTGCTTGTTTAAAACCAGTTTCTAGAAAGACCATTTAGATCAAGGTCTTTGTTAGTGGTTTCTCTGTGTTTTCCTTGGTCTACCTCCAACTATGATTTACTATAACACATCATAACATAGTTTGATCCATTTAACCAATCCCACCTAGCGAGAAAAGGCCATAATTGCATTACCATTACAATCTCTTAACCCAAGACATCCAACGGACCCAAACAAGAAAGAAAACCTTAGCCATCACAAACACAGATCAAACCCAAACCATAAACAGAACAAACTGTTCCATCCACTCCCACATGCGAAACAAATTAAAACCCTAAACCTTAACAACAAATGCATCATCAGCTTCCAGGCAAAACCCACTGCAGATCTACAACAAACACAAATAAAATCCCACAAGAACAAGAGGAATGACGCAAAAAGAGGATTTTATTTTTTTGAAAAAAAAAAAAACGAAACGTTAATCGACCCATTAATGAAAACGCGTCATCAGGAACCCAAAATTAAAAACATGCATTAAAAAAAAAAAAAAAAAAAAAAAAAAAAAAAAAAAAAACCCCACAAACGGAGAACTGAACAGAAGTTGAGGAGAAAGAGAGCAATACCTGAAATGACGGATTTGATCAAAAGGTCATTATAGAGAAGAAGAAAAAATCAATGAAATTCAAAACCCAAAGAGAGAGAGAGAAGAAATATTAAGGAGCAAAATTTGAGGGTGGGTGGGGGGTTCGCAACAAACTGTAATAAATGAAAAGGTGTCACGAGTGCGCGTATGTCTGTATGCGGATGGAAGAAAAATTTTCAAATTAAAGGGCGAGAGAGAGAGAGAGGAGCGTAGGTGGGAAGGAGGGGAAGGGGGAGGAGGAGAGAGAGTTCTCGATTCGAGAGAACGAAAATCGAAGAGAGTTAAAATAAAAACAAAATGTAGAGAGAGAGAGAGCGAGCCCCACCTACTCCTTCAGTCCTTCTCCTTGATTTCCTCTTTTCTTCTTTTGAATATTGGTGACGTTTTTGTTTGTCTCTTCTCTTTTTTTGGTGGAACTGTTTACCGCTCTTCTTCCCCCATTTTTATTATTTAAAAATTGGTAGCCGATGCAATGGTCCGCACATGCTTGGGAGCATTGCATAGTCTATTTTTATAAACCCTTAAATTCAATTTAACAAAAATCAATGACCGAAATAACACATATGTACCAGTGGACTCTTATTGAGTGGAAGTATGTCAAGTCCTTCCTTACATCTACTACACTAGATGGTTTATCTCCTTTATCCTAAAAATCAAAGGCAGGCAAACTAGTGTACTCTCAAACTCCAGTTCAACCTTCAGCATGTTAATTCTCAAAATCAATCACCTAAGCCACAACTACACATAAAATCAATCACGTTAATTTGAAACTCTAATTTCATAAAATTGTTATCCTTCCATTATTAAAAAAAGAAAAACCCACCCCACAAGATTGCCCATCCTTATCAAGCTTTAGGTCTTACCCAACAAGCTCAATCTTTTTGTTTGCCCTTCTTGTATGGCTACTCCTTTTCAATTTTTCCAACACAAATAGAAAAACAAAACAAGAAACAATGACCCAAAAGATTTATTTGCGTCATGATTCGAAGGGGCTAGGCGGAGGTTGCACGGTAATTAGTAGTATACTGGACAGGGGTCACTCGCAGGTTTGAGCGACATTTGATGTGGTGGAATAATGATGACACGCTGAGGTTTTCGTGGTGGCGAGCACGGCTGTTGGTTTGTGACTGTGAGGGGTGGCCATTGCTCCTAAGCTTTAACAAATTGCATCTTGTTAATGTGGTTGGTTTGCCTGCATTTGATATTTAGAATGAAGAACACGAACCAAGCAACTGCAATAGATGCAAGGAAGGACTTGATATGCTCCCCCTCAATTAGAGTCCACTAACACACGTTTTATCTTAGCAGTTGATTTTCACTAAATCGAATCTATTGGTTAACAAAAATGGATCACATAATGCTCCCAAACATACCATTGTATCCACCAGTTCTTTCTTTTTTTTTTGGTATATGGATTTTGAAAATATTATGTATCTAAATATAGGATTCTAAGGCGAATTACAAGAGTATGGGAATTGAGAAAAAATCGCCATCGCGGGTTTTGGATTTTTGAAATTCTTTTATAATTGTTAACTGCTATGCTATGACAAATTGACAGTCTGAGATATCAGTTGACCAGTAAAAAATGTCATTAGCATTTTTTGATTGCATAAAAACTCGTCATTGGCAGTTTTTAAAACCTCAAGTATATAAACTTGGTTCCTCCTCCTTGTAACCCGTCAGTAGAAGTTCATGCTGTAAATCTATGAAAAAAAAAGTGGAGAGTAGAGAGCAACATAGAATAGAAAAGGGAGGGAAAAATGAGTGCATATATAGTAATATATCTTAATGGTGATATTTTTACAAATAGGAGTGAAGGTGTGACATTTATATGCAAGAAGCCAGCATATTTCTCCATTCCATACACCATGTCGTTTGCGGATCTAGAAAGTGGGCTTTGTTGATGTATAGAAGCTGAGACTTCGAAAATAATGCAGAAAATAACATGTAGGGCCGATCTCAATTTTTGGCAGTTTCATGGAATACTAAGCAATTCTAATAAGCAATGATGGTGGCCTTCAACAAATGTTTCAGATACATCAGTAGCATCAAGCACAAATTCCTATTATCGAGTTATATGTCAATTTTAAAAAAGTTGCTATTGCCCTTTAGCATCAAGTTGATAATGAGGAAGAAGAACTTGAGGTAGGCAAAGTTCCAAAAAAAAAGAGATAAAATAGGAACAAAACATCAATGAAAATGATGAAGAATACTTTGAAGGCCAATATAGAAGCGACGATGATAGTGCAAATGATGATGCAAATGACGAGCAATTGCACATATCAAACACAGTGGTGGCTAGTCAACATCCTTTTGGGGAGCCATCATTCATGCACCTGAGTTTCCAAAGTACGCGAACATGGGTATGTGGTTATTGATATTTCGTCTTACTCGTTATTTTTAATAGAATATTTATTATTTGAGATTTAAAATCTTTTATTATAACATTGAGGGTTATGATGTTAGAGTGTGGATGGAGTTCCACTACATGTTCATTATTATAGTGCATGCACTTTATATAATCCTTTGTTTGACCTCATATTTTTATTGGAAAAAAATATGTTGACTTTACTAAAATTATTGTTTTGACTACTCGTAATCTAATGCATGATTTATTTATTCAATTTTTTTGCCCTATTAATTTTCTTAGTATTTTTATAGTTATTATTATTTAATTTTTATTGCCCTATTAATTTTTTCACCGTATTAATTGTTGTTTATTTAATTTTTTGCCATTTTAATTTTCTCATTTTTATTATTTCTCTTCATGATTCATAGGTGATCCTGCTACATATGGAGAATTGTGTATTGGAATCCAATGATAGAGAAGTTGTTATACGGGTAATTAAGTGCTATAGTATATCAAAAGAAGTAGATTACAAAGTGCATGAGTCAGAAGCAATGACATTTTATTGTAAATGCGTACACTATGGCATAGACTGCGAATGGCTTGCTAGGGCCAGTTTCATGAAGAATAAGTATTATTGAGAAATCAAGAAATACAATGGCCCACACACTTGCATTAGGGCAAGGATTTCGCTGGATCACACAAAGTTAGATTCAGACACAATTGTAGAATGTATCAAGCCCATGGTAGAATCTGACCCATCTTTTAAGATAAATTCCATGATTGCAGAGATTTAGTCTCGGAATAGACACACGACAACGTACCGAAAATCATGGATGGCAAAGCAAAAAGTTATTGAAAAAGTATTCGGTCAGTGGGAAGCCTCGTCTAAAGCTTTGCTGCGATGGTGTGTAGTGATGTGTGATGCTGTTCAAGGATTAGTTGTTCAGCTAGATGCTACAGAGGCCTATCGTGAAGATGAGCTCGTTCCAGACGTGCGAATATTACGCCGAGTGTTTTGGAGTTTCGGTCCTTGCATTAAAGCATTCAGACACTACAAACCACTTGTGTAGGTTGATAAGACACATTTGTATGGGAAATACAAAGGAGCTCTTTTGGTGGCAGTTGAACAAGATGGCAATCAAAATATAGTGCCAATTGCTTTTTCTATTGTCAAGGGTGAGATTGCAAATGCATGATATTTTTTCCTGAATAATTTACGCAGACATGTAGTGAGCCGAGATGGAGTTGGTATTATTTCTAATCACCACGAGTCAATTAATGCAGCAATAAGGTGAAGCAATAGCTAATGGGAACCTCCGAGAGAATTCCACATGTATTGTATCAAGCACATCACTACCAATTTCTTACAGAGATTCAAGGCACCTTACTTGCACAAACTTGTCATCCGCATGGGTAATTTACATTTTGTTTGAACTTGTGAATTGGCGAATTTGTGAATGCAATTTTCAGAAATAATATATCAACCATACTATGTTTTACAGGGTATTTAAGGATTGAGCATGAATTTAATATTCATTACAAGCGGATGTAGAAACATAGAGATATATATAGATTGAATTAATGAAATTCCACGAAAAAAGTGGGTTCAAGCATATGATGGTGAGCATCGGTAAGGTTACATGACCACAAATCTAGTCGAGTGCGTGAACTTTGTGCTAAAGGGGGCTCGCAATCTTCCTATCATCACACTGGTTCAAGCAACTTGCTTCCGGTTGTACACAGAAAGGTAGTGAGGCACATGCGCAAAAAAATGTTGGACATATTTTCTCCGAAGCCATGACAACTCGACTTCAATTAAAGGAGCAGGCATCCAGAAAACCTTTGTGTTAGTCAATTCGATAGATGGAATGAGGCTTTCCATGTTCAAGAGCTATCTAGTAGCCAAGATTATAGAGTTAACCTAAGGCAAAGGTATTGCAATTGTCATGACTTCCAGATAGATCAATATTCGTGCTATCACATGATTGCCTGTTGCTCTAGCCAAAACATTGACTGGCGAGCTTATGTCAATGATGTCAATAGAATCAGTGAAATATGAAATGTTTACAAGAAAGAGTTTGGGGTCATCGGGAGTGAAAGTACATAATGCCAGTATAAAGGCCCAAGACTTTGTCCTAACCCTGCCTTGAAGCGCACAATAAAAGACCATCCTAGATCAACCTATTTTCTAAATGAAATGGACATACATGAGATGCGGGGACCACGACGGTGCGCTCTTTGTCGAGGCGAGAGCATAGTCGCAACCAATGTCCAAATGCTCCTAGGTCTAGTTCATAATGCTGAGTAGTTATTATTAAATTATATTATTTTTGCTCTGTGATAACTGAATTCTTATTATTCTACATGATTGTAGTTATGATTAGATTATTAATGAGTTTGTATGTTACTGAGTTCAGTTGTCATATTTATTTAAATTCACACTTTACTAACACTCTGCATAATCATTTTCCTAATCAAACAATCTAAACTTTACTCATAATAACCTGGTCAAGTATTATTGTTACTATTATTTTTCAGCCTTACGAGTTAAAAGAAATAAAGTACACATTCATTTGGAGACCCAAACTAATTAGTTAGATGGTAAAAAAAAACAAAGAAGAAATCCATTAGTTAGGAACAAATGTAAACCTTTAATTCAGTTACAATAAATGGGTAAAATAAGCGTAAAAATAACAACAAGACATTAATTATATATAAAGATGGAAACTAAATGAACATCTATATTACAAGAAATTAAACACTAAATTTCTTCCTAACTAAATTTCTTCCTAACTATACTAAAGAGCACTACCCTGCTTTCCCTTTTCTCTTATTGATTAGTGAATGGCTCCATCTACAAAGGGGATGCACAAATAGACATAAAATGCAAGAAATGATTCCCCTTTGTCTTCCTTGTTTGGCATCATCATCCCTCCTACCCTCATTTCCCCCAACCTCATCCCCTTTATGCTCATCTCCCACAGCCTCATGTCTTGCAACTTCATGCTTCGCCGCATAGCCAAATGCAGATATGTCTTGCAGGGTCATCTCCTACTACATGAGTGGCACCGACCATTAAACACTCGACAAGAATATTGGCTAAAATGTAATCCCATAATCAAGTATCATTATCTCCGATCAATACATATCCTCCTGTATAGGCGCCTGATGTACAGATGCCTCCTGTACGGGTGCTTGATCTATAAGCAGCTTTTCCATGGATGTCTCCTCGTTCAGGTCGAAGTCACAATGGGCAACTCGTTGAGTAGATTAAGCATAGTCAACGACAAAATCATAGGTTCACAGTAACCCACGAGATATCCCGCTACCACTACTGCAGTCAACAGACCTTCTCCCCTGTGATTTCCTACTTCTTGAACCATGACGGATGTCCATTGCATCCAAGGACATTCACAATGGTTGCTGCTATGGGGATTATTTATCCCACTAAAATTAGGGGTGTGCAGTGCACGGTCGACCCGAACCGAAGACAGAGCCGATCCGAATGTAAAAAGTCGGTTTCGGGTAATCGGTCTGTCGAGTAAAACTGATTGACCGTTCAATATTCGGATTCAGATAGCGGGTTTAAAAATTAAACCGTTACAGGCGAACCCTTCTTTTTTATAAATAATGATTCATTTACTTATATATTAATTTATAAAATTATAATTATAAATATTGACTTTTAGATTATGTTAATATATTAGTGTATAATTAAATTTATTGATGATTGATATTGTATAATGTATAATATATAATATATTCATGATTATGATTATGGAATTATCAATTATGTATGTAATTTTTTTAAAAATATATTTGATTATATTCAAATTTTAAAAATACAATTTAAAGGTTTCAAAATGTCACAAAATTGAGTATTTTAATATATCTTTCATCAAAAAAAAAAAAAATGCTATCTACTCTTATACCTGACCCGATCCAACCCGAAAATGTTCGGGTTGGGTTGGTTCGGGTTAGGGGAAAAAAAAATTAAAACCCGACCCGACCCGACCCCGATTATATTTAATTGGTTTGAGTATTTTTTTTCCCTGAACCCGATCCAACCCGACCCGTGCACACCCCTAACTAAAATGGTCGCCACTGTTCCCTCCGTGAAGATCAATTTAACTCCTCATTCGATTGTGCTAAAGGTGTAGGAAACTTCTGCTTGAGATACTGGTGCATAGGATACTGGTGCTACAGGGGGTTGGCTGGTCCATGGGGAACTGTTGATGCTGTAGGGGTGGTGGCTTCATGGGGAACTACTGCTGTTAAGGAGGTGGTGACTCCATGCGGAACTACTGTTGTTGAGGAGGAGGTGACTCTATGCAGAACTACTGCTGTTGAGGAGGAGGCGACTTCATGCGGAACTACTACTGCTGGGGGCCTAGCTGCTCCATCTATAGGGACAACCATAGCCAGTTGATCACATACTATGTATACCATGCCCAATACTTAGCGGGAAGATAATAATTATCTATGGGAATTCCCTATAAGATATGCTAATATCGGTGGTCCCACATCGTGATCCACTCATCATGCGTGGCTCTCCAATTCCTTGGTTCTCTTAATCCCTATAAGTCTTTATTGTGGATTCCCTATAAACTTTAGGGCGGGATAGGAATAGGTTGAGCAAACCCAAATTGACGTATTAAGTGGTTAATTGCATTCCACTCTAATACCTCAAAGCAAATCAATGGACTAACAGTTGACCACAATAGCCGCTCGCCTCTCACGTCATCTAGAATATAGGCGTCAATAGCAACAGCCACTTATGGTTGCCATACAAAATGTATTATTAAAAATAAATCAGAGATATAAATTGTAACATCCTTCCAAATATAATACCATGCTTAAGTTGTAACGTCCGCAATTTCCTACCTCCGACCTCATCAGTAAAATGTTAAAATTCCCGACCTCCGATTTCATCTCCAAGTCTCAAATGGACTGGCTATGATTTTCCGATTTCCGACCTTATGTTTCAAATACGTAATACACGATTTCCGACCTTAGGCTTGATTTAGAATGGATGCGAAATCCGAAATCCGAGTTGATCTCAACCAGAAATGGACGTGAGATCAGATCTCTGAATTGGTCTCCAAGTTTAACCAAAATTTACACGAGTTACGGTCTCCGAGTTTATTCCCAAGAGCTTTTCATTTCTATTGATGTTCCCGAATTTGCCTATAACAAACTTTCGAGATTAGATTTGGAGTTCCGAGATTCTATAAGTTCCGATTTCCGGGTACATAAGATTAATGTTTTGATTCCCGATCTCCGGTGTTATGCTTAGAATCGATCCAAGTTTACGTAACGTCCCCGACTTCCGGGTTTAAGTATTTTGGTTTCACATTCTTGTCCTTGACTTTTGATTTTAAGTGATTGGGTGCTATATGATTTCCGATATCCAACTTTGCTTTCAAGTTTCGAATAAACCAGACAAGATTTCTGAGTTCCGATTTCATCAGCACTAGTTCCAACTTTAAGTACGATACGATTTCCAATTTCAGATACAATGGAAGCGAGTTCCACTTTTTAGGTGACGTGGAGAGCAATTTTGTCACAAAAGAGGGAGACATGGCTGAACTTTACCCACAAAATTTCAGCCAATCAAAACTCCTAAAGCCAACTACCTCCTCAAGCTTTTATAATACAATTCCTTTCCTTCCTTCAGCCAATTTTCTACGCCACTCTTCTCCGTTCTTCAGCTCTCTCCTTCCCTTCTTCACTCACCCAACTCCATTCCACCTTCAAGCTCAACCAAGTTCTATTGATTCAAACTCCAAACTCAAGCCTAATCACATAACAAGAGGTAGAGGTTCAATTTAGTTCTTATTATTCTGATTATGGGTGGCTGATTTTGATTTTATTTCCTCACTTCTTGATGTGATTAGTGAATGAATATAATGATCTATGACTATTTTTGTGTTTAAATTTGATTAAGGAATAGAAAAGGGTGAGGATAGGAAGATGTGAGAGGCTGGAAGACCAATTTCCCTCGGCAATATGTACAGCAGAGTGTACGGCTCCGCCTATAGTCGGTTAAATCCAATGAAATTATTTTTATAGGAAACTAGACATTTAGGGCTTTCCACACATATACATATAAGGCCATTGGATTAATATTGAGAGAGATATGAATTTTTGAAGTTTGACCTAGGAATCAGGACTTTCATCCGAGCAGTGTGACTTGAAAAGGGTGTAACTCACCCTAACAACTCCAAATTGAGTGAAAGTAACTTTGTTAGAAAGCTTATACATAGGAGAACATCGTACAAAGAAATTTCGAGTTTGTTACTATCCCATTTGTTCCTAGTGATTCAAAGAAGTTACCCTATGTCCAAACCGGGCCAAAACAGGGTAGTTCAGGAAGGTCAAATTTCGGGGTTTATAACTCGAGCCCTACTAAGGCAAATGGAATGGAATTTTTTGCAAATGAAAGGTGTCCTGTTAGCTTTGATATGAGACCAATTTTGTATGATTTGAATCAGTTTTCAATTTTTAGTAGATTTTTACTTTTAAGTGTGTAATTCTAGCCAACTGCAGGGCAGGCCGGAATAAAATCTAAATAACTTGAGTTATATTTATCAAAATTAGATGGGACTAAAGAGGTTAGAAAATAGCCACATAACACTTTAACATATCCAAAATTCAGGTCCAGATGAGTTAAATATAAATTTTGGCTTGATTTACAAAAACTAGGTTGAATGATTGAGCTGAGGCAGTAACCCTGTCTTAATGCAACTACTACTCCCATGAGTTCAATGTTGAATTATAAATGCAATGTTATGACTTCTATGAGAAATTGGTGTTCTGAGTACTGGCACTATTCATGGGGAAGCAGACACGTTCCATTATGCCGCCGAAATTTCAGTAAAGTATATGCATAAGTTATGATATACATGTAGATGCATGTGCATTTTCAAGAAAGTTATGAAAGTCACGTTATGATGAACCTAAAGATTATATTATGATGAAAGTTCCATGATACTTGGGCCAGCCCCGGAATAAAGTTAAGGGGAATAGATCGGTGGGGAGGTCGGGGAAAGCAAACCCGGCATTCCTGTATAGGAACGAGCTTGATCCTGAAAAGCAAACTATTACCCAGGAGTCTAAAGTGGCCAATAACTCCCAGGGGACCAAGTAATGGAAAAAGTTTATGAAGAAAGGTTCAAGAATAAGTTTTGCATGATTACATTAAATGCATGGTTACATTGAACAGTCACCGCAAGTTGTCTGATTTATGCATCATATTTACTTCTTTGTTATAAGTTCATTTATTCTGCTCATTATTCTATGTATTACTGTTAGTAGTTTATTCTGTTTCTCATGCTGTCTTAAGTAAAACTGAACCTTGCCTCGGACCAGACATTTTCTTAAACTTATTAAATATGGATAAGTTCAGTTCGATCACATGTTTTTATAATTAAACAAAAACCGAGGCAACTGAGAATGAATGTGACGTTAGCTAAACACTGTACGCAAACCCTACTGAGAATTTCTTTAAATTCTCACATCGTTTTGCATTTCCACATCATCTCAGACACTGGTGATGGACTCGATGGCCACTCTATTTGTTTATTGAGCTCTCTGATCAGCAGCTCCACCAGGACCCCGAGTTGGACTCACTGTACTTAGCTGGCTCCCGCCATTCCTGTCTATACCTTTTAGCAACAAAAAATTTGTTGTTTCTTTATTCCACTCTGCTTTTGAAACATATATTTATAAACTGAAGCTTTGGCTTCCAACTTATATATGTACATATATAACTGATGATATATATATATATATATATATATATATATATCCTGTTTTTATTTTTTTCTGTAATGCTAATCACGTTTATTATATAAAGCGCCCTATTTCGTAGGTATATTCATCAAACATATACATATATATCAGAGAAAAAGAGAACATAATATAATGAATACAGCTTTAGATGGAGAACTAATATGGTAACGCGATCTATCCAATTTCATGCTATGACTTAAGCATAACATAAGTTGGTAAGGTGTTACATTTTTTATATCAGAGCAGTTCGTCCTAGCTAAGGCCTGAGTATTGGACTGACTATGCTTTGCGCATATTCTGTATTTCTCAGCTGATAACATGCATTAGATCTTGCCTGTACGGTTGAGATATAGGTGTGCATGTGTAAGAAGTGCCTGACCATGTAAGCTGTTATTTACTAGCACATTAGACTTAGTGTTAAGCTTAATCAACTCAATAACTTTTGTTTGGTGTGCTCAGAACCTAATGGCTTCCGGAAGGCAAGGTAGACCACGCACAGAACCTGCTCAAGGGGATCCCGCTGCCCTTATGGACATGGTACGAGAAATGGCTCATGCGATGTGGGAACAGGCCGCAGTAGCTCACCAGATGACGGATCAATTAGGTAGGCGACCTGAGGCAAGCTGCGAAGGAAATCCACATGGCCCAGAAGCTAATCTGGGCTATCTCAAATTTGTTGAGTTCAGAAAGGCAAATCTGCCCAATTTCCGAGGGGCGTATGATCCTGATAAAGCTGATGAATGGATCAAGGCTATGGAAAAGATTTTCTCTGTTCTGGATTGTTTGGATCATCAAAAGCTGACTTTTGCCACCTATATGCTCGAAGCAGATGCAGAGTCCTGGTGGAACGGCATACGAAGGCTATTTGAAAAATCTCAGACGGCAGTCACTTGGATGGTTTTTAGAGATGTGTTTTACCAAAAGTACTTTCCTGCTTCCATTCGAAATGCCAAGGAACTCGAATTTATACAGCTTCATCAAGGAAATCGAACGATATCCAAATATATTGCCAGGTTTGAAGAGTTGTCCAAATTCTCTACAATTTACCAGAGGAACCCAGATGAAGCTTGGAAATGCGTTAAATTGGAAGGAGGGTTACGAGAAGATATTCTCACCGCAATAGGGCCAATGGAGATTAGAGATTTCCCCACGTTGGTAAATAAATGCCGACTTGTGGAAGATTGCAACTTGAAACTAGTGGCAGCTAGGGCATTTGGTGGTAGTTTCAAGAAGGGGTTAGCACCGCAGGGCCCCAGATTTAAGGCCAACTTACAATAGCAAAGGAGATTCCCACCGACAGGCAACAAAGACAAGCAGCCCCAAAGGCCCTTTCCGAATCCAACTTGCACGAAATGCGGTAAGAATCATGGCGATTGACCATGTTTGGCAGGCCAAAATGTCTGCTATGAGTGTGGCAAGCCAGGCCACAAAATTTATGAGTGTCCGACCAGAAATCCACCACAGCCGTCTCGACCACAACATCAAGGACGGGTTTTTACGATGAATGCAGAAGAAGTTAATAAGTTCGAGGGACTAATCCAAGGTACCTGTGAAGTGGACGGTGAGACTCTAACTGTACTTTATGATTCGGGTGCCTCCCACTCATTTATTTCTCATGACTGTGTGGCTGTTTTGCGATTACCAATTTCTGAATTGCCTTATGATCTACTAGTTTCTACTCCAACCAATGAACCTGTTAAAACTAGTCAAATTTGCATCAATGTTCCTCTTCAAATTGAGGGTAGAATCTTTGTAGCTAATTTGATTTGCCTCCCTCTTTCTGGACTGGATATAATTTTGGGCATGGATTGGCTATCCGCCAATCGAGTCATGCTCAATTGCTCTGATAAGACGGTGGTATTCCCCTCTGTCTCATCTTCTGAATCCCAAGCCTCAACACTCTTCTATCTGAACTCTTTATTAGTAAACTATAATGGGTCCAAGAGTCAAGGATACATCCTCTTATCAGCCAATGTGACGGAAGTTGAACAGAAACTAGAGGAGATCCCAGTTATTAAGGAATATCCTGATGTTTTTCCAGAAGATATTCCTAAATTCCCTCCTGAGAGAGAAATTGAGTTCACCATCGAGTTGGTTCCAGGTGCGGGACCAATATCTATAGCTCCATACCGAATGTCACCTTTGGAGCTGACAGAACTAAAGAGACAGATCAAAGAGCTTTTGGAAAAAGATTCATCTGACCAAGTGCATCACCACAGGAGCTCCAGTTTTGTTGGTCAAAAAAAAGGATGGGAGCATTCACCTATGTGTGGATTATAGGCAGCTGAATAAAGTGACGATTAAGAATAAATATCCACTGCCAAGGATTGATAATTTTATGGACCAGCTACAGGGTGCAATGGTATTCTCCAAGATCGACTTGCGTTCCGGATATCATCAAATTCGAGTTCGGGAACAAGATATCCCTAAGACAGCTTTTCGAACTCGTTACGGGCACTATGAGTATACCGTGATGTCATTCGGACTGACCAATGCACCAGCAGTATTCATGGATTACATGAATCGAATATTCCACCCATATTTGGACAAGTTTGTAGTGGTTTTCATCGACGACATACTTGTCTACTCGAAGACGGAGCAAGAGCATGCAGAACACTTGCGGCTGGTTTTGCAAATTTTAAGAGGAAAGAAACTTTATGCTAAGTTATCCAAATGTGAATTTTGGATGAAAGAAGTGAAATTTCTCGGCCATGTAGTGTCCTATGGAGGAATTTTCGTAGACCCCAGCAAAGTAGAGGCAGTACTAAATTAGGAAAGGCCAACCACAGTTATTGAAGTCAGGAGTTTTCTGGGCTTAGCTGGATATTATAGGTGATTCGTTGAGGATTTTTCTCGAATAGCTTTGCCCTTGACCCAACTAACCAGGAAGAATGTTCCATTTGAATGGACACCAGAGTGCGAATAGAGTTTCCAAGACTTGAAGAGAAGGTTGACTACGACACTAGTGTTAGCCTTGCCAGACCCTCATGGACCATTTGAAGTCTATTGTGATGCGTCCAAATAAGGATTAGGGTGCATGTTGATGCAAATCAGAAATGTGGTCACATATGCCTCCAGGCAATTAAAACCACATGAAAGGAACTATCCGACGCATGATCTCGAATTAGCTGCAGTAGTATTTGTCTTAAAGATATGGAGACATCACCTGTATGGTGTAAGATTCGAAGTCTTTTCTGATCATAAGAGTTTAAAGTATCTCTTTGATCAGAAGGAATTAAACATGAGGCAGTGAAGGTGGATGAAACTTCTTAAGGACTATGAATTTCAATTGAAGTACCACCCAGGTAAGGCAAACATTATAGCAGACGCTTTGAGCAGGAAATCATTGACCATAGCCTGGATGATAATTAAGGAGACAGAACTTATTGAGAGCTTCCAAAATCTTAATTTGGGAATCCTTATAACTCCCAAGACCCTTCAGCTACATCAAATTAAGATCGCCAGTAGCTTTAAGGAACAGATTCGCGAGCACAATGACGGGCGCTAATTTTCAACATACAATTCATCTTGTGCAATCAGGGAAATTGACAGATTTTGCTCAAGATAAAGAAGGCATATGGCGGTGTCGTGACAGGGTATGTGTACCCGAGGGAAATGATCTCCGGAGGAGAATCTTGGAGAAATCACATAAGGGTGAATTTACTATACACCCCGGTATTACCAAAATGTATCAAGACCTCAAGAAAATGTTTTGGTGGCCAGGCATGAAGTCAGACGTGGCAAGCTTCGTGAGCAAGCGCTTGACCTGTTAGAAGGTGAAAGCGGAACATTAGAAACTCTCCGGTATGTTACAACCCTTGGAAATCCCTGAGTGGAAGTGGGAGAGTATCTCCATGGATTTTGTAATGGGATTACCAAGAACGCCAACAGGATATGATGCCATATGGGTTATTGTGGATAGATTAACCAAATCTGCTCACTTTCTACGCGTTCGAGCAAACTATCCGTTGGAAAAATTGGCACAGCTGTACATTCAAGAGATTATAAGATTGCATGAGACCCCTTCAACCATCATCTCTGATCGAGACCCATGATTTACCTCACGGTTTTGGGGAGCCTTACAAAAGGCGTTTGGTGCTAAGTTGTGCCTAAGCACTGCATATCACCCATAAACAGATGGTCAAATGGAAAGGACAATTCAAACTTTAGAAGACATGCTGCGAGCCTATACATTGGAGCAATGCGGGAAATGGGATCAATACTTACCGCCGGCCAAATTTGCATACAACAATAACTATCACGTTAGCATCGGTATAGCTCCTTACAAAGCATTATACGGACGGAAGTGCCAATCTCCCCGTGTTGATATGAAACAGGAGAATCAACTCTATTGGGGCCTGATTTAGTTGAGTAGACCACTGAGCAGATCAAGAAAATATGAAGTAAGATGCTTACCGCCCAAAGCCATCAGAAAAGTTACGCGGATACCAGAAGGAAACCTCTGGAATTTCAAGAAGGAGACCATGTATTTCTGAAGGTTACACCTACAGCGAGGATAGGTAGAGCCATTAAGGTCAAGAAGTTAAATCCTTGCTTTATTGGTCCCTTCCAAATCTTGAAGCGAATCGGATCAGTTGTATATCGAGTCGCTTTGCCTCCATATTTGTCAAATCTTCACTATGTTTTCCATGTTTCTCAACTTAGAAGATATCAGCCTGACCCTACACACTTGCTAGAACCCGAATCAATACAGTTAAAGGGGGACCTAACTTTCCATGTACAGCCAGCACGGATTGTAGACAGGAGTAGCAAACAACTTCGAAACAAAACCATGCAGTTAGTAAAGGTAGCATGGGGAAAGGAAGATGCTAAAGACTACACTTGGGAACTGGAATCAAATATGAGAAAAGAGTATCCTGAACTATTCTCAGGTACTAAATTTTGAGGACAAAATTTTTTTTAAGGAGGGTGGTAATGTAACGTCCGCGATTTCCTACCTCCGACCTCATCAGTAAAATGTTAAAATTCTCGACCTCCAACTTTATCTCCAAGTCTCAAATGGACCGGCTATGATTTTTCGATTTCCGACCTTATGCTTCAAATACGTAATACACGATTTCCGACCTTAGGCTTGATTTAGAATGGACGCGAAATCCAAAATCTGAGTTGATCTCAACCAGAAATGGACGCGAGATCAGATCTCTGAATTGGTCTCCAAGTTCAACCAAAATTTACGTGAGTTACGGTCTCCGAGTTTATTTCCAAGAGCTTTTCATTTCTATTGATGTTCCCGAGTTTGCCTACAATAGACATCCGAGATTAGATTTGGAGTTTCGAGATTCTATAAGTTCCAATTTCCTGGTACATAAAATTAATTTTTTGATTTCCGATCTCCGGTGTTATGCTTAGAATCGATCCAAGTTTATGTAACATCCCCGACTTCCGGGTTTAAGTATTTTGGTTTCACATTCTTGTCCTTGACTTTCGATTTTAAGTGATTGGGTGCTGTATGATTTCCGATATCCAACTTTGCTTTCAAGTTTCGAATAAACCAGACAAGATTTCCAAGTTTTGATTTCATTAGCACTAGTTTCGACTTTAAGTAGGATATGATTTTCGATTTCAAATACAATGGAAGCGAGTTCCACTTTTTAGGCGATGTGGAGAGCACTTTTGTCACAAAAGAAGGAGACATGGCTGAACTTTACCCACAAAATTTCAACCAATCAAAACTTCTAAAGCCAACTACCTCCTTAAGCTTTTACAACACAATTCCTTTCCTTCCTTCAGCTAATTTTCTGCGCCACTCTTCTCCCTTGTTCAACTCTCTCCTTCCCTTCTTCACTCACCCAACTCCATTCCACCTTCAAGCTTAACCAAGTTCTATTGATTCAAACTCCAAACTCAAGCCTAATCACATAACAAGAAGTAGAGGTTCAATTTAGTTCTTGTTATTCTGATTGTGGGTGGCTGATTTTGATTTTATTTCCTCACTTCTTGATGTGATTAGTGAATGAATATTATGATCTATGACTGTTTTTGTGTTTAAATTTGATTAAGGAATAGAAAAGGGTGAGGATAGGAAGATGTGAGAGGCTGGAAGACCAATTTCCTCGGCAGTCTGCATGCAGAGTGTGCGGCTCATCTACTGATCGGTTAAATCTGATGAAATTATTTTTATAGGAAACTAGACATTCAGGGCTTTTCCACACATATACATATAAGGCCATTGGATTAATATTGAGAGAGAAATGAATTTTTGAATTTGACCTAGGAATCAGGACTTTCATCCGGGCAATATGACTTGAAAAGGGTGTAACTCACCCTACACAACTCCAAATTGAGTGAAAGCAACTTTGTTAGAAAGCTTATACATAGGAGAACATTGTACAAAGAAATTCTGAGTTTGTTACCATCCCATTTGTTCTCAGTGATTCAAAGAAGTTACCCTATGTCCAAACTGGGCCAAAATAGGGTAGTTCAGGAAGGTCAAATTTCGGCGCTTATAACTCAAGCCCTACTAAGGCAAATGGAATGGAGCTTTTTGCAAACGAAAGGTTGTCCTATTAGCTTTGATATGAGACCAATTTCGTATGATTTGAATCAGTTTTCGATTTTTAGTGGATTTTTACTTTTAAGTGTGTAATTCTGGCCAGCTGCAGGGTAGGCCAGGATAAAACCTAAATAACTTGAGTTATATTTATCAAAATTAGATGGGACCAAAGAGGTTAGAAAATAGCCACATAACACTTTAATATATCCAAAATTCAGGTCTAGATGAGTTAAATATAAATTTTGGCTTGATTTACAAAAACTAGGTTGAATGATTGAGCTAAAGCAGTAACCTTGTCTTAATGCAACTACTGCTCCCATGAGTTCAATGTTGAATTATAAATGCATTGTTATGACTTCTATGAGAAATTGGTGTTCTGAGTACTAGCACTATTCATGGGGAAGCAGACACGTTCCATTATGCCACCGAAATTTCGGTAAAGTATATGCATGAGTTATGATATACATGTAGATGCATGTGCATTTTCAAGAAAGTTATGAAAGTCATGTTATGATGAACCTAAAGATTATGTTATGATGAAAGTTCTATGATACTTGGGCCAACCCCGAAATAAAGTTAAGGGGAATAGATCGGTGGGAAGGTCGGGGAAAGCAAACCCGGCATTCCTGTATAGGAAAGAGCTCGATCCTGAAAAGCAGACTATTACCTAGGAGTCTAAAGTGGCCAAGAACTCCCAGGGGACCAAGTATTGGAAAAAGTTTATGAAGAAAGGTTCAAGAATAAGTTTTGCATGATTACATTAAATGCATGGTTACATTGAACAGTCACCGCAAGTTGTCTCTGATTTATGCATCATATTTACTTACTGCTGTATGTTTATTTATTCTGCTCATTATTCTGTGTATTACTATTAGTAGTTTATTCTGTTTCTTATGCTGTCTTAAGTAAAACTGAACCTGTCTCGGACCAAACGTTTTCTTAAACTTATTCAATATGGATAAGTTCAGATCGATCCCATGTTTTTATAATTAAACAAAAACTGAGACAACTGAAAATGAATGTGACGTCGGCTAAACACTGTACGCGAACCATACTGAGAATTTCTTTAAATTCTCACCTCGTTTTGCATTTCTGCATCATTCTCAGACGCTGGTGATAGACTCGATGGCCACTCTGTTTATTGTGCTCTTTGACCGGCAGCTCCACCAAGACCCCGAGTTGGACTTGCTGTACTTAGCTGGCTCCCGCCATTCCTGTCTCTACTTTTTAGAAACAGAAAATTTGTTGTTCCTTTATTCCACTTTGCTTTTGAAACATATATTTTTAAACTGAAGCTTTGGCTTCCAACTTATATATATATATATATATATATATATATATATATCAGAGAAAAAGATAACATAATATAATGAATATAGCTTTAGACGGAGAACTAATATGATGCGTGACCTATCCAATTTCATGCTATGACTTAAGCATAACATAAGTTGGTAGGGTGTTACATAAGTCATAATATTATACTCAGTAGTTTGCTACTTTTACTAGTTTGCCTTTATTATAATTTCATTATCTAGGTCATAGTGCATATTAAATTGTCTACAATGCGAAGTTAATATTGTGCTTATTTATAAGATAAGCGTGTGATATAAATTTCGTAGGATACAACATTATATGTTAAAAAGTAAGAAATAAAAGCACAGAAGTAAAATTTACAATAAATATCTACAGAACATTCATAAATGATGTACAGATCTCATGTAACCATCGTAAGTTCTGAGTACTATACAAAGAGCCGTCAAAACATACATATATTCGGCCTATGACACTAATCCTAGACTTAGTACAAGTCCTCATAGCATCCACGAGTAATCATTAGGGGTACATGAGAACAAAAGATAACAAAAACTACATCTATGGCCCAAGGTCAAACAAAAGGTACCAAAAGAGGGGCACTTTATATAATAAATACTAGTCAATACTACTCTGGCTAAGTATCCCTATAAAAGATACAATTAACTCCCTCTAACTCGATCTAGAGGAGAGGAAACCATTCGGCATGACACCTACGGCCCTGAGACCTCCAAGTGAGGGTCCGTCATCTCCAGGAGTAGAAGAGGAAGAAGAAGTAAAGGCACGCACCTCGGAAGGGTCAGTTTCTGGTAAAGCTGGTGGGAAAGGCTATAGCGGTGCGCCAATAGGGTGTGCCATGAACAGCAAAACCCTATCAAAGAGAGCCTTTGGGTCAAACATCGAACTCAGGACAGACTAAGAAAAAGAACGCTAAAAATATATATATACAAATGCATCTGAGAGAGTAGCAGATTAGGTATAATAAGTTTAAGGCATGGTCATAATACCACTACCATTCTGGTATCTCAGCAAAGAAGACCAGCGCCGCTATCAGTATTGTCTGAGAATGACACGAGAGGGTGAGAATTTCAAAATTCTCAGTAAGATTTCCTGGACTACTATGCAGTGATATCATAATCATTCCTAGCTACTTCGATTTATTTTAGAAAAATGTGAACAATGTGAAAAACAGAGCATAACATCCAATTTTATAATTGAAATCATATTATTCGGAGTAGGTTTATTTTATTCAAATGCTTAGGAAGCAGAGAAAGAATCTGAGTCATGAACATAATAAACTAAAGAATAAGTAAATAATATGCATATATGAATGCAATTGCACTTATGATTAAAGTGCACTTGACTTATCATTTCTTAACTTTCCTTATCTTTTTCCATACTTGGTCACCTGGGAGTATTTGGGCATGTAACTCCTAGGTAATAGTCTACTTTTCAAAATCGAGCTCATTCCTGTACAGGATCAACGAGTTTACTTTCCTCAACTCTCCCATCGATCTATTCCTTTTAATTCATTTCGGGGCTGGTCCAAGTAATATGAAATCATCATTGTAACTTTAATCATATTTTCTTGAATGCATATACTTGAAGAATCATAATCACGATGCATGATGCATATAATTCTGCTAAAAATCTGGTAGCATAACGGCAGTAAACATGAACTTTCTAACATACAAACAATACAATCCCAACTAGCCAGTCACAAAAAATAGAATGATTGTATTTATATATCAATATCACATAAATATGATAAGGAATTGTATGAATAATTCAGCCATTGGTTTCTTGTGGCTTATGGAACTCATGATTATTAAAATTTGTGAAGATGTCTTAAGCTGTCTCAAATCTACCTTATTTTATTAATTGCACTAAAATTTAATTTTAACTCATCTTGATTTGAAAATTTAATATGTTGTAGCCTTATTAGTCTATTTTTAAAACCTCTTTGGTCCCATTAAGTTTTGAGGTGTATAAGTTAAGTTATTAAAGTTTTATCCAAGATTGCCCTGTTTTAGGATAGACTAGAGCATCTAAGTTTAGAAAATCACTAAAATTTCAATTCTTATCATTTTTATATGAATTTTATACCAAACTATAGCTAATTGAGTCATCTTTCAATCCCATGAAGTTTCACCCTTATTGGGTAAGTAGAGCTCAAGTTATGAGCTCCCCAAATAGGCTATTATATATTGTCCTATTACAACCTAAACAAGATATAAGGTAATTTTTTAAAATTATTGGGAGCAATGTACTTAGACTTTAAATATGAAATTTTTATGGTATAATTATCTATATATTAGCTTTCTAAAAAAAATTTTGCACTCAATTTGAAGTTATATAAAGCAAGTTATGCTCTTCACAACACATACTAATCAGGACAAGGAATGGATTTCAACACCTTACTTCTAAAAATCATATATCTATCATTTTTAATCCCATGGACCTACACTTTATATGGTTGGAAAGCTTTGAAAGTCTAGTTTCATGTAAAATTAGTTTCACTTCATTTTGATACATACAGATGAAACTGTATCATTCGTTGTATGGATAGTATACTTAAGGTTTTCTCTCAACTTTTCTGTTTTTATGTTCTTTTGGTATTTTGATCAAATCATCAAACCAAACCACTAATTCTTACCTTAAATCACTCAAGGCAAGCCATATCAACATCAAGTATCATGAAATAAAAGGTGACATAAGAAACTTTAGCAGCCACCTAAATTAGATAAATCAAACAATCTAAAAAAATCCTACCTAAAACACCACTTGTAGCTTGTAAGATTAAAGTCTCTTGGTGGACCTAAGTGGCAATTTGAATTTGATTAAGTCTTCCAATCATGTGGCCTTTATTTAGCCAACATGATGGGGTGAGTGGCTAGTTCCTAGCCACATATACTAGGGTTTTTCATCGGTACTCTTGTCATCCTACAATACAGATTTTCACTTATTTGATTCTTGTGCTACAAAACACCATAATTCACCCGATTTCTCTTAAACTAACAAAATATTACTAATTGCCTACATGAAATTTTTCTACAAGGAAACTCAGATTCATGTAATCCTAATAGATACATTTTGATATTGATCATTTATATATCTATAATGGATCAAATTAAATCAGTGAACAACATTCGTCAGGTGCACTGTTCTTCAGGATATTACACAAATAGTATTATATGTGATATTACAAGAGATTCTATGGTATATTAATATCTACCTGATGAACTCACATAGATCTAATGCCAATCTGATATTCCCAAGATCTTTAAATGGAATGTTACATGGATACCACGATTGTCTCCATCTGTGAAAGGTTATGTTAATTACATACAATTTTAACTACAATGAACCTACAATTTATTTAAAGATAAATTACCTAAGAGCAACAGGAAAAGCAATTGGTTTGCCCAATATTGGAGACAGTCCCATGACCACAATTGCAGTAGTATCATGCAACCACAAATTTATTTCATATCATTGCGTGTAGCATGATCTAGCCCTCTATAAAGAAAAGCAAGGCATGCCAAACCCCAACTATAAAGTCCAATTTCATTCAAATTCACCAATAGTTGCAAGAATTTTCCATGGATCATTGAATTGCTCTTGGTCTGCATTAGAACGTGCCCCAACAGAGATAGTATATATCCACGAACATGTCATGCTATCGCGATGTCAAAATCAATAGGAAGCTAACCAAGATGCTATGAAAGCCACTTTAATTTCATTTCAATATGTCAATATCATATGCTCTAGGTCGGCCATTAAGTAACTCGTCACACGTATTCTGGAGTGCTATGGTGCTGGGATTAGTAGCTCTAACGGCTAGTAGACCATGGCTGTGAAGTTTAAGTAAAATAGCTACATCTTCCAATGTGATTGTGCATTTCCCACAAGGAAGATTAAATATGTGTGTCTCTAACCTCCACCATTCGACAAGTGCATTAATAAGGGGCCCATTTATTTGCATTTAGCAAATCTGTGAAATACGATCAAGACCAGCTTCCCGTAGATGCTCACCTATTTTGACCCTCGGTGGCATCATATATAAGTGATGAAGTCGCAATAGCCTCATCGCCTATTACAAATAATAAACAAAAAGAAATTAATTAAGCATGTAATATGATATTTTTTTATTATCATTTGTTTAAAAATATAAAAAATTAAATTTTAGTATAATAAACATTTTTTTATTCCATAATTAGCTTCTTTAAAATACTTAACAATAAGATTTTTTTCTTTCATTTTTTGTAATGTGATAATGAGAATAAATTAAGTACGATAAACAAGAAATTTGATTGACAAGTTTTTCTTTTAATGAGTAAGAGAGTAATTAGTAACAAGAAATGAAAACTTTAAAAACTTTTTAAAAAATAAATAAATATTTAGCAAATTAATAAATTAATGCACAAATCAATAAATCACAACTTATTTAATATGGACCAGACTCATAAATCTACATTCAAGCAAACATACTAACTTAGGCAAATTACAAGTTAAACAAGCTATAATTTGTGTATTGTAAATTGTTTATCTAACTATAAAATTACCATTACAAGAATTAAAATAATTCCAAGTATAATCAATTAACTAACTATAGTCACATAAAAATACAAGAAGTCTAATTTAAAAGAGTACTAATTCTCTTTTGGTTTGGCACTATTATAATAGTTAAGGGGGAAAAAAACATGTCACATTTTAAACCTTCTTACTGTACATGTTACAAAAACAAGACAACAACATCTACAATCAAAAGATAGATCATTCATCTCTTTCTTGAAATGTATAGGCCTCATACTTCAAAAAAAAATAAAAAATTCATTTATAATTAAGAGCAACAGAACATATGACAAGAAGGAGGAGCCCCATAAGAATGCAATAATAAAAATAGAGACATCCAGATAAAAAAAAAATATTTTTTAACAATATTGTTAATCATTTTTTTATAAATAATTGTTTATAACTTCAATAATCAGTAATAAAATTATGTTATCTATCAACACTACTAATAATAAAGTTTCACAGACAAAATAAAAAAAATTAAATTCTGAAAAAATAATACTTATATTTTGATCACGAATTTATTCTGAAATATATGTGTGTGGATTTATTGTTGAATCATGAATCATTTTTTATTTTTTGATATTTCCCTTCTTCTTCCTTAAAAAAAACTTTGTTTTTTTTTAAAAAAAAAAAGAAAAAGCACTCTCAGAAAACCTCTTCTTCTTTCTCTCTTTCTCTCTTCGATCTCAAACTCTCTTCCTCAGTTCCTTATCTCACATATATAGATGGTATGCACACACAGAGGAAACAAGATGAGATGTTATTGCAGAGATTCCTCACATCAAAAACAGCCATTGGCAATTTCTCAAGGTTGCAGAACAAATTCCCACACCTGTCTCCATGCAGCATGTAACGTCCGAAAAGTTTTAGGGTGCGTTTAGTTTGTGAAAACATTTCATATTTTCATTTTCTGAAAAGAATTTTTATTTTCAATTTTTCTGAATTTAGGAAATGTGTTTAGTTTATAAAAGTAGATTCTATTTCCAAAAAGTGAAAATAATAAAAATATGTTTGGTTTATCTGTTTTTAAAATATAATTTTCAAAATCAAATTTGAGATAATAAAATTATATTTATTATTAAATAACAAAATGATATATGTTTGATTTGCATATTTTGTTCATCTACTAAAAATATTTATTAAAATAATAAATAACTCTATAAAATATTAAGATTAAGAATAAAATAAATTACTCACTTTTAAATTATTTTATTATCATTATCAATTATTATGTTTTAATTTGTACAAAGATAAATATTTAAAAATGATAATTAGTATTATTTTATTGCTTATTTAAAAAATTATTAGAAATTTTTGCTTTAAAATGATAAATCATAGATATATATTACACGCACTATATATGATAATATATAATTAAATATTATAAAGAAAACTTTAACTACAAAAATTACTTGTAATGACAAAATATATTTGATTTGTGAGTAAATTATAATCATACTAATAAGAAACATAATTGTACAAAATAATTAGTACTATTTTTAATCGTGATTGAGTAAAAGAAAATGAAAAATGAATAGTTGGGTGGGAGAGAACCTTTCCTGTTGTACTCTAATAAAGAGGTAGAAATTTTCCATTGCTGCTTCCCTCGTGTGCCTCTCCTTATTGCTTTTGATTCCACCTCCTTCTTCTTTTTCTTGCTATTCTTTCCTTGATACTGACTTCTTTTAGCACTCAACTCTCTTTTGCTTCATGTGATTTATCATGTTTTGCTTCTCTTCTCATTTTGTTTCACTTATGCTCTCCCTTCTCTTTTGCTCACCCATGTTCTATTGTTTTCATTCTACCTCTTCTTCTCTTATTGCTTCCTACTCTTGTCTATGTCCTCTATTATTCACTCCCCTTTCAAAAGGGGCACACCTTACTATTTTGCAATGCAGGTTGTGCGGCCTTTATAGCGACTGATGCAAGTCACAGCAGGGTGGGTGGAGAATGCAGCGATCGACAATGCTGTGGAGGATAGCGATGTGAAGATGAAGATGTGGGCGGTGGGTGGCGTGGTATAGGATTCAAACACAGTTCCTTTGCGTTTGCGTTTAAAAGGAAAAAAGAAAGATTTACAATATGTGCCACCGCGTTTTCACCATTTTCAGATTTCGTTTTCAACATTTTGATAGAAAACGATGAAAACACGAATTTTTTGTTTTCAAATTTTCACCAAATTTTGAAAATGTTTTCTAAAAAATTGAACCAAACACATTTTTGCATCTGTTTCCTATTTTCAATGAAAATGAAAATAGAAAACGTTAAAACCAAACGCCCCTTATCATTTTTAATCGATTTGTTCGATTTTACTAAAAAAGTGAGACTAATTAGAAATCGACTAAGTAATTATTTAGGGCCAATTAAGTATCATTTAGAGAGTTTAGGTTTGAGTGAATTAGATTAGAAGCATAGAAGATAGAATTTTTCCAAAACCATTTTGCTGATTTAAAGGAAATCGGTAAGATTTCGGTATTTTAAACTGTCAAAATCGAAACACTAGAATTTCATAAACCAAAACCTAAATTGAAAGGCTGAAAATTCAGCCGCCTTACCTCAAGATGTGGCGCCACTTGTTACAACAATGGTTGGAGAGACTTGGTTCACTAAACACCACAAACTCCATTCACCAATCATCTTTCAAGCTTCCTCCAAAAACACTCAAATATTTCCTCCTAACTCCCTTGAAATTTTCGGCCTTATTAAGATAGCAGACCCACCTCTTCATTTTCTTTTCCTCTCATATTATCTTCACTCCATCTTCATCATACCTTCAAGCTCCAACAAGCTCCAACAAATTTCTTCAACCCAAGACTTAAATCTAACAAGTTCTACACCTAGAAAAGGTAGGATTCCCAATTCTGTTCTTGTTTCCTTATGGATTGTAGTTGTTTGGGATTTCATTTCTCTTCATTTCTTTGATGTTAAATTAGGTGTAGATGATGGTTTATGATTGGTTTAACTTGGGTCTTGAGCTAGAATTGAATTTGGAAGGAGAGAATTAGAAATTAGGAATGAGCAGAATATAGTTTGGGGTAAAACCCTACGGTGTCTATACGTTCGTCTTGTACGAACCAAAATCTAGATATCAAAACTTGATGAATCTATTTTTATATGAAACTAGACATTTAGGGCTTTCCAGCCATATAAAATATAAGGCCATTGGATTAGTATTGAGTAAGTTATGAATTTTTAAAGTTTATCTAAGAATTCTATGTTCTCTACTAAATAGTACAAGTTGCGAAGGGTGTGACTAACCCCACATAACTCTAAATTGAGTGCAACAAACTTTGTTAGAAAGCTTACATATAGGGCTATATCCCATAAAAATTTCAGAGTTACATTTTGTCCCAATTGCTCCCAGTAATTCAGTGAAATCGGCCTAAGTCCAACACAGTCTAGACAGGGCATCCCAGAATTGTCAACTTTAAGAGCTTATAACTCAAGCTCTACTTATGCAAATGAGATGAAACTTGTTAGAAATAAAAACTTGTCCTGTTAGCTTTAATTATGGTGGAATTTACAAAATCGAGCAGAATTGAGTAGAGATAGCAAAAAACCCAATTTATGTTGGCATTTCATATTGTTGGTATATTACTATAAACTTGATGCTCTATATTGGTTTTATTGCTGGATTGATCTTTCTGCTAGCCTGGCACTATTCATGAGGAAGTAGACTCGATCCGTTATACTACCGAAATTACTGTGAGAGATTTCACATACTAAGCAAAATATTTATATATGCATATGATATTCAAGGTAAATGAATTGTACATGTAATTTATGAGGATTATAAATGATTTCATATTATTTGGGCCAGCCCCTGAACAAAGTTAAGGGGAATCAATTAGTGGGAAAGTCGGGGAAAGTAAACCCGGTGATCTTGTATAGGAATGAACTCGATCCTGAGAAGCAGACTATTACCCAGGAGTATATGGCCAAAAACTCCCAGGGGATCAAGTGTGGAAAAATATAAGTCACATGAATCGAAAGATTCCTAAAGCTAAGTGCATTTTCATTTTTGCATATATATGCTCTGTTTGCTCAATCCAAAGCTAATTGCATAGTTATATATATACTCCTTATGTTTGTATTACTATTTGCATCATGGTTATTGCTCTAACTATGTTAGCATACATGTCTGGTTATACTTCTTGTTACACTAATGTAAATTAAGTTTTGTTTCGGGTTATGTTTTCCATAATATTAATTAAATTGAATATTATAGTTATGTTATACCATTTTAAATTAAGTAAAACCGAAACAACTGGGAATGACGGCGATGTTAGATTTGTGTAGTATTGGATTCCTACTGAGAATTTCTTTAAATTCTCACCCTATTGTGTATTGCCGCATCATTCTCAAATCATGGAGCACTTGATGATGGGAGTTTTTCATTGAGCTTCACAACCTGCACCTTCATCATGACCCTGTCCTGGACTCTATATATATTGCTAGTAGTTGTAGATTCGATTTTATTTCTTCTTCGGTAGAGACTTTGCTGTCTCACTCACTCATCCCCTATTTGACCCTTCCGCACCCTACGTTGCCCTTCCACTATATATGGCTCACCCCTTTCTGCCTCTAGCAGTAGCAGCAGCAGTAGCCCCAGCCGCATCACCGCCGGCATCACCTCAGTAGGTCCCTTCTATCTCACTTTCTGAGGAAGAGGATCTATCAGAGGCGACAAGCTCATCTTCTTCATCCTCTGCACCAGGTGCTGATTATACCCCGGCAGACGTCAACATGGCGAATGGATCCCTTTCTTCGGAATCCATTTAAGGGAGTCATGTAGTACAGTAAGTGGTGATGTGTAGGATCGCTCTGTTGGCATTTTTGGGCCACAGGCTTAGTCTTATTAGTACATGGAATGTCCCGTGGGGACTAGCTAGGGTTTTGCTTTGTAAAGGTAGGTCGATTTATTTTGTTTTAGCGGCCTTATCTTTATACCTAGTACTATTCATGTTTCTTTTTTTGCAAACTCTGAAAATGGATATCTACACACACACACACACACACATATATATATATATATATATGACGTAGTTTTGTAGTTTTGTCTATTCCACGGATTTTCTTTTTCTATTATGACATTTAAATCCATTTGTTCATTCTACGACCAAAATAAATAAATAAATAAATGAACAACTAATTTTTCTATCGATAAATAACATCGGATTAAAATGAAATTTAAGTAGACATCCACGCGTAATAACTTATTGGGTAATATATTATGACTTAAGCATAGTATTTTGTCTAGTAAAGTGTTATATAGCAACTTTTCAGACAAAGCAAAAATTGCCATTGGCGATTTTTTGGGGAGCCTTCCACGCATTCCCATGCCCTTTGATTTCGTGCATTACCATCAATGGTTCCCATGCATGCAGCAACTTTTCAATGCTTTTCTGGAAAAAATAAAAGCGCCAATAGTAGGTTTTCTAATCTCATTTTAACGTAATTTGACCTGTAAACCCGTATTGGTGTATATAAGACACTCATTTATCATATTAAAAATAAAAAACTATATCCACCACCTTAAAAATTTATTATTTGATTTGAAGTTGTCACATAGAGAGAGAGAGAGAAAAAAAGTGATGTAAAACAAAGTTACAATTTTTTTCCTTTTATTTTTGTTAGAATACAAAACAATTTGACATGGTTATCAGAATTATAGTTTAAGATATTTTATTATTTTCGAAAGGTCATAAAAAATATTTGAATTTTGATTTTTGAAAGAAAGACATGATTTAAATTTTAACAAAATGATTTTTATACTTTTGAATTGCTTGACGATTTGCAAGATTAATTTTTTATTGAGTAAATCCCAAATTAGTCCTTGATAATATTTTCAATAGATAAATTGGTATCTGATAAAAATAAATTGATTCCAAAGTCCCTAACTCACTTGCAACTAGTAAAGAGGGTGATGTATAGGTTACATACTGACTAAGACATTCTAACCCCATCTCCTGTGGCATCCTATGTGGCATCCTATGTGGCACCCCTTTAAACTTTCCCAAACATCCAACCTAAAAAGATAAAAAAAAAAACAAAGAAACCCTAAAACATTAACCCCTAATAGTAAGACATAGCACTAAACCCTATCTCCTTCAATTGTGATAACTCATTGTTGGCTATCAACAGCGAAAAATTGAACCCCATCTAAACTCAATCTCCTCTCAAGTTGCAATAACTCATTACTGTTTTAGTTGCAATATTATATGGGAGGTAGAGTTTGGGAATTTTGAAATGTTAGGTTTAGAGTTCAGTAGTAAAATAGTGAGTTTTTTTTTATTACATATTTGGGGGGTGTTGGTGCCACATGAGATAGGGCTAGGATATTTTAGTTAGTATACAATCTACACATCACACTATTTACTAGTTGTAAGTGAGTCAAGGACTAAAGTATCTAATTTTTGCAAACTTTTTAGAGACCTTGGGACCAATTTATTTTTATCAAAGACTAATTTATCCATTGAAGATATTACCAGGGACTGATTTAGGGGTTTATTCCTTTTTATTCGTATTTACAAGATTAATTTAATATACCACAAAATAAATTTAATTATATTACATATAAAAATAAATTAAACTTAGCTCAATTGATAAAGTAGAGGACTGTAGAGGTGTCAATTGGGCCAACCCACCCCTATTAAGCCCTGGTCCACATGAGCTAGGGCCAAAAGAGCCCATAGGGCCAAGAAGCCCAAATTTACAAAAAAGTTTTAGGGCTATAAGCCCACATTGGCCAAGCAGGTTAGGGCTAGCCCATGGGGCAGCCAACTTGCAAAAAATTTCAAATTTTACTTACATTTTTAATGTAGTAACCTTAATCTTGACCCACATATGGGCCCATTGTAGCCCACCTATGGGCTATCTCTAACTCACTAGATTAGTACACTTACAAAAATTTTAAATTTTGTCTTTTTTGTTTAATTTTTTGGTGGATCCCAATGTTTTTAACAAGCTTTAATATATGGGCCAAAAAGCCCATGCTTGGGGAGAAAAAAACCATAAGCCTAAAAGCTCATGCTTGTAAAAAAAAACTTGTAGGGGAAAAAGCCCAAGCTTAATAAAAAAATATTGGAGTCATTTGGTAGATAAATTGAATTCATAGTAATATTTTGTATATTTTCAAAAATACCCCAAATGGCCAACAATTGGTGGTGAGTGGCAGAGGGTGGCAATAGAGGTACTTTAATTTTTTTCACAAGGTAAAATATTTCCTTCTCATGAAAATGTTAGATTCCCTTGGAGAAGGTGAGATTGATTTTTGGAGCATTTTTATTCCTGGGAATGTTGTTATTGTGTCCCAAACATGGGAATAATTTCACATTCCCGGTGATATGAAAATATTCCTCCTACCAAACATCCCAAAGGGCTAAAAGTTCCACAGTTAGAAAAAAATAATAAAAACCCTATAGGGCCAACAAAGTCTACTCTTGGAAAAAAGTCTAAGGCTAAAAAGCCCATACTTGTAAAAAAAAAAAAAAGCTTAAGGGGCCAAAAGGCCTATACTTGGGAAAAAAAACTGTAAGGTAAAAAAGCTTGTGCTTTAAAAAAGCTTAGGGAGCCAAAAAGCCCACGCTTGTAAACACTTGAACTAATCTACACATAAGAATGTGTTTGTAAACGGGGAAAAAATGTGATGCTATATGATTATTGTTATGGGGGGCTCTATACTTTGTTATAGAATAGTCATCTTTATTTTTTTTTTTTTCTTGATTTGTAGTAAGAAAAGAGATTGGGATTTGGGAACTTGTATTTGAATACATTTTTGTTGATTTATTTAGAATTTACCATATCGTTAATTATTTTCAAAGCAAACGGGATCTTGAGAGTGAGCAAAATATGAAACAAACATTAATTATGGGTGGGCTCCTAAGTTTTTCACTTTTGTCATGATCGATTATGCTCTAGTACTTTGTAGGCTAAATTGGGTATGACAATAAGAGGATGAGCTAGACACTTGTGGTTGGACAAAGCTTGATGCATAGGGAGTGCTTTAATGATCATATGTTTATCTTTTTTCTTTTTTTTTTTTTACGTTATTTTTTTCACTTTTGTGAAGTGTGAGTTGACATTAGTTTTTTGGTGCCCTTAAATAACATTTGGGACATTTTGGGGTTTCTTAAGTTTGAAAGAGTTGAATTTATTATGAATTATTATGTGATCAACAGATCACGTTAAGTCCTCATTTTACCAATACAGCTCATACAAAATTTAGCATGCATATACATCACTATCATTCCATAGTTACACTATACACAACCTCTTCAAATAATTCTTTAATATGCAAAGAAAAATTGAATAATAAATCATAACTTATAAGAGCTTTTGGAGTTTGGAGAGCGGCATAAGTTTCCTTCTAGGTTAGCCTTCCAAAAGATACAAACTTGTTTCAATTAGACTAGTTTGATGTAGAGGGAGTGCTTTAATGATCATATGTTTATTTATTTATTTTTATGTTATTTTTTTCACTTTTGTGGAGTATGAGTTGACACTAGTTTTTTGGTGCCCCTAAATAACATTTGGGACATTTTGGGGTTTCTTAAGTATAAAAGAGTTGAATTTATTATGAATTGTTAAGTGATCAATTGATCATGTTAAGTCCTCATTTTACCAATGCAGCTCAAACAAAATTTAGCATGCATATACATCATTATCATTCCATAGTTACACTATACACAACCTCTTCAAATACTTCTTTAATATGCAAAGAAAAATTAAAGAATAAGATCATAACTTATAAGAGCTTTTGGAGTTTGGAGAGTGGCATAAGTTTCCTTCTAGGTTAGCCTTCCAAAGGATACAAACTTGTTTGAATTAGACTGATACAAAGACAAGACAGGAAGCACTTAGTAGTTATAGAGGTAACAAACTTAACCTTATGCTAAAATAAAACCAGAAAACCAATACATGACTAAATGATTTGTGTTTTAAAGTGAGGTTCCCAACATAGATATTTTCTTACAAGCTCTCGTTCTCTTTAGAACTAAACTGAAGCTTTGTAAATGAGCTTGCATGCATTCATTCTCCTCCATCTTCTTTTTCCCATAAACACATAGATATTTATTTTATTTCCTATTTGTTTTTCACTTAGCCAAAAAGCCTAAAAAACATACAGAAGAGAAGAAATGCATCCAAACAAATAATAAAAACAATGCAATCATAAATCAAGAGAAATGGTGCACTTTAACAAAACCAATTTATCAAGCATGAGATATTCTACAACTCCCTAATGAACTCATTTACACATAAACCTTAAATTATCCTAATAAAAAAAATCACAAACTCAACCACATAAACATCAAGTAAAAACACATCACCAAACATTCAAAAATGGGTTAAGTCTCATAAATTCGAGTCACAGTGACAAAAAAATTGAAAGAAAAAGAATCAAAAACAAAAGGAATGGAAGAGAAGGGAAAAAGAGAACATAGTGATGGAAGTTCACATAACACAACCTAAAAATCAAGAACACAAATCAAAGAAATTTCATTATCACATATACAACAATGTCAAACAAAGATACATGCGATTGCAATGCCAAAAAAAAAAAAAAAAATCATAGTCACGGGAAGCTCAATGGTGGCAAGCAATGACGAATAGATGATGGTGGTGCCTTGAAATCGCGAATCATGGATGGCGATTTGAACGACGTTGGAAGTTTGATTTTGACATTTGGAAATTTGGAGTCAGGGTCTATGTTTAAAAGTTGAAATGAAAATGAGCAGAAGGTGTTTGGATTCTTCATATAATAGCAGATTAGGAAAGAAATTGTTTTTAATTTTTGAATTTGATTAAAATAAAGTAAAAAAAAAAACTCAAATTTGTTAGGGGCAGCACACCCAAAATTTTAGCCCTAGCCCATCATGGTGGGGGCTTTTGTGGGTCGAGGCTGGAAAGGCACCTCGTTCAAGTTGGATACATGGACATGGGGGCTTTAAGTGTGGGGCTAAGGGGCTGGCCCATGGAGATAGGCTAATATGACAGCTCTAATTCTTGGAATGACAAAATATAACCATTGAAATGATGGAATTCCATTTTTGTGGTTGCTCATCAACCGAACAAAACTTGTGCATAAAACATTAAGCGAGTTTCAACGAGGTTGGGCCAAAATTTGCCATTTTGATTATTGGCCAATTAATTGGTAGTCTAATTCCCCTCCTGTTCTTTGTTTATTTTAATATGTATGTAAGTTTTTCTTTTAGTCTGTTATTTGAACGTATATAAATCATTGGTTGAGATTATGACACTTAAAATATCTCTAATCTATTTATGATGAGAAGGTTATAAAGAAAAATAAAGGATATACTTGGTTAAGATTTTGAAAGAAATACTTTTTCAAAAGAAAATCAAAAGTAGAAGTATAAAATTATTTTATATTTAGATATAATTATAGAAGTACTTTTTATCAGAATCAAAAGCTGTTAAATTATTTAGACGTGATAAATATAAAAATATTTTTTCTCATAAAATTATAATTAAGAATGAGAATAAGAATATGAGTGGAAGGATAAAATCGTAAAAGAAGCAAAAAATAGTGGTCTTAAAATTCGTGAAATATAATTTTTATATCTACTACTTACCAACTTACAAGAAAGCGATTTCTTATACATTTCTCAAAAAAAAATATAAAAATTGATTATTTTCTATTTTTGCTTTTTTTACAAGCACATATAAACAAGTTTTAAAATGTTCAAAAATATTTATTTACGAAAATAAGTACATATCCTTCTCCCATAATCTCTTTCGAACGCAACCAAAATCAAAAAGAGGAAAAAAAACTTAGATCAAGTTATTTGTATCTATTCTATCTAATTCTCAAATTAAATAATGACAAGTGCATATTTTTTCTTAAGAAAAGTGCATACTCTTAAGTTTTAAATTACTCATTCTAAGAAAAATATCCATGTATTATTATTTGCTTTGAGAATTTGTTAAAATGGATATAAAGAACTTAATACAAGTCTTGCCCTTAAAATAAATGCTCGGATCTATCCTTAAATGGAATTTGGCATTAATGATAATATACTGGCACTTAGTGAGGATGAAATGAAAGAAGGTTAACTTCAAATTCCTTAAAGCATTATGACACTTGTAATTCATTGATTATAGTAGTTAAGATTCACTTTTAAGAAAATTGAAATTTTGATTTTTTAACTCTTATGATAACCAACTTTTAGTGCCATAATTTGTGAAATTGCCAACATTACTGCAAATACCCAATAGGCTAATGCCTGAACAATCTATGAGAAAATTCTAGTGTACTCATGTGAACACCCAGTTTTGTCCGATCATTTCACAAAATAAAATCATTATAGCCATTTTCTTTAGCTTTTTTTTTTATTTTTTTATAAAAAATCCAAAAACCAACAATTAACCCATATCCTGGTCCATGTCCTTTACCCATTCAAAAAAAAAAAAAACTTTTGATTTTAGCCTAATAGAATAAATCCAACCTGCCATCGAATTCCCAAAAAGTGAATAGACCATCTATTAAAAAAAAATAGAAACAAAAAAAAAGAAAAAAAGAAAAAAAATAAAGGGCCTTGCATAGTAGCATATCGAGCCCTGTCCATTTGCAATAATAATAAAGACTAGACGCAAAAAAAGGGAAATTTCTAAAGCTATGAGTAGTAGCACGTGAAAGCCTTTGATCTATCCTCTCATTTGATGAAGAGATATTGTTTGTTAATAAAAGGAGGTGTAAGAAATGTTGTGAGAGAAAAAGGAGGGGGGATTTTCATCCTCCCACCCAAACTCTATCACCAACTTCATCCTACTCAAACATCTCACCCAATCCACCATTGTTACAGTGCCCACTTGGTTATACTTTTAGGATGTCCAGAAGACCTTTTATTAGAATGAGAATGAAAATGCATAGTAATTAATTTGTTTGGGTATATAAAAGTCTTTATTTAGAAGGTCTTCTGAAATTCCAAAAGGCCTTTTGAGATAAGTATCCTTGAGGTTATTTTTCATTCTAGACAAAGGCTTTTTGAAAAGGAATCTTATTATTACTCATACATCAACAACTAAAAGTAATTTTACTTTATCCTATTCAAATAAAAATTGTAATATTATGAATTTTTCCATATAACTAGCCTTGTCTAGTAATTAAAACTTTAGACACATTATAGAATTTTGAGTAATTAATGTAGAAACACATTTATAGGATTAGCATAATAAGATTTTAATCGAAGCAGAATTACGGAGCAGAACCATAAAAAACTAAACCGTAGCCAATTGAGCCCCAGAGGTATCCCTATGTGAAATGATGTGGGATGTCCTAGACTTGCAAAAAATTATTAAAATACCATTAACTATGGAAAATAAAAAACTAAATGGCACTGAATTTGCAAAAACTTTAATTTACACTATTAATTGATTTATCCGGTTTTAAAAATTATAAAAGGGTAATTAGAAATTTAATTAGAGATTAATTAGGGTTCAATTAGAAGCTAATTATAGAGATTAGGATTAGAAAAAGTTAAAATAGACATGCAGAAAATTTCAAAAGGTTACTAGTGATTTGTTGCCGATTTGAAGGAAACTCGGTATTTTATACTACTAAAACCGAATTAATGAAATTCTACACTAGAAACCCTAGCATAAGTGGCTAAAAACTCAGCCACTTTCACCATCCAAAGTGGCGCCATTTAGTAGCCACAAACAAGGGGAAAGTTGGTTGGATTTCAGCCATACAAGGAACCAATCAATCAAGATCCAAAACCTCAATTACCAAGATTCATAAACTTTCATAAATCCCCTCCAACTCCCCTTATTTTTCATGCTTCTCTTTTAGCCGACCTCTCTCCCTTCATTCTTCTTCTTCCTTACTTCCTCTTCCTCAAATCTCCAAGCTCCACCCACTCCCTCCACCAAGAGCTCAAATCTAGCTAATTTCTACATCAATTTGAGGTAGGATTCAACTTCTTTGCTTGATTTTACTGAATTAATGACTATTATGAATACTTTCTCCTTTCATGTACTTGATGATCTATAGTGGCAGTGTGATGATTTATGGCTAGTTTAGCATATATTTGCTTGGTTTAGATTGAGATTTGAATGAGAAAACATAAGGAGCCACAAAACAAAATCTGGATTCCCTTGAAACCCTACGGCGTCCATATTTGCAGAATGTACGGCTCCTTTTACGATCAACAAACTTTGATGAAACTATTTTTAGATGAAACAAGACATTTGGGACTTTCCAACCATATAAAATATTACATCATTGGATTAATATTGAGTGAGATATGACTTTTTGAAGTTAATGTTAGGATTCTGTTCCTGATTCTAAGCAGACTAGATTTCGAGGGGCATAACTCACTCTATATTCCTTCAAATTGAGTACAACCAATTTTGTTAGAAATAGACATAAGGTAACAAGCCATAAAAAGTTTAGCACCAAATTCAATCCCTATTGTTCTCAGTAATTCATGAACGTTTCCTTAAGCTCTAACCGGGCTAGCATAGGATAGTTCAAGTTAGCCAACTTCAAGAGCTCATAACTTGAGTTCTGCTGATTCAAAAAGGATGAAACTCATTGGAAATAAAAATTGGTTCAGTTAGATTTAAAATCATATAGGTTTTGTATAGTTTCAGCTAGTTTTCTATTTTTAGTGAATTTTTATTTTTTAGATATTAAATCTGCCTAGTACAAGACAAGCCTAGGTAAATCTTCAATAACTTGAGTTATATATATCAAACTTGATCGGACCAAAGAGGTTAGAAACTAGACAAATAATACTTTAACATATCCAAGATTCAGGTCTAAATAAGTTAAATAGAATTTATGGCTCAATTTCCAAAACCAAGCAGAATTGAAAGAAAGTGGCAGAAACCAAAATTTAGGATCAAGGTTCTAAATCTTGTTTGATTATTGAAGGATAGATACCTTATATTGAATTTCTATATGAATGATTGTATGGCTGATTGGCACTATTCATGGGGATACGGACTTGATCTATTATCTCAAGAAATTTCAAGTTGAATTATGTGAAAATTATGAAAGTTCATATGTTATTTACATGAACTTCATGCAACCATGAATATTTGAAAGTAAGGTATGAGGCATGTGTATAATTTTTGTTTGTCCATGATATATTTATGAGCAGCTAATCATGAAAGAATATAAACAAATAAGGTGAGATCCCTTTGAGGTAGATATTTGGGTCCTTCTTTGTAAAGGCAATTAAAAACTATGAGATCCCTCTACCTTAGAGGCACGTGGTCAGATGAGATCCCTCTACATTGAGGGAATGTGATCAGATGAGATCTCTCTATTTTTGAGGCATGTGACCTGAAAAGATCCTTTCAATTTAGAGGCACATGGCTAAAATGAGATCCCTCCAAGACTAGAGGCAAGTGGGTCCCCTTGTGGGTCAGTAATGTGTGACGACGGTCACGGGTTGAGTTCACTCTTAGATCAGGCTAACCAAGGGCAGTAAAGATTAAAGAAAAGCAAGATACAAGTAAATGATGCACTTGAGAACGGCGATACATAACGCTCAAGTGTAGACCCCAGTAAGTACCCTAGGGACGGCAATACGTAATGCCTAGGTGTGCCAAGAAAAAAAAGTAAAGAAAGTTGAGAGACATAATCACTTTCATGAAATGTATTGTTGCACTCATAAATGCATATTATTTAGTTGTTCTTTGATCTACTATGCTTATGCTTCAATTCTTTTTCCTGCTTATCAAGAGACTAATTGCATCTATATGCAGACGTTAATTATTCTCCTACATTTATGTTTAGATTCTTTCTTTGATTGACAAGTGTATGAATAAAATGAATTCTGATTTGGAAATATGTTTTCAAACTATAAAACTAAACAGTCTATTAACATGTTCACCTTTTCATAATAAACCGAAGCAACTAGAGATAATAATGATGACACAGTATGTGGTAATTAATTGAATCCTACTAAGAATTTATAATTCTCACTATATTTCCGTATTATCTCCAGATAGTTTAAAAAATATTAGGGACGACCAGAGATTGCTATCAGACAAGGTCCGTTCAGGTAACAATAATAACTCCTAAATGTGGTCCTATGACTTAGACTTAAGCATAGTATTAGATTTGGGAAGATGTTACGAAAATCATTATCTTAAACTTACTTTTGAAATATTTAAATCAAACAAAAATCATTCTTTTAAAAGTGATTCTTCCAAAAAATCTTCTTTTAAAAAATATTTTTTCAAAAGACCTTATCCCAAAAATTAAATCAAACACATAGCCAATGTTATCGGTACTTTAATCCATCCTTTCCATTAGCAAAAATATCATCCCTCTCTACAAAGAATTAGCATGAGAAAACCCAAAACAGAATCCTACTCATCCTCCCTTCTGACCATCAACAAAACCCACAAAAACAGAGTTAATAAAGCACCTCACACCAAACACAAAAGCAGAGCCAACAAACATCTCACAAAGACATCTCCAAGCACAGTAAAACCACCACCTTCAACATCCCAAAATCACTCTCAAAATCTTCTCAAACCAACATCCAAAACTAAAAGAAAGAAGCAAAATGGAACAGCAACACAAAACCAGCATCACAACATGCTCTTCATCCTTTCGCACCACCTTGTTACCACCCCGAGCTCAGTCGTGAAGTAGCCACTCATGGTGCCACACCATTGCCATGCTTCTTTTCTTCCACCACACCAAAGCACCACCATTGCGGAAGTCACACCCCCACCGCCTCACCATCACAAGCCCTGGTCACTATAGCCACAGTGCCCAGCTTTTGCAGCCATGCTGTTAGCCACTGCGACTCGGCCAAGCTTCTACGTCGCCGGAGACAATTGCACTGCGACTACCATCAAGCACCATCGCTCAACCAGCCACTGTCCTTCACTATCGCATCAACGACTTCATAGCCAGTAGTCGCGCAACCCAATCTGCCCCGAATAGCAAGCACTGCGTCATCTCCCTTGACCGCCGATGGTCCCAGTTCCAACGCCACCAGGGTCGTTCCATGCCGCCGCTCTTCCCACGGCTACTAGAGTTGCTATGTCGCCAAAGACTGCATCCCCAAGTTCCTTCCTCCCTATTCTTATGGAACCCTAACATTCCTTTTTCTGTATTTGTATTTTTTATTTTATTTGTTTTACTTTTTTTTTGGTTGACGCATGGGGCATGCATACTTTCATGGGAAGGACAAAATTCATGTATCACAAATTAAGCTCTATCTGATATTGAATTCGAGTGCAGTTAATAAAAGGCAGACATATCTATCACCAAACCAATGCCACAACTGCATATTACTTTGTTTGCTTCTTTTTTTTTTTTTTTTCTTTTTTCCTAAGTGGATCTTGTTTGGGTTATTGAAGTGTGTCTTGGACCATTCTTTTTTTCCTTTCTAATAAGTTGCATTGGTTATTTTTTCAGGCAATTTTTTCAAGAGTTGTTTCTTTTATATTTTAAAAGGGAATTTTGGGTCTGATTATTTTGTTTGGGAGTTAGTTGAGCTAGACAGCTTGTTAATTCTCCGTTTTAGAATATTTGATCTTTGACAAGTTGAGGTTCTAAATTTCTTCTTCCTTTTTTTTAAAAATAAAATTAATCAACACACAATTATTTTTTAGTGATTTTTATTTCCTCATTATACTAGAGGATGCATAGGAGTGCAAATCAAGTTAAAATTAATTTTTTATAATTTTATTTACTTCTCTTTGAAATAATTTTTTTCTTAATCAAGTTTTGTTATCTTCTTCTTAAAACAAAAAAAAGAGCGAAATCTTAATAAAGAAAGAGTTTTCTTTTTAACATGAAATTATTTTATGTTATCCTATTCAATAATTGGTTAAACTTTGTTTTTAATAATAATAAGGACGTTAACTAAGCCATGACAGCTTGTTAACTTTGTCGTTTTAGAACATTTGAGCTATGACAGTTTGATGGTTTAAAGTTTTCTAACATAGCTACTTTTAAAGGTTATAAATAATTTGCATAATCAATTAAAGTAACTATATTAGTACGGATGCATAAGGGGTGCTGCCAAATTAAGTTTTTACCCTTCCTTATGTATAATTGACTTCTGAACCTAAACTTTTTTTTCTTAAAAGACCAATATTTCCTAAATAAAAAGGTTTTTCCAAATTTTCCTAATTTAAATAAAATTGATGACAACTCTATTTGATTTGATTTATCTATTTGATAAATCTCTTTTCCTTTTCGTCATCTTGTTGCAGTCCCATTTGCAACAACTCATGATGAAGTCCCTCTAAAATAAAAATAGAGTAAATATGCAAAATGATCCCTATTGATTTTCTTATTAAATAAGTTAGTCCTTAACAAAAATAAAATAATAAATTAGTTTTTAACCATTTTTATAATCGAAAAATTTAGTTCTTCCATCAAGTTTCTCCATTGACCATGATGACGTGGCCAATTAACTAGTTGATGTGATATCGTTATCCCTACCTTGGCATCCTAATCACCACTCCCCTTTCAAAAACTACGGTCCATTTGGTTATATTTTTGAAAGACTTAAAAAATTTTTCATTGAAATGAAAATAAAAATATACAGTAACTAATATGTTTGGGTGTGTAAAGACCATTTTTTGGAAGACTTTTTGAAATTCCAAAACGCTTTTTGGGAAAAGTATCATTGAGATTATTTTTTACTTTAGAAAAAGGTCTTTTGAGAAGGAATTTTACTATTACTCTCACATCAACAACCAAAAGTAATTTTATTTTATCATATCTAAACAAAAATCATTCTTTTAAAAATAATTCCTCTAAAAAGCCTTTTTTTAAAAAATCTTTTTTCAGAAGACTCTATCCCAAAAGTTAAACTAAACACACCGAAATCATTTTGACACACGGGAAGAAAAAAAAATCAAAACGCATTGTGGTGCGTGATCCCCCACCCCCAAACCCGTAGTAAATGAGTGTCTTCTTCTTCCATCATTTCATTCCAGTGTAACATATTGAATCATAATTTGAATCCCTGGCACCCACACTTCTTTTGTGTTTGAAAATCAGTTTTATAGTCAAATTCTTTTGAAGAGAGGGTTGCTCTTCAATGACCAGCAATTTGCTTTGGATTTACAGTTTGGATGTCTCACCATGTTTGCTCTGCTAGTTTCTTTTACTGTGTTTGGACTCTTCTTTGGCTCAACCCTTTTTGCGTTGTTGTGAGCAATTCCAATCCAATTGTTGGTAAAAATAGCACTATAATAGGACTTTGGCTTTTCCAAGTCGAAGACAACGATAATCTCAACCCGAGGACAAATATTTGCGTGTATTTATGAAATGAAGTTTAGTTTTTCTAGGGGGAAAAAAAAACGAAGAAACGGGGCTGAAATGAGTATAGTTGGATAAAGTGATAGTGTGAGTATGTGAGTAACTGTACAAGTGATTAAGACGAGAACTAACTAAAAGTTCCCAAAAGACATAACTAAGATGGAGACTGTCAAGTGTATATCGTTGTGTTTCAGTTCTTCTGAGCAAAACTGATGTGATTGAAGATGAGCTTATTAACCAACAATTGGTCTACTCTAGTCATGGACAGGAAAGCTGGTCTTCTTCTGGCTCAACAGCAGGTATCCTTCTCTTTTAGCTGGTTGATTTTTTGGCTGACAGGAATTGATATGAAGGAAGAATTACAATTCTAGGAATGAGATTTTTAAGAGTAAGGATGTTGGATTTAATCTTCTTCCTTTGTATGTTGTCATGATTATATGATTTGGAATCCATATTGGTTCCTCCAGCAGTAATTGGCTTAGTACAAGCTAGAAAAAGAGTTATCATTTATAATAACTAACGAATTATGCATATTAAGAGTTAAAACAATACTTCTATTGAAACAGGAAATCATTTACATGTGCAACTAGTTTACATATCATTTCTGTTTTTCAGTCCTATACACAATGCAATTTCCTCTTTTTCATTTATTATTAGTGATGCTTTAGGTTATGAATGATGTTTTATGAATTACTTCATCTGTTTTTGTATTGTTACTCTTGTAACTTACGGTTAATCCAAATAGTCTTCGAAGATTCTGTATCTGTTGATGCTGTTTTATATATAAATTCTTTTCTCGTTGCAAGCACAACGTTACATCCGAGTATTCACATTCACATATCACACATATTATCATATTGACCAATTTAATCATTTCAAAACTTAACATCACAGCTCCAAAATATAATACCATCACAATTCAGATTAACTGTTAGTGTTCAAAACCCAATATGTTTTTGAGTTTATGGTGGGCTTTGAATTTGTGGGGTTTTGGGTAAGGATGGCAATAGATACCCATGAGGGTAGGGACATGTCCCCGACCCCAATTTGCCCCCAGTCCCCATCCTCGTCATAGGTCCCCATTCCCCATTCTCTGTAGGGATTCAAATCCCGATGAATATCCGTGGGTTTATGCAATAAAAAATAAAAAAAGAGAAAAATTATATATAAAAAAAATCTTAAATTTGAATTAAATATTCACAAATATCTATAATATATTATAATGTTAATAACACAATACAATCTAAATTAAAAATAAAAATATATTATGCAAATCCAAATTATTATAAATTTTATTTTGATCAAAATTAGTCAATTATTGTAAATTTGATTTTAGTAAAAAGTTTAGTGACTTTAGTCTACCATATATTGACTTTGAATCAACTTGATTTAATTGTGTATTATTATCAAAATATATTTGTAAGTTAGTATATATATATGGGCGTATCACATGAGAGGAGTAGTCTATTATGCGAGTGAGAGAAGTATATCTGGATCATATAACCATACATAAATAGTAAAGATTTAAAATTGTTTAATGGTTACATAATTATTTAAAAAGTTACATGACTTTATACTTTAATCTTGGTCATTCATGTAAGATCCAATAGTTAAGAATTATTCCTCTTACTTTCACAATTAACCACTCTTTTCACTTAATCTTCTTCCTATATATATATATATATATATATATATATATATATATATATATATATATGGGGATTTAGCGGGTCTCCATGGGGCAGGGATCTCATCCCCTGCTCCCTACCCAATTTAATAAATGGGGACCTTGTCTTTATCCCTGTGGGGGGTTAACTGAGTCCTCATATCCGTACCCGTCACAAGTAATCCTCACAAATACCAGCTTCGATGGGCTTTTTTTTTAGCATCCCTAATTTTGGGTGTGTTATGTTAAGGGGATGTTGTTTTGGGGTTTTGGTTCTTTTTTTTTATTTTTTTGTATTGTGTAAAACAATGTAGTTCTAGATACGAGAGTGGTGATTAGGATGCAAGGGCAGGGATAACGGTGTCACATCAGTTACTTAATGGGTCGCATTATCATGGTTAATAGAAAAACTTGACAGAGAGACTAAATTGTCCAACAGCTTAAATAGTTAGAGACCAATTTATTACTTTATTTTTGTTAGAGACTTATCCAATGAAAAAATCGATGGGGACAATTTTGGGAGATTTACTCAAAAAAATATAAAGTTCTGTTTGAGGTCCTATAACATTCCAACAATTTCATAACTAATTTCTTAAAACATAACGATATGATGTTCATTGGATTAAATTAACTAGATAAAGTTGAAAATTCAAATTAAATCAAACTAATTTGCTATTTGTTCAGTTATTAGGTTAATAATTTTTCAACATGAAACTTGAACATCAAACTTAATCACTCAATTAATTTTTTTTATAATTTATTTTAGTTTTAAAAGTTTTATACTTAAATTTTTAGTAATAAAATGAGTAAACACCAAATTAGTCCCTACCATTCTATGTTTGGTGGACAGGTTGGTTCCTAATAACAATAAATTGGTTTCGAGGTCCATAACAATTATAAAAATTAGACACTTTAGCTCTTGATTTACTTGTAATTAGTAAAGAGTGTGATGTGTATATTGCTTGCTAACAAAAAAATTATAACTCCATCCCATGTGGCACCAATGACTCCAAACATGCACACGTAAAAAAAAAAAAATGAAACTCATCATTTTTCTCAGTGAACCTTAAATTTAACATTTCAAAATTCCCAAATTCTATCTTCTCTCTAATAGCATGACTAAATAGTGATAAGAAAGGAGATTATTGAGTAATGTGATGCTTGATAAATTGACATTCAATGGAACAGTGGTATTATTGCTAAGCGTACATATTTGTTGTTCTTTCTACATTTTATATTGAGACTGACATTATATATAAAATAAGTGTCTTAGTCAAGAATAAATAGAAACTAATTCTATAAGTGTAATTTTAGACCTCTCTATTAGCATTGTCTTATTGTCAGGGCTAAATGTGTGTGTGTGTGTGTATTTTTTGTTTACTTTGCTGGATGTTTGGGAAGTTTAAAGGGGTGTCACATGGGATACCACATGAAATAAGGTTAACATATCTTAGTCAGCATGTAACTTACACATCACACTCTTTATTAATTGCAAATGAGCTAGAAACTAAAGTATCTAATTTTTACAATTATCAAGGACTTCAGAATTAATTTATTCTATTTAAGGACCAATCTATTCACCGAAAATATTGTTAAGGATTAATTTAGGGCTTGCTCTAATAAAATTATTTTTATCTTTTTTATTTGTATTTTTTTAAGATATTTATCTAATCACATTATTATTAAGTATATTATAACTAAATTTTTTTACCACTATCCATTATTATAAGAATAATTTAAAGAGTATAATTTTTTTTTTTTTTACTTCGATCTAATAACCTGAACCACGCCAACTCCAACTCGATCTTAGATTAATTTAGCTTGAATTGCTCAAAAAACTTTCCGCAATCAAATCAGTCCAATTCAAATAGCTTAATTAGAATTTATTTTTCATTCAAACTCAAACTATACCTACTCATTAGCATAATCGATCGGTCCTCTATAGCATCGACCTCAATCTGTTATTTTAACGAGCGATCACATTATGTCCAAATAAACAATTTACTACATTAAGAGTAATGCAAAAGAGCCAAAAGCCAGAATTTATTGCATATAGTCCATAAAACAGACAGCAATTGAAGCATATACAGGGCACAATTTAATACAGATTTAAATCCATGCAAGCTCAAGATAATCATTATCTACCTTGATGGAGGTGAAGAGCACTATGTGTGAATGAGAAAGTGAGTAAAGCCACTTTACGATGCTCACAACTGATGTAATGAGCATTTCATGGTTACAAGACTTGCGTTTTTGCGCCAAAATAATAATTAGAATCTGAGTGTTAATTTTTGGAAATTTCACTATCTTTACAGTGGGAACATAAATCACCTCTTTCTTTATCTTTTCACATGTACTCGAACCTTTGTTTATTTTTCAATAAATAAACTAAATTTCCAAGAAATTAATGTATGATTTCTGAGTAAAGAAAAGTACAGAACATTAAGCTAAATTATATACTTTCCATTTTCACCTTTCGGGAAACAATTATTATTGTTCGCAAAACTTTAAGCTACTCTTCTCCAAACTCCATATAGGGAAAACACAACTTTTCTAATGCGTTAGCAAATGGTGTCTCAGCTAATAGCTGCCAACAACAGGCCAGACTCAAACAAGAAACGCATAGAATGAAGAAAAATCCTAAATAACTACATATTCAACATTGAAAGCATATGTTTGATTGGATAGTAAAAATGGGGGGAAATTTTCTATAGATGAACTTCATATATAATTTTATATATGGAGTTCACCCATAAAAAATTCCCCCCCATTTCAACCCCCAAACCAAACACACCCTGAAGTGGTTTATATAAATCAAACAATGCCATTATGTTCTGTTATCAATGAAATTTTAAGGGATCACTTAGACCAAAATCTTTTTTAACAGTTTCTCTTAAGAGTGTTTATTTTCCTCAGAGTAGTTATTACATCCATAATCACCAAACTGCTGTATCCCAGTCCACCAAGGCCTTCTCATTTCTCACTCACACCAGAAAGGAGAAAGAAGACACATACACTTCACTATTTAGAAAGTGTCCGCATGGATAAGCACACCACACACGCTAATAATAAGGATTTGCAAACATGTAACATGCAATCTAAGAATTGAGATAACTTATAGCAGTGCCTAAAGTCAACATTTCAAGAAGGATGGAAAATCATCCACAAAGCAAGCAATACATTTCCTCGCATTCTCACGTCCTGAATTTTTCTATTTGCTCAAATACACAATAGAAAATGGACCACTGGAAGTAAATTTCAATAACTTTACATAACGTTCATAGACATAATTTGTCGAGCAAGACCAGGATCTTGTTGTAACAGCTCTCTCAAATTGTTTTCCACCTCTGCTATCTGCTTCTCCAAGTATTCTTTTGAGCTCTGTCCAAAGCCATGGAATGTAAAGAACTAATTTTCACTCAAACATTATGGAAACTCATTTTTACTGTTTTGGAAATTTAGCTAAAACCAGTTATATTTGTCTCAATTCTGAGATTTAACTTTCTTCCCTTCAAAATCAGTAGAAAAACAGTGGATGAATAGAAGCTTTGACGCAAATGAACATAAGACATATACCTGTAATGAGGTAATTGAAGCTTCACTATCCTTGAACTTGTTCTCCTGTTCACTCATTAACGTTGCCTTGGACTCCAGTACAAACCTGGCCATGATATGATAGTAAGAGAGTATTAGAGCTAGTCATGTATATTATAACACCCCGTCAAACAAACTTTTTGGAACTCTATTTAGTAGTATGTTCAAATAGGTATCAACAACTCACGTTCTCCCTGCAAAACAAAATAAACAGAACCATCAAATGTCCGTTGAAAACTGGGGCATCTGCTAAACCAAACTACAATACAAACTTTAAATTTGTAGGCTTATTTGATAGATAATGCTTTATTAAAGAGCTGTAACACATTCCAATGACGTTCTTTGCGTACCAATGGACTTGTAAACATTAGTATCATCAGGTAACTGCTTCAGCTCCTCCAAAGTCAAAAAAGCACGCTTCTTTTCTGCTTCTTTGGAACGTATCTGGTTTTGCACCTGCAAGCCAAGAAATAACATGAACTTCAACTGTCTCAGGAAACCCCCTAATAAACATATAACTCCCAGATGAAAAACTCAAACATCAAGGTTTTCATTTCCTTTTCTTTTCTGCCTCTCAATAAAAAAAATTATGAATTCTCTTTCAGAACTCAGATATAAGTATTCTCTGTCAGATTTGATGACAGTGAGAAAGCATTCACACACTTAGCACACTATAGTAATGTTTTCAACTCAAAAGCTTGGAGGTCCTAACCTAGAGTCAGCAATATGAAAGTCGAGGTAATTGTTTGTATCAATACGTAAGTCAAGGTAATTGTTTCTAACAAAATCACTCTTTTCAACACAAAAGCTTCCTCACAACTATTCCAAGTACGTTAAATCCTCGCAAATAACAAGAGCATACACATTCTGGAAAAACACCATCATCAATTTATCAAAACAACTTAGGATCTGAGTCCATCGGTATCATCAACCCATTGCCTTTTGAGTTGAAAACGGTACTACAGGTGAGATATAAATTATATTCCTAAAATTATATTCCATCAATATCATCAACCCTAAACCCTAAGATTATATTCTTTTGGTGAAGGCTATGGGTGCCCTTGGTAATTAGTGAATCAATATTTAGTCACGTGCCACAATTTATACTTCAAGTAAATGAGATGTAAATTAGGACACGCACTGGCTCACTAATAGCAAAAAAACGTACTGGCACGCTCACAAAATGAACGGGCATTGGAGAAATATCATGAATAAAACTAAGTTATATAGCTAGTTGCAATCAATAGGCTCAATCAGATTCAAATTCATCGTGATCATTCATGATAATAACTAATAAAAAAAAAAAAAAACAATTCCAAAAGTAATGGAGATTCCGACACACCTGCTTTATTTTGCCAGTAGACTCAATCATGCGACCTTGAATTTCAAGGAAAGCCTGCATTTATGCATCAAAAAGACGAAAATGGTTACGGCGGAAAATACTTTAAAGGAAGTGTCGTATACGAAATTTCTAATTAAACAGAGGATAAAGGTGTTACAGCTCTGTTGGCTTCGTCTGCCATCTCAATCAGTGCGAACAAATAATCCTTTGATTTCGAAAAGGAAGTGCACTCTGAAACTCTCAAAACCCTAACGAGGCTGGATCGAGGAGGAAGAAGAAAGATAGCAGATGCAAAATACAGTCGCGTTGTCTCAAGGACTAAAACGCGTCGTTTTATGAAATTGCCTGAGGTCTTTGTCTTTTTTTTTTTGGGGGGAGAAACATCGCTAGTCATCATGAGGTTTTAAACTATTACACTCCACCCGATTTTGGCCCAAAAATGCGATCCGCCCCAATTTATAAACTAAATTGCAGCCCACTCCAAAGAGAGACTAACTTCTCTATTTGTGCCCCCTATCCATAATTAACTCACTCCCACAACTCTTAACCACTCTCACCTACTTTAGTTAAAATTGATGCAATTTTCACAGGAGAACAACATCAATGCTTTCACTTTCAGCGGGTCATTTGACACCCCAAACAGAGCTTTCTCAAAGCAAACATAGACAATCTTCATCTTGACCCATTTAAATAATATAAATCCGAAAACCTTTATTGTCTATCTCTTGAGGATAGTATCTAAGGCAAGTGTTTGCCAGGGGACTGAAGGACATAGGTTGACAATGATGGTGCACTTCTCAAATGGTTTAAGGAGAATGGAGATGAAGGTACTGATCTTCTTCACTTATATGTAGAAGAAGTTAATCATACTATGGAACCATTTTTAGAGGAGCCTGATGTATTTTTGAGTTGTCCTAACATTAGATATAATGGGAATAGTGACTCTGATGATGAAAGCTATAAGACTTCTAATGAGACTAGTGTTAATGTTGACTATAGTGACATTGATGATTTTCTTGTCTCTGCGAACAATGTAGCATCTGATGATATCTTAGAATACAACTATGAGAATTTAGGGGATGATATATATGGATCTGATTTTAGTGATGGTAAACCTTACTTGGATAGGGCTTATGTTGGTAAGATTTATAAGGAACCAAGTAAGGGAAAGAAACTCAACCTAAAGAGACGAATGCTATTTGCAAATATGGACACTTTTAGGAAGGTCCTCAAAGACTATGCCACTCAAGAAGGCTTTGAAATTGTTAGAGATAGAAATGAGAGAACTAGGATAATTGCCATGTGTGCTAGTCATGCATGTGAGTGGTATTTGCATGCAAGTACTAATCCAGATGAGGTGACATTTGAGATTAAGTACTAATCCAGATGAGGTGACATTTGAGATTAAGGTGTATGATAGGTAGCATAGTTGTGTTAAAAAGTGTACCAACACCAATGTGACATCCACATGGATAGCAAAGAAGATGGCTGCTCAATTCAGGGCAAACCCTAATTTGAGTTATGAAATGATTCATGAATATTTGCTATCAACATATGGGGTTGAAGTTTCTAAAATGCAAATGTATCATGCAAGGAGGAAAGCAAAAGAACAAATAGAGGGTAACCATGCAAAAACATATAGTAAGCTGAGACACTGTACTGAATTGGTTAAGGTAGCTAATCCTCGTCCTATGGCCAAGTTGGAAGTAAAGGGGATTAATCCAAAAGCCATTCCTGTATTTAAAAGGTTTTTTTCAAGTCTTGATGCCATAAGAAATGGTTTCGTGAAAGGATGTAGGCCTTTTATAAGGATGATGGTTGTCGTTTAAAGGGGCCATATGGTGGTGTTTTGTTGTTTGCTATTTCTTTGAATGGAAATAATGGAATTTTTCCAATAGCATTTGCAATTGTTGAAGTGGAGAGTTGGGATAGCTAGTCCTTTTTTCTACAACTCCTAGATTCAATGATTGGCCATGCAACACATGACAAGCCCCTTGTCCTCATGACTGATAGGTAGAAGGTAAATTGTTTTCTTTATTCATTCTTGGATAAATTAGTTAACTTTAAGAATTTGTTTTTTCTAATAATTGAATTGTTGTTTTGTAATTAGGGACTTGACCAAGCCATAAATGAGGTGTTTCCCACAACTCAAAATAGGTGGTGTTGTAGACATCTTTATGCAAATTTCAAGATTAAGTTTCCTGGAATTATGCTTTGGACCTTATTCTAGAAGGCTGCAAGGACTTACACTAACTGGGAATTTAAGAAGACAATGAGATAGATAAAACAAGATGTCCATGCCTTTGAATGGCTTGACAAAATTCCTCCGCATATGTGGTCAAGGCATGCATTTGATCCAAGGGTGAAGTTAGATCATATAACCAACAATATGACTAAGAGTTTTAATTAGTGGGTGGGGACACTAAGAGGTAAACCTGTTCTCACTTTGGTAGGATCATTAGTTGTCAAGTGGAAAGGCAAGATTCACACTAGATACACTCATGGATGTCTTTAGAAGAATAATCTCACACCTAGGGCCTTGAAAAAGGTTGAAAGTATGAAATATATGACCAATAGATGTAGTTTGGGGCCTACGGGTCAAATGGAATTTGTTGTCAATAGTGATGGGAAAAGGTATCTTGTAGATTTAAAAAATAATATGTGTCAGTGCAAATATTAGAAAATTTCAGGTGTGCAATTAAATTTATTCCCCTTTTTTGCCGCCTTATTCTCATATTCGAATACATTTTTACATGTTGAAATGATTTAACTGACTTAAATTGCTTCACAACTGTAGGTCTACCATATAAGAATGCACTATCATGCATTTCTTACCTTAGACTAGATGTGGAGAAGTTCTGCGATAGCCATTATTACAAGAGTTGCTATCAATTGACTTATGTTGATATAATTCATCCTACTCTTGACTTAAGTACAGTGGAAATTAATGAGAGTTGATAAGTAATATTTTGATACATTGACTAACCCTCATATTTAGTTTATTGGACCTCTTTTATGCTTAATTGATCAATATTAGACACATTTTATGAGTTTGGGCTTTAATTGAACTTAATTGTATTTTTTAGCATTATTATAAATTTATACTATTTCTGTATTTTGAGCATATATTGAGTTGTCGATCTCTAAAAATTACAAACTTTATATTGTAGGAAAGCTGAGAGAAAGATCTACAACTTTGATGAAGAAGTCAAAAACTAATTCAGATGTCTATTAGGACAAATTGGGCCACAAAGTCAGAACAGGGCTGTTTCATTAGAACCTGAGTAGTATGCACTAATTGGGCCATAACTTGAGTTGTAGACATTAGATTGAGCTAAAATTGGTGCCATTTGAAGACATAAAGCTTCAATTCATATGAAGAACACTCTCTAAAAGAATGACATCTTGATGGACTTATTGGCTGTTCAAATTGACTGATGTGAATAAATGTACAACCTGGACATGCTATAAAGATTGGGCCATAACTCTCTTAGTTCAAGTCTAAATTAAGCAAATTGGGTGTCCACTTAAAGCTAAGAGGTAGAGGATTGATTTGGGCTCAAGAGTACTTTTGGATTTTCATGTTTTAAGTCTGAGAAGAAGAGAGAAATCCAAGACACGAAGAAGAGGACTCATCTCTAACATTTTTCATTTTTTTTCTCTCTTCTCTTCTCCTCTCCTTTTCTTTTCTTTTTCTTTTCCTCTCATTTTGTAAGATACTTGTTTTGGGTTCTAGTTTGTAACCTTCATTGCTATGGAGGAGTAGGACTTCAAGCTAGTTCAAGGAAACTCCAAGGGTATTATGGTTGTAATCTTGAAACCCTATGCTTGAATTTCAATCATGTTTGTTTTCTTGATTCTTTGCCCTCTTTTATTTGTAAACTTGCATTGAATGGTATTGATATATGGGTTTATAAATGAGGAATTAGTTGGATGATTGCTAATTGGTCAATTGGTATGAACTTGATTAGTTAAAGAATTAGAAATTGGGTTTGGGTTCAAACCTAGGCTAATACAATTGGGGCTAGAAATCAACATAGGTTAATTAGAGTTGAGGTCTCAATTATGTAATCAATTATGTGTTGGTTGAATTCCTAGATTTCTCTTAGTAGAATTTTGGGGTTGTTAGTAGAGGTCTCTCTAATAGCTCAAATTAGCCGCACTCCATGTGTTTGATATATTGTGCATTAATGATTGATTCACCTTATACCCAAGGAGCTCTTTGAACTAGTGTTTTTATTTTCATCTAATTTTCTTTTATAGCTTATTGACTGTATGTTTGCACATACCCCCTTGTTACTTAACTAGATAGCAACAACATCCTTGTGAGACGACCTTGGTTGCACTATACTTCAAATTTAGTGTAATTAAGTATTTTAAAATTGTAATTTGGAGCAGGCTGCGACACTTGCTACCAAGAGTCCAAAAGATGTAGTTAAACCACCATACTTGAAAAGGCTGCTAGGAAAACCAAGAAAGAATAGAAGATGGGAAGTGGAAGAAGGATTTTTAGGGCCTGGGACTACAAGGAGGTCTGCAACTATGAGATGTGACACTTGCAAACAATTTGGGCACAATAAGAGGACATGTCAATGGGTACCTATTGCTACAAGAAAGTCTGCCACATCCACATCCACAGCTAGGAAGGTAATCATACTTCAAAGTTGTATTAATTTCACTTTTTCTATTTTGTGCCTAATTGATGACACTTTATATTTGTAGAATAAGAAATATAGAGCCACTAAAGGTATAATTATCCAGGAACCCTTGGAAAGCAGCCAAAGTGGACCAACTCTACAAAGCCAGGTCTTAATTGCTCAAACTAACTCTAAATCAAAAGACAAAAGGAAGAGGAAAGTTGTCAACAAGTCTTCCTCTAAGGGTAAAATAGCTAGAGTCAATATGTCAAATGAGGGGGCTTCTTCTACTGCCATTCCTATGGCAAATTCTGATGCAAATGCCACTCTTGTGGGGGCTTCTACTGCTACATTTACTAATCCAGTAGGGGCTTCTATAACATCCCAAACTCTTAAGATAAACTAGGATAAAAGGAAGCCCAGGCTTGAGACAAGGGCAAAACTGTAAATTTGCAAAGTATAGAAAAATTAAAGACAAAATTGTAATTATCAAGTTGTAATTGTAAGATTGTAATTAAAGTCTTACAGTTGTCGAGAAGGACATCCGTAGAAAAACTCGATGTCTGAGGTTTATTCTTGGATATCATGACACCGGTAGATAATTAAAATAGATGTCATAATTATAAATTAAGATTCTCTATCCACAATTCTAAATAAAAGTGTGAGATTACTCACACAATGTTATATTAACTCGGGTAACTCAGAATACCCGAATTGATAATCGGACACCTTGAAATAATCCTCAAGGGTCCTATATTGTTTATGGGCATGAGTGTTAATTTAAAACCCTCTTGGTGGCCAAAGATAAGCCACCCAAATTCAAGTCTAGGAGAATTTAATTTTGTTCCAAACTAATCAATAGGATTTAACCACAAAGGCTTCTCCAACATGTCACACCAACTTGTCAAAGAAGTTAATTCTTTTCCCCATTTTCTCCTTTAAGTTTCAGCCACCACAACCCCATCTCCTTCCTCATATTTTTTCTTTCTTTCTTTTCCTCCATGGCTATGAGCTTGAAGCTCATAGTTCATGGCCTTCTTGGCCTCAAAATTACTTGCTCCTTTTATGAAAATTGATCCTCACCTCTTCCTCAACAATATCCCTCTATCAATTTGATAATTATACCTCAAATGGAGTCTCTCCACCTCCATTAGAGATGTTTCCATGGTGAGGAAGGAAGGCTAGGATGTTGCTTTTACCTTTCTTGCTTCCATAGTTTCAAGAATTTTGAGGTAGATAGTTCAAATTCTTAGCTTTTAGCCATACAGTGGAGCTTATATCTCAACATACGGAACTTAACTTTGAATGAAACTAATTTTATAAGAAACTAGATTTCAAGAGAAATCTAGGAATATAAATTATAAGACCATTGGATTTAAATGAATTAGCTATGAATTTTTTAATTTTGCTGTTGGATTTCACTCTTTGTCTTGACCAGAGTGTGATGTTAAGGGCATAACTCACCGTATATAATTTCAAATTAAATGAAACTAATTTTTTTAGAAAACTAATACATAGTACATTATGCCATAAAAAATTCAAATTATATGATGAGTGGATTTTCCCTAGTAATTATTGAAAGTTGACCCATGCTATTCTTGGGTTGAGGCAGGGCAGTCTACTTGAGGAGCTCATAACTTGAGCTCTAGTTACCCAATTGGATTGAAACCTATGAGGATTGAAAAATGGTTCTAATAGTTACAATTTGATATAAATTTCAAATAAAAATGATGCATAATGGATTTTTAGTGATTTTCTGAAGTTAAGTGTGCAAGTCTATCTTGAAAATAGGGTAGCCTTAGGTAAAACTTTAATAACTCAAGTTATAAATCTCAAAATTTAGTGAGACTAAAGAGGTTTAAAGGTAGAAAAACGAAGGTACAACATATTAAATTTCTAGATCAAAATGAATTAAGATGGAATTAGGGTGTAATTTAGAAAACAGGACAGATTTAAGGTAGGTGAATTAACTTGAAGGATTATCTTAACTTAGAGGTTCCAAAAATTATGAAAGGTTCAAGGACATAAGGCTTAATCAACTTCCATAACAATGTAAGATTATATTGGCATAATGTTGATGAGAAATATTATGATTAATACAATTGGATGGTTGATTGAGTGCACTATTTATTTTTGGGAACCCTCCACATTTTAGCCATTATACTGCCGAAATTTCGGCAAAAATATGTGAAAGTTATGAATATTTATATGTTATGTACATGAATATCATACAAGCATGAATATTTGAATGTAAAATATGAGACATATGCATGGTGCATATAGCCTGTGCATGCATGATGATGCTAAGAAAGAATAAAAATATAAGAACTTACAAAGGGACGTATTAAGCCTCCACCTCGTAGTAGGCCAAGGCGGTATTGTCTAAGACTTAGGCCAGCCCCTGAACGAATTTAAGGGGAATAGACCGGTGTGAGGGTCAGGGAAAGTAAACCAGTCACGTATGTATAGGTACAAGCTCAGAATTGAGAAGTAGGCTATTACTCAGAGATGAGAAGAGGCCACTTACCTCCAAGAGACCAAGTATAGAAGAGCAAAGATTGCAAGTTAAAGAAAGAGATAAGAAAGTCAAGTGCACTTGCATAAGTCAATGATGTGCATTAACATATGCCTATTTAAACATTTTTTCATGTTATATTTCTATTATGATTATGGTTGAATTATTACACTATTATTTGTCATCATGTTTGTCATGAGATATGTCAAGTGATTGTAAAATCTTATCCGCTTCGAGAGGTATGTTTTCAAACTTAAAATTGAATAAGTTTCTATGTGTATGTGCTCACGTTTTCATAATAAATCGAAGTAGCTGGAATATTTATGATGACACTGTATATGATTAGTAGATGGAGTGTACTTATTGAGAACCTTAAGTCCTCAGCACTTGTTTGTTTGTTTTCCACAAACATTCCAGGTATATAGATTAGGCTTCAAGTTTGCAATCAGGCTTTGGGATTACTACTACAAATCAGAGATAAAGACGGGAGTACAATACTTGGACTCCAACTCAAGCATCAAGATGTGTGGCGAAAGTAAGAATACAGACAATAGTATTATATTAGTGAAGTTTTCAAATTTATATTTGAAATTATATGTATATTTAGCAAATACTTGAATATAAAAATTTGTATTTAATAGAGATGTATGAATTTTAAAAAGGCCATATATTATATATATTCTTAGTTCTTCTTTAATACCCGTGATAGCCTCTAAATATAACTCCATGACTCGAGCATGGCGTTTATGTTTGGAGGGTGTTACATTTATGGTATCAGAGCAGTTCGTCCTATATAGGCTCATGGATGGATTGACTATGCTTTTGAAGCATACTTTGAGAGTTTAGATAAACAATATTTTAGGTCCTTATATGATGAGGGCATAGATAATTTTGCATAGTAACCTTGCTATGAGTGTTGTGGACTATTTGTTACACTTGACTAAAAGTTGAGCCTAATCACCTTAATATAAGGTTTTGTGTGGACAGAAGTCTATGGCACCCTGTAGGCTTATTAGGAACCTTTCGATATAGTTATTACGAGGAACTCTCTTGATGGTAGAGGTTGCCCAAGGGGCAGACAGTTGGTAGGCTAGGGAGTGTAACAAGTTGGGGACTCGATTAAAAGAATTATGTTGGGCAATTTGTTTTGGATATAGTAAACCTGACCACAAAGGAAAAGGGTTATATTACCTGGTGTCACTAGGAAGTAGGAAATTCAAGTTGTTAAGGACAAGATCTCAATTTTGGACACGCCGGTTGAGAATCTTCCTCATCCTAGAGTAGATCATCTTAAGCCCCATCAATATTCACACAGTCCAGGCTGTTTTCTCTAGATTTCATCTAGAGGATTCTTTTGCCTGGTTTTATCCATTTAATGGATAATCGATAGAACTAGGGTAACCATCTGCCAATGAAGTCATGCCATGTGGTCCGGATAGTACCCTTATTCTTCTCCATAAGTGGGATTACCTTGGAGGTAATCCACTGGCAAGCTCAATTGATGGTCTTATTATAATAGGTTGTGGCGATATGGCAATGCCACATTGTAAAGGTCCATTCTTTTTACTTAAAGAGCTTGGAGTATAGTTGGGTAAGGTAGAGATTAAGTGGAAGAAGTAGAGCAGAAATCTCAGGCATGCATGAAGAGGAGTTTTCTAGGTCCCCATTCAAATGGTGGAACAACCCTCTTCCTCAAAGGTATTAGGAGCTGATGCTGTAATGATTGTAAATCGGAGATGCATCAAAAGAGACCTCAGCACTAGAAGAAGATAGTTAGACGGACTTTAAAGAAATTTATCTACTCACATATCGTACCAAGGTAAAGGCTTGATTGTACGCGGTACGAGAAAGAAGACAGAATTATAAGAGTAAATCTGAGAGACTCTTTGAGAGGAAGGACGGTACATTTCCTACCAATTTGGAGTGAGGACGCTCTCGGACTATGGTAGCATACAAAGTAAGACCAACATTTTTTACCTGTTAAGCATATAGGAAATGTTGGAAAGATTCAGCTATATTGAGACTACGTTAACCTTAGCTACCCCAAGAACTGTACAATAGTGTTATCTATGACATGCCATTAGTCAGAGGGCACAGCTGTTTAGAGATGAGAAAAGGAATATAACGGTTACCTTCAGAGACTGCAATAAGTGCTATAAGTAGAGTACCTCAAAGGGAAGCATATATAGATTTAATATGGGATGATAAAGATTTAGAACTCGCAATTGGGCATTTGGTGACGAAGTAGAGTGCAATTGATCTCAATAGATTAAGGTAATAGTATAGTGGAACATCTTAACAAACTAGGATGAAGATAAATTTTCTACAAGAATAATGGGATACTACAAGAAGGGAAATACGGAGGTTTTGTTTCCAGAATGGCCTATTAGAAAGGAGAAACGTTATTCAATGTGGGTTTAGGGTACAAGTGAAAATATTTAGTAGTTAATGACCTGGCTTGTTCCGACACTAATAATGACGTTATTGAATTTGATAGACTCTTGGGGACACCTTGATGCACCCCAAGAAGGACTAAATACTGCACCAATATAAGATAAAAGAGTTCAGAGTTATACTTGATGGTGGTCAAGGTTATGATGAAGATCAGAAACTACAAAAAATCGGGAAAAATATGGCGGTTTTAGTTCGGCGGTTTTAAAGAAACGCTATTTTATTAAAAACAATGCGACGATTTACTAATAGCCATAAAAGTATCGAAAATTGCAGTGGTTTTATATAACATTGCGGCATTTGAATTGCCTTAATTTTCAATTAAGTGTACGCGAAATTTTTCAGTCACTTTCGCAGTTATTTCCGTCTCTTTCATGAAGAAGTATGCTACCTTTTTCTCTTCCCCTCTTATAATGCTGGTATACCTTCCCTTACCTTGTTTTGCATTCCCTTACCCTCATTGACATTTAAATTTAGGGTTCACTCTTTTTTCACTACACAATTCATAAAACCCACATTTCGTCAAACCTCTTTACCATACCGTTCTGCCTCCACCAATCCCTAATGTCCCTCTCTTTCCGTTAATGGTCACCAAACCACCACTACTTCTTCGTCCCCATCGACGTCATCCAACCAAAACCCATTATCAATAATGACACCAAAAGCCAGAAGAGAAATTATCGCAACGAGATTAACACGCCTCCTCAAATCTCCAATGATGACGATAAATACTTCATCGATGTCACCAATAACCTTTTGCCACTTTTTCGTCCTCCTCTGACACTACCACCTCCCTAACTTAGACCCCCCCGACTATCTCGTTGGTAAATCTCTTCGCCGCCTCAGACTGGGATTGATGTGAGAGTGGGTGGGTGCGTGCCTTCTTGAACTGAAGGGCTTTGTAAAGGGCTTTATAGGGTTCGATGTTACTGTGAAGGCCAAGCTTTGTTTCTAGCAATTTCTCTTTGCCGATATGAACTCATTAATTTGATTATGTGCATCTTATTAATCTCACCAGTCCCTTTGTATTGCAGGTGCCACTTTGGGGGTGTTATGTTATATCTTATGTTTGGTATACATTTGATCTATTTTATTAGAAATTGTTGGTCTTTAGTACAATCAAATTGTAGATGGAAGATAAGAATTAGGATTTAAATGATAAGGATTACAGGAAATCCTCAAGTTATCTATAGCTTACACATTTATTTGGTTTTCCTTGATTTCTGATTTGCTTATGAAGGACCTAGCCCTTTGAAAATATTTTCTAATATGTTTCGTTATGCTTATCTTGTAGGATAAGACTCTTATTCCTAATTGTACATTTAATTGTCCAAACTTATGTGCCTGCTAGATTAGAATATCATAGATATATTATATCTATGTTGATCTTGGATAAACTAAATATTTTATAAGCAAACAAAATACAAATTATTATTGATTTGTTTCCTTTTTTACAGAAAAGATTTTAGTTTGATAGGTATATATGTTAAGTGTTGATTCAATAATTCTTGTATATGGTATTGCTTTCTTTTGATATACAATTTTGCTAGTTTTCTTATTTAAGGGGAGACACAGGTCTCTAATATGTAATGGCAGGAGAAAAGATGTTCAGAAGTGGTTTTCGGTGTTGCAAATTGCCAATGTTAAGTGGTTGATATTAGGTTCACAGAGCACCATTATTTGTCAAGTGGTACTTACTTCATATATTTTTTTCTTTTTCACATTTGATTTGCTATTGCTTCCAGTATTAGGATCAAATTTACTTGTGCGCACTTTAGTTTCTTGGTCATCACAACCAAGGTATCTATTTACTATCTAACATCCTATACAAACTTTTTGATAGCTTATGTAGATTAATGTTTACTAATGAGGTTTGATAATCTGATTAGCTTTGGCAGTTTCCTAGCTTGTTTATCCTTTTTTGTTTTGCCAGTTTGTCTTACATTTGTTTTTTTGTTTTTTTTTTTTAAGTTATGAACTTACGTCATAGAAATAGAGGAATGACTATCAAACTAGTTTCTTGCTTTGAATGATGGCTGTAGCCACTAGTTTTTTGCTATTATTTACTTTATTAATATTGCTCTTATGTGTATGATATTACCTTCTTTATCATGGTGTTCAGTCTGCTATAATGCATTTTTTTTCAGTTTGGCACATATATATATATATATATATATATATATATATAATTGAAAAAAAATTAAGATAAATGTTTGACTAGTGAGGAACTACACCCTTTTTCTCTCCTTCTTGCTTGTGTCTCTTACCTTCTCTATTTGCAATATGGGTAATAATAACATGGAAGAATTAAGAGTCTCTCAATTAAATGTTGATTCAAGGGACAATAGCGAAATGGTCAACAATAACATAGCCAAAGTCTCATTGGTGAAGATATAGAAGCCATGTGAAGGTGAGGACACCTATTTTGGTTCTATAGCTTTTTGTGTGTAATAGTAATAGTAATACAGTTTTAGTACCATTCTTTGTTCATAAAAGTAATAACTTTGGTTCTATAGCTTTAATTTTGTGATGTTTTTATCTTGTGCTCAAGAATTCAGCTTGTCTTACATGTTTACTATTTGCTTCTATTTTCTATTAGAGTTGAGGTATTCCTTTGGAGCATGATGTAAGCTAGCTAATATATTGCATGGAAAATAAAACCTAAGAGTACATGAAAAAAATAATGAGCTTTAAAATTATTAAGATAGAGTGTCTAATACACAACTATCAAGCTTTTCACTAAAATCTCCCTTTATGTTATTCAATAGAACCTGATTATAAAACATGCAAATTAACATCCATAATTGAATTTAGTTATACCAAATTAACACTTCTAATAGACCAAACTCAACTTACTGAACTTTTTAAATTGAATATTTAGATTTACTAAACCGAAATTGAAAAATATTCCAAGCAAATAATGTGTATTAGAATTTAGATTGGCAAAAATAGCCCTAAAAAAAGAAAGATGGGCTAAGTTATTAGTTTAAATCATATCAATTAAAATAGATCTAGATGAGAGTTTTCGTTGGAACAAGTTTGGCCTTTTTGGGGCCCAGCCAACTGAGTAAGCTTTTTCCATTATAATTTTGTTCATGTCATACACGTCTTGCTAAATTGTTATATATATATATATATATATATATATATATATATTTGTTCTCAGTTTTAGTGCTCCAAAGCTTTATTCTTGATATACTACTCAAATAAACCAGAGAGGTACTACTCTACTTACCATTACAGGAAATTTTGTAGGATTGTCAGTCCTAGTGATATGATGGATGGTTGGGTGGGAGCCACGCAAGTAGCTCTTGATATTAAAGGCTTTCAGCATGTTTCTATAATGTCCTATATAGCAAAGTAATTTGATTACTTGACCATATTTTTTCCTTCTCTTTTTGTCTATTTGTGCCAAATTGCATGGAAATGTCATAAGGTTTAGTTAGTTATGAAGATGCGTAAATACATCCAAAATTTAAGAAATAAACTAAAATAAAAAGGATAGGTAATCATTTTCTTATTGTTCTATTCTATCTCTTATAAGAATGTATTTATGAAGGATCTAGAAATAGTATCAATGGATATCTATGTTGTATTATCGAGTTAAAAATGCATGGCATGTTGATTCATCTTTTAAGTTTAGTTTTGTGCACTAGTTGGTTTCTTTCTCATGCGACTTGTATGCAAATTTAACTTCCCTATTGCCATAGAGATTAGCAATCAATTTCCTCTTAATATGCATCTTATTGCTGCCATAAGCAATCACATTGTTGTTTCTAACAATTATTCACTTGTTACTGATTTTGTATATTGACATCCTAATTCTATAAGAAAGGAAATTATGTGTAACAAGATGGATTGGTGGAGGTTGATCTTAGCTTCATCCATGATCCACCTCTTTTTTGTGTGGTATCCAGTTCATTATCCTAAACTGTGCCATTTATTTGTTGCCAACAGGTATGTAAGTTCATTTTATGGTCCGTTTAGGGAAGCATTGGATTCAAATCCCCAATTTGGAGAGAACATATTTGTTATGTTGAACTTAAACTTACTGGTAGTACATTATAATAGCTGGATCATCATTAACATAAACAACAATGTTGCCTGCAATTTTGGTGTAATCTAGTGATCTAGGATAACAATTCTCACATTTTAGTGAGAAATTAGCATAATTTATTTTGTTAGAATCTTTAATGCCTGTAGTTGGTTGTAATCGGAGTTAGTTTTTTGAATATATATGCTGTACAATTACTTTTATATGTTGCTGGTATTCATACTATTTCCTAGCATAATGTATTAAGAAACTGTTGTTGCTGCGCCTTTTAAGCAGATAATATTTTTTTTCTACTACAGCAAAAATTGTGGTGGTTTTGATTCACCTTAATTATAGATTTTTTTTTCTAATTTTAGCGCAAATTACGGCGGTTTTGAGCCGCCGTAATTACCAATCGCAACGCAAATCGGTTCAAAACCACCATAATAATCGATTATTCTATTAATTGCAGTGTGAATTATGGCGGTTTTGAACCTTCGTTTTATGACATGTGTAAATTATGACAGTTTTACTGAAAATAGCTGCCGTAATTACCAATCGCAACGCAAATTGTGGCAGTTCAAAACCACCATAATAACCAATTATTCTATTAATTGTAGTGTGAATTATGGCAGTTTTGAATCGTCGTTTTACGACATGTGTAAATTATGATGGTTTTATTGAAAACTGCCAAAATTTACTGAATAACGGACACAATTATGGCGGTTTTAAAAACTGCCATTCAAGTAAAAAATGGTGCTTAAAACCCCATAATTTGCCAAAAAAAAAATTGCCATTTTTTACCATTTATTTTGTAGTGAGAGAGCTCTCAACCTAAAGTAATTAAGTCTCCATTCTTGGGATTAGACTAAATGTGGCGTATGAAGACCCATTATCCCATCGAAGGACAACTAGATATATGTAGATAAGACTAGCAAAGACATCTTAAGGAGAAAGAAAACTTATGATAAGTGGAGATGTTATCTAAGTGAGAGACGAATAAACATCGACACAACAGATGAAGAAGCAGTGGACGAGGAATCTCCTTATTAATACAACAAAAGGAATAGGTGATGGCAACACTATTGCAGCCCCAATAGGGAAGCAAGATTATCACTACCTTCCCTCACATTGACCGATCCTATCCTAGGAACAAGAATTCATGATGAGGATCGAGAGGCTACATAACGGGTGCAACCTGGGATCTACCTAACGAGCAATGAGGAACGAAATAAAGCTCACAAGGAAAAATAAGTTTTGAACGAAGATCCATAATTCCAATTTTGAGGAAGACCCTGGTCGTACACTTTGAACCCCAACGGAGAAAGATTCATCAATTGACCAAGGGCGGTCAAGTGAGCAAGAATTTTGGGAATAGCGGAACCAATTCCCTAGAACTTTGACATAGCCGCTGTGACTACTACATGTCGAAGTTGACCACTGCTATAGATGTAACCTTCGAAATCGCAGGACATCTTGTGTTGGCATCTAAGGCCCGGAGGACAGGCAGTGGAAAGTTTATCAATAGCTACAAGGGCAAGAGTAGTCAGATAGATGGTAGAGAAGACAAGTAACTTCCCCAATGAACTCCATAATGGATCCGGGTGTCTTCGAGATAAGGTGAACTTGGGCACCAATATAATCTCTAAAGATTCCTAGTACATATTGGAACAATACTTTGTAAGAAAATTTGATTGGTGAAACTCAATAACCTTGATAAAATTAAGAGATTGCCAACCCTCTTCTTCACACTCAATTGCCTATACCTTGGTAACCAAAAATCGGAAATAAAGACATGAGGCATTTAGTAATGAAGTAAAAAAGGAACTCCCCAAGGGATTTGAGTTTAAAGTAAGGGCTTGCGAGCATAATTTGGGGAGCTAAGCTAAGGAAAAGGCTAAGAAAAGTTATGTCAAAGAGAACAACAACTCATTTTTGGGCGAACCAATGGTTCAATAAATAAGGATTAAGGAAAGGCAATTGAGGTAATTTCCAAGAGTACTTTAGTAAAGCCATTATAAGTATCACACAACTAAGGTTAATAGTAAGATCAAATAAGAGTGCCAGGAATAACCAAATTCGTAGAAACTTACCCCCAACAACTCTAGAGGAAGACTAGTGGGGAATTCCTCTACCCAACTAGAGAATAGAGATATTGGCATTGCAAATTGGAAGTGATTTCATCGAAATGGCAGCAAAGAGACCACCTAACACACATACTCACTATTTATCGGCACAAGATTTCCCCTAGAGACGAATAACAAAGAATCATTAAACGGGCTAATGTTTTGCTCACAATCTCCTATGCCCAATAATTTAGATTAATCCGTAAATTTAGGAAGATTTCATAAGGAAACTTGCTGGAAAAATTCCATGTTTCCTAGCCATATGTCAATTGCAAAGTAATGGGTAGACCTTAAGACCCATTTGAGAGGTTATAGGTTAGAGCAGGTGTACTATAGTAACCAAGTTAAGTAGAGCGATCAAAGATTCACAGTTAAAAATGATTGCAAATCAATAACGAAATAGCCTTTGAAGAGACATGATACAAGGTGACATACCAATTTTGAAGGACATCAAAATGGTATTAAGAAGGACCACAAGTCTCAATAATTAACTCATGCAATGGGAATTAGAAGGTGGAACCACTGTACATATTCATAATGGCTCTGAAAGAACCGAGACTGGAGAAGGTTTAGAAATGTTAGTAAGGACATCAACTACCCTTATAAATTCCTCTAGCCCTCAAGATCAAAGATGAGGTCTGTGGATGAGCATACTCGCTTGTGAAAGGGAACCTTGGTTGTGGATTCAATACAAAGAAGGAATCGACAAGCAAACCCCAAAGAATAAAGGGTTGATATTCCCAACTGATCCTATTATTTGCCTCACAATTCTCCAAAATAATGATCGGACTTCAACTAAGGCACCTAGTAATTTAAAAGGCTCAGTGGTCAGAGACAAATTATAAAAGGAGAAGAGTTATTGGCAAGCAAGCTTGGAACAAAGCACAAATTTGAATAGGGAGTTTCCCCCATAGGTTAGGCAGATTATACCAAAATATTCTCTACTAGTAAATTTTGAGAACCAAATTCTTTTTAAGGTGGATAGTGTATAACATCCTGAACTCTGAGGGTAAACTAGGATAAAAGGAAGTTCAGGCCTGAGATAAGGGCAAAATTGTAAATTTACAAACAGTAGAAAAATTGATAACAAAATCGTAATTATCAAGTTGTAATGGCAAGATTTCAATTATGGCTTTACAGTTGTCGGAGGAGCATCCGTAGAAAATCTCAATTTAGAAGATTTATTCTTGAATCTTATTACATCAGTAGATAATTAAAATACATGTCATAACTATACATTGAGATTCTCTACCTACAATTCTAAATAAAAGTGACTTACACAATGTTACATTAACTCAGATAACTCATAATACTTGAATTGATAACCGGACACCTTGAAATAATTATCAAGGGTCCTATATTATTTGTTAGCATGAGTATTAATTTAAAACCCTCTTGGTGGCTAAAGATGCGCCACCCAAATTCAAGTCTAGGAGAATTTAATTTTGTTCTAAACCAACTAATAAGATTTAACCCCAAAGGATTATCCAACAAGACACACCAACTTGTCAAAGAGGTCAATTTTTTCCCCATTTTCTCCTTCAAGTTTTAGCCAGCACCACCCCATCTCCTTCCTCATATTTTTCTTTCTTTCTTCTTCTCCATGGCTATGAGCTTCAAGCTCATAGTTCATGGCCTTCTTGGTCTCAAAATCACTTGCTCCTTATATAAAAATTGATCCTCACCTCTTTCTCAACAATATCCCTCTATCAATTTGATGATTAAACCTCAAGTGGAGTCTCTCCACCTCCATGTGAGCTGCTGCCATGGTGAGAAAGAAAGGCTAGGATGTTGCTTTTACCTTCCATGCTTCCATAGTTTCAAGGATTTTGAGCTCAAATCCTTAGCTTTTAGTGTCTTGTATGAGTTATGTGGTTGATGTGATTCTTTTGTGATGTCCTTGATTCATGTTTATATGATGATATTATGGATGTTTTCTAGTGATTTGAGATAGGAAAACTTAGTTTGGGTTGGTGAATAGCTCAAGAGATCAAGAAAAATAAAAACAAAATAGGCTATGAGATGAAATCCTAGGTGATGTTTGTACAGTAGAGCTTATATCTAAGCCTACAGAACTTAACTTTGAATGAGACTGATTTTATAAGAAACTAGACTTCAATAAAAATCCAGGGATATAAATTATAAGACCATTGGATTTAAAATGAATTAGTTATGAATTTTTTACTTTTGCTGTTTGATTTCACTCTCTATCCTAAGCAAAGTATGATGTTAAGGGTATATAACTTCAAATTAAGTGAAACTAATTTTTTAAGAAAGATAATACATAGAAAATTATGCCATAAAAATTTCAAGTTCATATGATCAGTGGATTTTCCCCAATATTTATTGAAAGTTGACCCATACTCTCTTTAGCTTGAGATAGGCAGCCCACTTAAGGAGCTCATAACTTGAGCTATAGTTACCCAATTAGAGTGAAACCTATGAGGATTGAAAAATGGTTCTAATAGCTACAAATTGGTACAATTTCAGATAAAAATTATGCATAATGGATTTTTAGTGATTTTCTAAAATTAAGTGTGTAAGTTTGTCTTAAACCAGGATAGCCTTGGGTAAAACTTTAATAACTCAAGTTATAGACGTCAAAATTTAGTGATTAAAGAATTTTAATGATAGACAAATAGAGCTACAACATGTTAAATTTCTAGATCAAAATGAATTAAAATGGAATTATGGTGTAATTTAGAAAATATGATAGATTTAAGGTAAGTGAGTTAATTTGAAGGATTACCTTAGCTTAGAGATTCCACAAATTATGAAAGGTTCAAGGACATAAGACTTAATACACTTCCATACCAATGTAAGATTATATTGGTATAATGTTGATAGAAATATAATGATTGATACAACTGGCTGGTTGACTGAGGACACTGTCTGTTTTTGGGAACCCTCCACGTTTTAGCCATTATGTTGCTGAAATTCCGGCAAAAATATATGAAAGTTATGAATATTTATATATTATGTACATGAATATCATGCAAGCATGAATATTTGAATGTAAAATATTAGACATATGCATAGTGCATATAGCCTGTGCATATAGCCTGTGCATGCATGATGATGCTAAGAAAGAATAGAGATATAAGAACTTACAAGGGGATGTATCAAGCCTCCATCTTGTAGTGGGCCAAGACGATATTGTCTAAGACTTGGCTAGCTTCTGAACGGATTTAAGGGGAATAGATTGATGTAAGGGTAAGGACGTAAACCCGACACTCATGTATAGGTACAAGCTCGGACTTGAGAAGCAGGCTATCCCCAGAGGTGAAAAAAGGCTATTCACCTCTAGGGGACCAAGTACAAAAGAGCAAAGATTGCAAGTTAAAGAAAGAGATAAGAAAGTTAAGTGCACTTGCATAAGTCAAGGATATGCATTAACATATACATATTTAAACATTTTTTCATGTTATATTGCTATTATGATTATGGTTGAATTATTACACTATTATTTGTCATCATGTTTGTTATGGGATGTGCCAAGTGATTGTTAAAATCTAATCTGCTTCGAGAAGAATGTTTTCAAACTTAAAATTGAATCAGTTTCTATGTGTACATGTTCATGTTTTCATAAGAAACTGAAGCGACTGGAAAGTTTATGATGGCACCCTATACGATTAGTAGATGGAGTGTACCTACTGAGCACCTTAGGTCCTCAGTACCTATTTGTTTTCCATAAACATTCCAGTATATAGTTTAGACTTCAAGTTTGCAACCAGGCTTTGGGACTACTACTATGAATCAGAGATGCAGATGAGAGTACAATACTCGGACTCCAACTTAAGCGTCAAGATGTATGACATAAGTAAGAATACAGGACAATACATGTTCTGGGTATTATATTAGTGAAGTTTTCAAATTTATATTTGGAATTATATGTATATTTAGCGAATACTTGGATATAAAAATTTGTATTGAATAGATATGTATGAATTTTAAAAGGGCCAGATATTATATATATTCTTATTTCAAAGCCTTCTTTAGTACCTATGACAACCTTTAGATATAACTCTATGACTCGAGTATGACATTTATGTTTGGAGGGTGTTATAGCTTATACTGTTGCATCTTAGAAAGCATAGGCTGTTGCATTTACTCTACATTTTTTATTCAGGGGATTACTCACCCTGTTTCTAGATTTATGAATTTTTGTATAGGGTAAACCGGGTTTAGTTATTTATGCATGACAAACTTGGTTCAGAAATTTTTTTTTTTGTAAATTCCCAACTGGATTAGACCTTTTTTTTACACTACATTACAATGTAAAGTGGGAATGTGATAAGCTTATTAACCTAGTGTAAAGTGACATGTATATGATTGACATATTGGTGCTATCAATGAAATGGAATTGTCAATACCAATAGCTTATATAATTTCATTGGTTTGCATACTACATTATTTTTTTTTATCATTTATCGGATCATATTTATTGGTTTTTGTAGTTTGAGTTTAGTGGTTTATGTGGTTGACCAATAGGTTGATTGGAATGACTTAACCAGTTAGAGCAATTTGTTGATTATGCAACAGTTTTGATTTGCAATTTTGAACATAGGAAAATATTGGTTGTGGTGTTTATCAATACTTTCTGCAGAATGGAGTTTTAGTTTTTCAGCTAATGCATTTTATAGTAAATGCATTTATGGTGGTTTAGAGTTTCGTGTACTTAATAGGGATTTGAACACTTATAGAAGTTAAACCTTTTGTAGTTTTCAAGTATAAGAAAAGCTTAGCAAATATGAACTCATCTATAATTCAGTAGTTTAGATTTTGAAAGTGGAGTTATGGTATATATGTTTTAGATTCCTTTGAAGCCATGTGCTGTTGTGTGAACTGGTTTCTTTTTATTTCATTTCTATAGACAAATCATTGCCTTGACAAAATAGTAAAAAAACATAAAAAAAAAAAAAACAAAAATGAAGAGTTTCTCCAAGGTTGTCTCATAATCCTCATGACTATATGCCTACACCAGTTTCAATACAACATTATCAACAAACAATTTGTAAAGAACAATATCTTATTATATAATATATCAATTTCATACATTCACTAAGAAAGCCTCATTACACATAGAAAGCCGCTTTACAATGATTGTCATTCCTAACAATAGGGGTCTTAACATAACTCAATATACACACGATATAATACCACTAGTAGCATAGTATAAACAACTGACATATATCCTAAACCCACCACCTCTACACTATAAACAATTAAATAAAAAATGGCTTCAACGACGAGGACAGATTCAACATCACCGATAGGTTAGTCTTTCTATTCTCGAAGATCGATGTGGACCTTGCCAATGCGTTTGATAGCGAGCACGAGTTGACTCAGTGGAACATTCAGCAAGATCGGAAGGAGGTCTTGCATCGGTCACAAAGGGAAATGGAGCTCCATGACAAGAGCCACGATAGCTTCATTTCATTTTTCGAGTACGATTTGGGTGCGATTTGGGATGTCTCGGAGGTAGAGCATTTGGAGGTTTGCACTTCAACGACCTTGTTTGGGGATTCATCTAAACGGTGATATTAAATTCATCAAACAAACCATGGTTGCGGATTGCATTCTTGGGCAAAAATGGGGTGGAGTGTAATACTTTAAAACCTCATGGGTGGTAATGATATTTGCACTTTTTTTTTTTATAAGACAAATTGTTTGAGGTTATATTAAACGATTCATTTCACTAGTATGCTCTTTTAATTTTTCTTTCTTTCTTTTTTCTGAAATTATCCTAAATTTATCTTTTTTTTCATTAGAATCAAGTCATCAACCAGGAAGGTAGGAACCAAATTCAATTCATGGTGATTCTTTTGACTTTCATCACAGTTTAAATAGTAGAATTAGTTTAGTATTACATGCACACCTTCAGCTCGTTTCTTCAACAAAAGCTAATTATTTTACATAGTACAAACTCTTGGTATGCTTAATAAATTATAAATGTTGGTTAACTAAGTTTATGAAAGAAAACAAAATCAATCAAACATCCAAAAGCACAAGCATTTGTCACCAAAGATAAATTCTGACAATTCAATTTTCAAGTCCACTTTTATATTGACCAATTGGAACTGCTTATTTCTTATCCAACAAAAGGTAATCACCATATAATAATGAAATAACGACACTTTGACCATTAAAAAACAACCAATTTTCAAATATTAATACCCAACTTGGGCATAGATCATTGATCATTAACATTTCAAAAGCTAAGTTAAGGATATAATCTTAATTTTTGCCAGAAAGGGATTCCTCTACTTACTAGATCTGTATTTATGGCCTTCATATGCATTCTTATGTTTCCCTCATCAAGTAGAAAAATAACAATAAAAAAAACCTTTTCCAACTAGATGTCAGGGTCAACTACATGGATTAAATGCTACCAGTGTGCTTGGCTAAAACCAAATTTTTGGAAAGACCATTTAGATCAAGGTCTTTGTTAATGCTTCTCTTAGTGTTTTTTTTTTTTTTTTTTTGTTTACCTACAACTATGATTTATGATAACACATTACAACATAGTTTGATCCATTCAACCAATCCTACTTAGAAAGAAAAGGCTTGGTTGTTATATTACCATTACCATCTCTTAATCTAAGACATCCAATTAACCTAAACAAGAAAGGAAACCTCAACCATCACAAACACAGATCAAACTCAAACCTTAAATAGAACAAACTGTTCCATCCATTACCACAGGAAGTTTGCTGGCTATGTTTGTGTGAAAACGTGGTAATAGATGCCTTAGGATAATTGTTAAGTTTTGTACACATATAAACAACCTTAAACACAATCTGTAGAGATATCCCCCGAATAAATGAACCAAACACAAGTTTCTTTTACATTCATGTTTATGTTTTATGTGCTCTTCATTCCTTACCTTTAATTTTTAGTACTTTACAACATTTCTTTACCGTATTTCATTTACAGCATTTCATTTACTTTCAGCATGTTTAAGTTTCAATCCATTTCATTAGCCTTCAGTCGATCGCTAATATCTTTTTGGTGGCCTGATCTATTGATCTGCCTACCAAACGCTCTTTAGAGTAGTTTGGGAATCTATTTGCTGAGAGATAGAGTCCCTTTCTTAGCACACCTTGACTCTTAACCCATTTAGCTAGCTAATATTTTTGTGTGAAACTGATGTGGATCCGGCAAGTATATCGGATCGTACAAGTAATAAAGTGATGAATAAGATAGCGTTCCCACGAGGATAGATCAATTACTGAGTAACTAATAGGAATGACTAGTAAGACTAGAAGAATGGAATGAGTAAAGAAAACTAAAAGAAATCAAATAAAACAAAAGAACAAAACTACACTTAAAGATAACTTAAATCACTAAGATGGACACTAAGGCTAACTGACTTCACCTAACTATGGACTCAATTACCATGGATCTCAATTATCTAGTTTTTACCTTAATTGATTAATGGTCGGATTACCTAAACTAATTCCAAGCCTTTCTCAAGGTCAAGAAATTCTCTTTACTCTAAATTAATTGCTTAATCTCTTAGTTACAAACTAATTTAGGAAAATGTTGAAGCTTTATGGATTCCTAAGATGATGACATGAGTCGTGTTTATCTATCTCTAATTTTTGCTTAACTCATGGTATTTATATTGAGAAGCTTTGTTTACAAACCCTATCTCTAGTTATTGCAAACCAACAAATCAGTTGAATGGTGGCCAATCACACAAAAGCATTAGAAACAATTATAAACACTTAATAATCAAGATAAAAACATAAATAAAATCAATTCATGAGTAATATCATCACATAGTTGGATCCATCAACGCCCTAGAACGGGGTTTAGTTCATGATGGAACCATAAACAATAGAAAAAGTAAAAGAAAGAACAAAAGAAAGAGTAGCCATGAAGAAGAATAAGGATTCCAATAGTTTGAGGGTGAGGATGCCTCTAACTCTTCACAAAACTCTCCACAATGCTCCTTGAATCTTCAAGCCTCTCCTCTAGGGTTGCCTCCAGTGTTTAGAGTCTCAAAAGGTATCAAAAAGGTCGTCCAAATCCTTTAAATAATGCACCAAGATCTTCCCCTACAAGGTTGCTTCAAAAAATAGACTTTCCACATTTATCAAAGCCGCCCTTGAGCGCGCTATTCATGCTCGAGCATGCTCCACTGCACCATAAACTTGTTGTCTCTATTTCGGGCTACGCTCAAGCGTGGGGTTGCATGCTGGAGCACAATCCACACTTAAACACGGGGTCTCACACTCGAGCGTGCATCTAAAATAGTAACTCTGCAGATTTACCTCTTTTGCTCACTTCTAGGCTCAATAGCGATCAGAATAGTTGGAATTTTCCATTAGAGGTAGAAATAGCAGTTGTGGATCTTTGAGTAAGCTTTCCAACGCAACAAGAACCTCAACTGGAGTTATGTAGCTCAAGATATAGTCAAAATACTGATGAATGGTCAGGCTTGACAACATCAGAGACAAAATGCAACTTCAATCTTGTTTTGTCTTTTTCTACTAGAAGACTTGTGAATCCGGACAAGTGCTTAACAATAAAGTTGGAGATCTCCTTCTCATATTTCCAAATAGTCCAAATCATGTCAAGTTGGCTTCCAGAAAGTTAGATATGAATTTTCTCTTGTAACATGGCCTTGAAATCCGGCCAAATGGACTGCTTAAGACTCCAATTGAACTCCTCTTCTACTACAGTGCTTGTACCTAATTGAAACACAATGACAATATAAATAACTAATAAAAAATATGAGAAAATGATAAACAAACTAGAAAAGAACCTAAATCAAAGAAACCAACTAAAAACAACTAAAATACCCAAGTAAATTATTGTAATTAAAACTTAAATCTAAGTAAAACAAAATAAAAATAACTTACTATAGGGAGTTATCAAAAACATAAAATTTGGCATGCCCGGTGGGATTATTAGGATCAGATCAATGAAAGTTTCCTGTTCTGGGGTTGGATCATACTTGGCATATGAATTCGAGATTTGGGAGTGTAATCAACATAAGTTCAACAAACCAAAATCCAAGTTCAACCCCAAGGCAGAAAGTAGGGGGCAATCAGTTATGTACGTGGCTGCCTTGACTACACCTCAAGGGGTGACTTGAAGGCAGTCGAGTATAGCTGCTACCTTTCAACCACCGAAGGCCTCGACAATTTCTCCTGATGTAAGTAGTTCTACTCAGATTGGACGCAAGGAGAGGCAGCTGTTAGTTATGTCTACATCCTTCATTAGGCAACATATCAAAGTACGAGTGAACGATCTAATACAGGAAATGTTGAAACAACTATATGAGATAGTGAAGCCCATTGTACGAAATGAAATGTAACTGTTTCAACAATAGCATAAGGAAACAGAGCAAATCCATGGCCACTTAGTTAAGACTACCCATAGGGATGCACCTGAAGCTGTTAATGAAGCAACTGCTTACACTAGGGGGCATCAAGGGCTCTAGATTGGTCAAGTACAATTAATCAGAAGGCCTTCTAATGTCCCTAGGAACCTAGGACTCCTTATAGGAAATGCAGCTTCTTGGAGTAACTCAAATAGTAACTGGGAACAACTTGCATACACCAGTCTCATTACAATTGTTGATTTAATGGATCAAAGTAGTTGGCCTTAAGGAGATATGCAATGGAATACTCATAATTCAAGGGCTAATATCTAGTTGATTGCAAGATATGCTACCCAACTTACAGGACCATTCCAGCCTGTGGGTACACACCCTCTATTTATGGGTCACAACCATTTAATACACACCAGTAGCTAATATACTGTCCACCATACATGCAACCACCACATGGAATGCCTCAAGAAATCGAATAAGGGGTCAATTGGCAAACAATACCCATTCAATCTCAGCTGTGTATTGAGCTGAGGGGAGCTGTGCCTTAGCTAATTGATCCAAACATGATAGTTGTGGCATAGCTAAGGCTATGAGAAGGCATTTTTGGGTACAATTGAGACTTTTGGAGAGGCCAGTTTACAGGAAACCATACCTAGATTGGGTGGATAGGGTCCAATTCCCCAAAGGCTTTAGAACTCTAGATTTTACAACATTTTCTAGGGACGACAGCAAATCAACTATGGAGCATGTCAGCCAATTTATAGCTCAATGTTCAGACTACAATTGTTCCTTTAATCCTTAACTAGGGCAGTATTCACTTGGTACTCATCATTACTCCTAAACTCTATATAAAGCTGGGCTGATATGGAGCAATTATTCCATGATAGATTTTATAAGCCCCAGCCAAATGCTTCTATGTTAGACTTGTTGGGAATTAAAGAATAAGCGAATGGGCTTGTAATAAAGTTCTTGGAAAGATTTAGAAAGGTTAAAGGGAAATGCAGTCTGCAATTACTAAAGGCTAAATGCACATCTATTGCTGTGAATAATATGAACCCTCAGTTGAGAGAAAAAGCTCATTGTTTCTGAATATTGCTACTTGGCTCAGCTATCTTGGAAAGCAGCTCAAGTTGAGTAGTTCATAATAGAGAGAGAGAAGAGAAAATCTAACAGAGCAGGGTCTAAAGACTCCCAGTTGGTGGCTATAGTCGATTATGATTTAGCCGATGAGGTGTGAAACATACTCAAGAGTTAAGAAATATTTATCTAGCAGACAAAAGTACAATGCCATTGCCATTTTGGTTGGGGGGTAACCGAAAGTTCACCTGATACCATTTCGGCCGTGTCGTTCAGCGCAGGGGGCAACTACGCGTTGATCCTCAAAAAACTACTCATTTAGTTTTTCAGCTGAATTGGCATGTTCTAGTGCAGGCTAGCGCGTGGAATGTCGTTCAGCCGATAACTGGCTATGGTAATCAGTTGAGAACCATAGGAGATTATGCTGGGGGGCAACCGTGGACAATTGTTCCATCTCTACTAGTCGATCAACCAGTATTCTTAGCTGTGCCTATTCAGGCAGACTTGACTCTCCTACATCGGAGAAATGAATACAAAGCACAGGAAGATTTTGTTTTAGAGTAGCCATGAGGATCATTTCCACCTCAAGTAATATGCCACCCTGTGTACATCATTCCACTGGGGCAGCCAGTTGATCAACAACAAACTGTGCAACTTAGAGCTCAATTAGTTAATTAGTTGAATAGTCAGTAGAATTGTTTGCAGTTTGCTACTTAACTATTGGTGCGTCAATCGATGACTCAGCAATCGAGCTATCAGTAGAACAATTTATGGTTTACTTCCCAACGGCTAAATGCTCAACCACAAGGTAATCAATTGCTGGCATTTCAACCGATTCTTGCACCACAACAACAGGCTTGCCAAGTAGCTGCACCAGTGCAACCAGTTAACCGACAAGTGTGTATAAATCCAAATATGATAGTTGAGACCATTAGCAGGCATTTCGGTGTGTAGCTGATGCCACTCAATAGGCCTGTATACCGAAAGTCATATCTAGAATGGATAGAGAAAATAATGCCTTTGTCGAGAGAATTTGAAGTTCCAGATTTCACTATTTTCTCAGGCGAAGATGAGAAGCCTACCGCAGAGCACATTAGTCGATTCACTGCTCAATGTGAAAGGCAAATCAAAATGAGTATTATAAGCTACAACCGTTTACTTTATCTTTAACTGCGATGGCTTTTACTTGTTATTCGTCCTTGCCTCCTAATTCTGTGCAAAATTAAGCAGACATGGAATGGTTATTCCATGATCGCTTTTATCAGCCTCAGTCGGAGGTCACAATAGCCGATTTCATGAGCCTTAAGCAACATGATGACAAGATTGTAGCCAACTTTATGGAAAGAGAAGCTAAGGAGCAGATGCAATGTCAAATTGCCAAAAGCTGCTTACGCCATCATTACTACAAGCAATATGTATCCTCGGCTAAGGAAGACGTTGATTGCTCTGGAATATGCAAATCTCAATCAGCTAATAACCAAGGCCTCCAGAATTGAGCAATTTATCATAGAGAAAAAGCAAAAGAGGGCCAACGAAATAGGAGGCCTGGGACCATAATTAATCTCTGTCGATGACTATGACTCGGCTAAAGAAGAAGCCTTAATGTCAACCAAAGTGTTAATAGCTGCAATTTTCAAGAGAAAGCCATATACTTGCTTAGCTTATATGATGCGGAACCCCAAGGATATAACGATCCCGAAACCCTAAACATACACTTTGATAGGAGACAAGCAATAGGATAAACATCCCCTACTAAACCCCTAAGAAATCTGTTCTTAGAAACGTAGATAATTGGGATAAGAAAGATGAAACTGAACAAATATCACAAGAGAATTTACCTTTGTAATAGTCTATTCAGTTTCTTGATGCAACAAGTAAAGATGATCACTCCTCACTTGCACACACTTGAGAGTTTCTTAGAAGAAACCAAAAAATGTAATTTCAATAATTAGGAAATTGCTGCTGCACTTATTTATGAGGTATTTATACCTCTTACATTAGGTTAAATTAAACCTAAGCCCACTAGAAAAAGCCCTAACTTACTAAACAAACAATTGGGCTGAATAAAACACCTCAAAATAAGTAAATGTCTTCCAAATAAAAACTGACAAAGTTAATTAAATAAAACTTGGCCCAATTATGAACATAATACATTTTAATCCCGTTGTACCACACTCAGAGATTTGGGCTGTCTGCTTTCACTAGGTGGCCCATTTAGCTTTGTCTTCTTTTCCTTAGCCCATTCTTGATGCATATCTTCACAAATGACTTGGCTAAGTTCCCAAAGCTTTCTTTCAGCATCTTTGCTCTTGCTCTTGTAATAGGTCCCACGGGCATGTTGAAATTTCCATCTTGCCCTTTAGTGCTGGAATGTCCAATTTGCCCTCCTGAGCTCATATCAATCCCTCCCTCCTCAAAAAGATTCGTCTTCGAATCTACATCCATATCAAATGGAGAAAGGTCAGGAACACTAAAAGTAGCTGAAACATTGTACTCACCTGGGAAAGCAATCTTATATGCATTGTCATTAATCCTCTCTAGCACTTGAAATGGACCATCTCCCCTAGCATCAAGCTTGGAGTTCCTTTGAGTAGGAAACCTCTCCCTTCGCAAATGAACCCAAACCCAATCACCAGGTTCAAACACAATTTGTTTACGGCCCTTATTCACTTTTTGGGCTGTCAACCTGCTTCTCTCTCAATCGTCTCACGTGCCTTCATGTGCGTCTTGTAACATCCTCCCAAGTACAATACTATGCTTAAGTCATAGTTCCACATCCTGGAGTTGTTACGTTTACCTAAACGGACCTTATTTGACAGCAACTTCAGCCATCCTCGGAACTTTTTGAACTATCTGGAGATGACACGGAAATAGGAGTGAGAATTTTGAATTCTCAGTAGGATTCCTTAAGTATCACACATAATGTCATCGTGTCATCTCCAGTTGCTTCGGTTTATTACGAAAAGGTGATCACATTATACAAGCTATTTAATTTTATAGTTTGAAAATATATTATCCGAAGCAAAGTTCACTTTATTCATACACTTGGCATTTGGGAGAGCTTATACAAAGTCAATTCATGAATTATAATATGAATAATAACTGTAACATATTAAGATACTATAGCATCAATATACTGGAGACATAACATCTACACATGACTTTACTTGTACTTGAAGTTATGTAGATACATAAAATTTACTTTTCTTCCTTTATATTCTACTTATCATGCCATATTCCAGAGTATGATTGCCATGTCATACCCCATTGGAATGTGATCGCCATGTCACATTCCTTAGGAATATAGACTCATTATCATATCTTTCATCATAAAATCTTTACATTCCACCATAAATTTCCGGTACTTACACTAGCTGGGTCATGACATGCCTCATATAAGCCTCATCCCCTATACTTATACTAGCTAGGTCGATACCATGCCTCATGTGAGTGGGGTGCTTGTATATGTTTTAATTTTTAGTCTTTAGTCTTTAGCCTTTACTGCCCTTGGGTAGCTTGATCTGGGAGTGAGCTCATCAGCTCAACTCGTGACCGTCGTTACACAGACTAACCCACAGGGGACCCACTGTCTCTAGATCGGAGGGATTCAGTTGGCCATCTGCCTCCAATATAGAGGGACCCAAGTTTTAGTTGCTTTCACAAGGAAGGACCCAATGTGCAACTGCCTCCAGGTGAAGGGACCCACATCTTTATCGTTTAACTGCCTTCACAGGGAGGGATTCAATATGCAACTACCTCCAAGTGAAGGGACCCACATTCAATATATTCATATTATTTCATTCTCATACATAATTATGCATAGTCATGCTGAATGTACTTATATATATGCTTCATTTATTTTCATATATCCTTGCACACATGATCTTCACGTACATATTCATAACATATAAAGGCTCGTAGCCTCTTTACCATTCTACCGGCACTCATACATATGCTACATCATTTACTCTCATATATCCTTGCATATAGAATTTCCACATACATATTCATAATTGTATAGCTGCTCATATCATAAATTTCTTGTAATATAAACATTCATAGTTTCATAGACTTCTGCCGTAAATTTGGTAGCATAACGGATCAGGTCCGTTTCCCCATGAATAGTGCCAGTTCTCATGGACAAATTAGTCATAGCAGTATAATCAATCTAACATATCTATCAAGGTAAAACTTACAACCGTCAACTCAAGCCTCATATGTTCACTAACACTTGTGAAACCATCAATGTGATCATTTCTGCCAATTTTACTCAGTTCTGCTCGAATTTTGTCTAATCCACTTTTACTTCTATTCAACTCATTTAAACCTAAATTTTGGATATGTCTATGTGTCTAGTTTTCAACCCTTTTGGTCCCATCTCATTTTGATATGTGTAGCTCAAGATATATAAATTTTGCCTCAGCCTATTCTGTCACTAGTCCGAATTATACTCTTGAAAGTAAAAATTCACTAAAATCGAAATCAAATCCAAATCATACAAAATTGGTGTCATATCAAAGCTAACAGGACAACCTTTCATTTATAGGAAGTTTCACTTCATTTGTTTTAGTATAGCTTGAGTTATGCATCCTGAAATCTAACCTTTCTGAACTACCCTGTTTTGGCCTGGTTTGGACATAGGGTAACTTCCTTGAACCACTGGGAACAATTGGGATCATAACAAACTCAAAATTTCATTATGGGATGTTCCCTATGTGTAAGATTTCTAAAGAAGTTGGTTTCGCTCAATTTAGGGTTGTATAGGGTGAGTTACATCCTTCTCAAGTCACATTGCTTGAATGAAAGTCCTGATTCCTAGGTTAATCTTCAAAAATTTATATCTCTCTCAATACTAATCTAATGACCTCATATTACATATGTATGGAAAGCCTTAAATGTCTACTTTCATATAAAAATAGTTTCATCAGATTTAATTGACTATACGTGAAGTCTTAAACTCCGCCATCCGGACTACCATGGGGCTTCTCACTCAGGCAGCATCTCAATCCTCCACTTCTCCTAGTTTTTCTCTTCTAACCTTAATTCTAGCTCAAGATTTCATATCAATCCAACCATAATACATCATATACATCCAATATATCATCAAATACATGAAGAAGAGTAAAATTTCATATAGCCACAGTTCAAGAATTTAAGAACAGAAATGGAATCCTGCCTCTTTGGAGTGTGATTTTGCTAGCTGTTGAGCTAAGTGTTGAAGCTTGAATTGCTAGAACCTTGTTAAGCTTGAAGAAGTGATGGAGTTGGTTGGGAGAAGAGAAGAAGAAGGCTGGAACAAGAGGGAGTGGGAGGTGTAAATCAGCCAAAAATGAGAAGGAAGGTCTGACTTAAATACATGAGGATAGTTGGAAATGTGAGTGTTGATTGGTTGAAATTTTGTGATTGAAGTTCGGCCATGTCTCCCTCTTTTGTGACTATATTACTCTCCACGTCACCCCACAAGTGGAACTCACTTCCCTTCTATCTGAAATCGGAACTCTTGCCATTTATTTGACACCCGGAGATGAAATCGAATATCAGAAAACTTGTCTGGCTTATTCGAAACTCGGAAGCAAAGTCGGATGTCAGAAATCATATAGCACACAATCAGATAATCTCGGAACTCCCAATTTAGACTTGGGAACACCAACAAAAATAGAAAGCTCCTGGGAACAAACTTGGATATTGGATATCGTGTACAACTTGGAAATCAACTCAAAGATCTGAACTCGTGTCCATTCCAATTGAGTTCAACTCTAAGGTCGGAACTCATTAAATTAAACCCGGAGGTCGATACTTGTAACCATTGTGTTAAACTCTCAATTTGGAGGTCGGAAACCATGTACACTATTTTGAAATTAGGTCGGAACTCATGTACATCTTGCTTGAAACTTGGAAATAAATCATGAGATCGGAAATCGGGTACATTTTCTTTGAGGCGTAAAGTCGGATATCGGGACTCACGTCCATGTTGTTTGGACTTGAAGGTTAAATTGGAAGTCGGGAAATTATGCTAGATGAAGTCGGAAGTAGTGATTTATGCTGGAATTCGAAGACGAACTCGGAAGTCAGAAATTATCCCATTTTGTGTGATGATAAAATCGGAACTCGGAACTCATGGTGGATGTTACACGTCTCTTTAACCTTGTCAGCCTTGCTTTCACCATCTAAACTAACAATATCACTCAAAGGCAAAGGCATTAAATCCAAAATAGTTAAAGGATTAAAACCATACACAATCTCAAATGGAGAAAAACTTGTAGAAGAATGTATAGTCCTATTATAAGCAAACTCAATAAAAGGCAAACAATCTTCCCAAGTTTTCAAATTCTTACCAACAACTGCACGCAATAAAGTCCCTAAAGTTCTATTCACCACTTCAGTTTCACCATCAGTTTGAGGGTGACAAGTAGTAAAATAAAGCAATTTTGTTCCCAACTTACCCCATAACACTTTCCAAAAATGACTCAAAAACTTCACATCACGGTCAGAAACAATAGTTCTAGGGACACCATGTAAACGCACAACTTCTCTAAAGAACAAATCAATAATATTTGTTGCATCATCAGTTTTGTGACATGCAATAAAGTGAGCCATTTTACTAAATCTGTCCATTACAACAAAAATGCTATCTCTACTCTTCCTAGTTCTAGGCAATCCAAGCACAAAATCCATGGATATGTCAATCCAAGGATGAGTGGGAATAGGTAAGGGTGTATACAAACCATGTGGCATAGACTTAGATTTAGCTTGTTTACATGCAATGCATCAAGCACAAATTCGCTCAACATCTTTTCGCATATGAGGCCAATAAAAATGTTCAGACAACACATCCAAAGTCTTATACACACCAAAATGACCCATCAATTCACCACAATGTGATTCCTTAACAAGCAATTCTCTAGTTGAGCAAATAGGCACAAAAATTCTATTGCCACGAAATAGAAAACCTTCATGCCTATAGAACTTGTTAAATGCACCCTTTTCACATGTAGCATATATATTAGCAAAATCAGAGTCAGTTGCATACAAATTTTTCAAGTGCTCAAATCCTAACAACTTAAAAGAAAGTGTAGTAATTAAAGCATATCTCCTAGATAAAGTATCAGCAACTACATTCTCTTTTCCTTGCTTATAAGTAATCACATAGGGAAATGTCTCAATAAATTCCACCCATTTGGCATGTCTTTTGTTCAACTTACATTGACCTTTTAGGTGCTTCAAAGACTCATGATCAGTGTGAATCACGAACTCTTTGGGTAGCAAATAATGTTGCCAAACCTCCAAAGCTCGAACCAAGGCATATAGCTCATTGTCATAGGTAGAATACTTGAGTTGAGCTCCATTCAACTTCTCACTGACGAATGCAATGGGACGTTTTTCCTGCATCAAAACAGCACCTATACCAATCCCAGAAGCATCACATTCTACTTCAAAAGTCTTATCAAAATTAGGCAAAACAAGAATAGGAGCAGAAGACAATTTTTCTTTCAAAGTGGTAAAAGCAAGTTCTTGTTCCTGTCCCTATTTAAATCCAACATCTTTTTTAACAATTTCAGTTGAAGAAGCAGCAATGGTAGAGAAATTTTTCACAAATCTCCTATAAAACCTAGCTAAACCATGAAAACTCCTTACCTTAGAAACACTCTTAGGTGTTGGCCATTCTTGAATAGCCTTCACCTTCTCCTCATCAACCTCAATACCACGTGCATTCACAATAAAACCAAGAAACACCACTCTATCAATGCAAAATTTGCACTTCTTAAGGTTGGCATACAACTTCTCCTTCCTTAGAACTTCTAAAACAGCCTTAACATGCAATATGTGTTCATCCAAATAATTGCTGTAAATTAGAATATCATCAAAATAAACAATCACAAACTTTCCCAAGAAATCCCTCAAAACATGGTGCATTAAGCGCATGAAAGTACTAGGTGCATTAGTTAACCCAAAAGGCATAACCAACCACTCATAAAGATCATATTTTATTTTAAATGCAGTCTTCCATTCATCCCCTAGTTTCATTCTAATTTGGTGATACCCACTTTTCAAATCAATTTTAGTGAATATGCATGCACCATTCAACTCATCAAGCATGTCATCTAACCTAGGAATAGGATGGCGATACTTTACCGTTATCTTGTTGACTATATGACAATCCACACACATCATCCAAGTGCCATCTTTCTTTGGAACCAATAAAACTGGAATAGCACATGGACTCATGCTTTCCTTCATGTACCCTTTAGCTAGTAGCTCATCCACTTGCCTCTGAAGCTCCTTTGTCTCCTCAGGATTACTTCTATAGGCTGGCCTATTTGGAATGCTAGCCCCGGGCATGAAGTGAATTTGGTGCTCAATCCTTCTCAATGGTGTAATCCACTTGGCACCTCATCAGGGAAAACATCCTCAAATTCCTGCAACAAAGAAACAAATCTACTAGGCAAATTTGGGTTAAGGTTAGTTTCAGTAAGCAAAACCTCCCTAAACCTTATCATAACCATTGCTCTCTTGCCTAGAAAAGCACATTTCAAATCCCTCTCTTTTGCATAGAAACATGATTTTCTCTCAATTCTTTCACTTTCTTCATTTTTTTCACTCTTTTCTTTTCTTTCACTCATCTCTTTCTTTTCACTATTCAGATTCTTTCCTTTCTTTTCACTCACCATTGGGCCCTTATCTTTTTTCTTTTCTCTCATGGCCTTTTTTCTCTCTTCTTTTTCTTTTGCCTTACTTTCTGAATTCCCAAGAGAAGATTGTTGAAGTTTTACTTGATTAAGATACACCTCTTTGGGTGATAATGGAGCAAGTGTGAACTTGTGACCATTATGCTCAAAGGAATACCTGTTCTTGTACCCATCATGTTGTACACACCTATCAAATTGCCATGGTCTCCCCAACAACAAGTGACTCTCTTGCATGGGTACTACATCACACACCACTTCATCACAATATTTTCTAATAGAAAATGCAACCACAACCTGTCTAGTAACTTTCACTTCTTTACTATCATTCAACCACTACAACCTATATGGATTAGGATGCTTATCACACTTCAACTCTAGCTTCTCAACTAAAGTAGTACTCGCAACACTAGTACAACTTCCACCATCAATGATCAAGCTACATACCTTTCCACCATCTAAGCACCTGGTGTGGAATATATTTTCCTTTTGCTCCAAGCTGTCTTCCTTAACCTGCAAATTCAATGCACGCCTAGCAACAAGAGACTCACCATGCACAGCATACTCTACATGTTCATCAACATTAGAACAATCCTCCAAAGGTGGCATACTATCACTCGCATCAGACTCATTACCATCATTAGATTCAGATACAACTTCTCCCCCCTTAATTACCATCATCCTCTTGTTTGGGCAATCAGATGCATAATGACCCAAACCTTGACATTTGAAGCATTTGATATCTCTATGTCTAGAATTAGCAATAGAAGAAGATGAGTTAGAAATACCTTTCTTCTTTGTTGTATCTAGCCCCCTTTCCTTGGAATCTGAACCTTTATTCTTCTTGGTGTCCTCATATTTTGGCTAAGTTCCCAAAGTTTTCTTTCAGCATCTTTGCTCTTGCTCTTGTAATAGGTCCCATGGGCATGTTAAAATTTCCATCTTGTCCTTTTGTGCTGGAATGTCCAATTTGCCCTCCTGACCTCGTATCATTATAGGTCAACCAGTTAAGACTTTGAAGGATATCTTGCAACGGCTACCCCTCTTTAGAGCTGAGGCAGAATAAAGGAATGATGCACTTGGGAGGAAAGCTGAGAAGGAAGAGTAAGGATTGAATCAAGTCAAGCTTAATTCCACTAGACCAAAAGTTTACTAAGTGACAATTCATGAAACGTTGGTGGATTAATTGGTTAGTGGAGGATATATCTTTAGAAGCCGCAAAAGGAAAAAAAAAAATAGAAGAATTAGGAATCCCTGGAAAATGCATCATTTTAGCTTCATTGCCTGCCACTCAACTGAAAAATGTAGGAGGCATTATGTTGGCACCAAAAAATTATGACTAGCCGAGAATCGATATCAACCGAGGAGAAATAGCTGGATAAGGAAATATTCTGTCAATTTTAGCCGATAGCTGATAGTAGTTAGTCAAAGAATATGCGATGATCGGCGACCGACACAGAATGTGTTGCTCGGCTTAAATTGATTGAAAGAGGCCAAAACCCTCGGCGAAACTTCAATTGGCCACCGGCTGAGATCCGGGTGTCAAAAGAACCATTATTGCATATCTATGGAAAACCTAAGATGAGAGTGTTGATGTAGCAACCAGGGCTAACGAAGGCCATTTTGGGCCTAGAAAAAGGCCGTTTCGATATTGTTTCGGCCATTTTCCTATTTTACCTTGGTTGATTTGCCTTGTCTTTTGTGATTAGGATTCTAACTAAGTGTAATCTATAACATCCACCGTTTTTCGCCTAATTATTCGGTTTTATCAAATAATTGAGAATAATCAAGATTTGGTTAAACAATTATGTAGACTCAATTGATTAGCAATTACTTGATTTTAGATAAGAGGAAATTGAGTTAGAGTATAGGAGATTTCATAAAAGTTTTATTGAAATTCTCACCTCGTTCTGTATTTTTCGCATCATTCTCAGACGCTGGCGAAGGGCTCAACGGCCACTCTTCTCATTGAGATCCCAGACCTGCAGCATTACTATGACTCCGAGTGGGACTCGTTGCACATAGCCTACTCCTGATAGTTCTGCCTCTGCTTTTAGAACTAGGAATTTTGCTGTTCCTTATTTCATCTACATATACATATATATATATATATATATATATATATATATATAGACTGAAGCAATGACTTCTATCATGTAAATATACATGTATGTATATAGTTGATGTTATTATTCTATTCCTTATCTGTCGTGGTATTATGTTGAGTTTCGTTATGCTCATAGTATAGCAAATACATTGCTTTCGATCAAGCTTTCGTAATACTAATCACGAAATTTAAGTAGAATGTTAACACGGTAACACAGACTATCTAATTTCATGTTATGACTTAAGCATAATATTAAATTAGTAGGGTGTTACATTTTTGGGCTGTTTGTTTGGTTAAAATCGAATTTGAAGCAAGAAAGAATAGAAATGGGAAGAGCTGAGGGGCTAGAGAACCAAAACCCTTCAAATTTGAAGCTTCGTGAGCAGATGCTTGACTTGTCAGAAGGTGAAAGTAGAACATCAAAAACTTTCTGGAATGTTACAACCCTTGGAAATCCTTGAGTGGAAGTGGGAGAGTATCTCCATGGATTTTATAATGGGGTTGCCGAGGATGTCAATGGGATATGATGCTATATGGGTCATTGTAGATAGATTAACCAAATCTGCTCATTTCCTACCCGTTCAAGCAAACTATCCGCTAGAAAAACTAGCTCAGCTGTACATTCAAGATATTATAAAGTTGCACGGGACCCCTTCAACTATTATCTCTGATCGAGACCCAAGGTTTACCTTACAATTTTGGGGAGCTTTACAGAAGGCGTTCGATGCGAAGCTGTGTTTAAGCATTGCATATCACCCGCAAATAGATGGCGAAACTGAAAGGACAATTCAAACCTCGGAAGATATGCTATAAGCTTATATACTGGAGCAACGCAGAAATTGGGATCGATACTTACCGTTAGCTGAATTCGCATACAACAATAGCTATCACGCTAGCATTGGCATGGCTCCTTATGAAGCATTGTATGGACGAAAGTGCCAATCTCCCCTGTGCTAGTATGAGGCAGGAGAATCAACTCTATTGGGGCCTGACTTAGTCAAGCAGACCACCAAGCAGATCAAGAAAATATGAAGTAAGATGCTTGCCGCTTAGAGCCGCCGAAGAGTTACGCAGATACCAAGAGGAAACCTCTAGAATTTCAGGAAGGAGACCCCGTATTTCTGAAGATTACTCCTACAACAGGGATTGGTAGAGCAATCAAAGTCAAGAAGCTAAATCCTCGCTTTATTGGTCCATTCCAAATCTTGAAGCGAATCGGATCAGTTGCATACCGAGTCGCTTTGCCTCCACATCTATCAAACCTCCATGATGTTTTTCATGGCTCCCAACTCAGAAAGTATCAACTTGACCCTACACACTTCCTAGAACCCGAATCAATACAGTTAAAAGATGACCTAACTTTCTGCGTACAACCAGCACAGATCGTAGATAGAAGTAGCAGACAACTTCAGAACAACACCGTGCAGCTAGTAAAAGTAGCATGGGGAAAAGGAGATGCTGAGGACTACACTTGGGAGCTAGAATCAGACATGAGGAAGGAGTATCCTGAACTATTCTCAGGTACTAAATTTTGAGGACAAAATTTTTTTTAAGGAGGGTGGTAATGTAACATCCACCGTTTTTCGCCTAATTATTCGGTTTTATCGAATAATTGAGAATAATCAAGATTTGGTTAAACAATTATGTAGACTCAATTGATTAGCAATTACTTGATTTTAGATAAGAGATAATTGAGTTAGAGTATAGGAGATTTCATAAAAGTTTTATTGAAATTCTCACCTCGTTCTGTATTTTCCACATCATTCTCAAACGCTGGCAAAAGGCTTGACGGCCACTCTTCTCATTGAGATCCCAGACCTGCAGCTTCACTATGACTCCGAGTGGGACTCATTGCACACAACCTGCTCCTGCTAGTTCTGCCTCTGCTTTTAGCACTAGGAATTTTGTTGTTCCTTATTTCATCTGCTGTTAATACATATATATATGTATAGACTGAAGCAATGACTTCTATCATGTAAATATACATGTATGTATATAGTTGATGTTATTATACTATTCCTTATCTGTCGTGGTATTATGTTGAGTTTCGTTACGCTCATAGTATAGCAGCGCGCCGTTTCGACTGTTTCGTAATACTAATCACGAAATTTAAGTAAAATGTTAACACGGTAACACAGACTATCTAATTTCATGTTATGACTTAAGCATAATATTAAATTAGTAAGGTGTTACATTTTTTGTATCAGAGCAGTTCGTCCTAGCTAAGGCTTGAGGATTGGACTGACTATGCTTCGTGCATATTCTGTACTTTTAGCTGATAACATGCACCAAATCTTGCTTGTATGGTTGAGATATAGTTGTGCATGTGTATGAAGTGTCTGACCGTGTGAGCTGTTATTTACTAGCACATTAGACTTAGTATTGAGCTTGATCAACTCAATAACTTTTGTTTTGTGTGCTCAAAACTTAATGGCTTCCGGAAGGCGAGGTAGACCATGTGCAGAACCCGCTCAAGAGGATCCGACTGACTTCATGGCCACAATGCGAGAAATGGCCCATGCAATACGGGAGCAAGCCGCGGTAGCTCACCAAATGATAGGACAGCTAGGCAGACGGCTTGAAGCAAGTTATGGAGGAAACCCACATGGCCCGGGAGTTGACCAGGATTATCTTAAGTTTGCTGAGTTTAGAAAGGCAAATCCGCCAAGTTTTTGAGGGGCGTATGATCTGGATAAAGCTGACGAATGGGTTAAAGCCATGGAGAAGATTTTCTCTGTCCTGGATTGCTCGGATTATCAAAAGGTGACCTTCGCCACTTACATGCTCGAAGCAGACGCCGAATTTTGGTGGAACGGCGTACAAAGATTGTTCGAAGAATCTCAGACGGTAGTCACCTGGGCGATGTTTAAGGATGTATTTTACCAGAAGTACTTTCCGGCTTCTGTTCGAAATGCCAAGGAGCTTGAGTTTATGCAGCTTCGTCAGGGACACCGGACAATATCTGAATACATTGCCAAGTTTGAAGAGCTGTGCAAATTTTCCACAATTTACCAGAGGAACCCGGACGAAGCATGGAAGTGCATTAAATTTGAAGGAGGGCTATGAGAAGACATTCTTACTGCGATAGGGCCAATGGAGATTAGGGATTTCCCTACATTGGTGAACAAATGCCGACTGGTGGAGGACTGCAATTCAAAATTAGCTGTAGCCAGAGCATCTGGTGGAAATTTCAAGAGGGGGTTAGCCCCGTAGGACCCAAGATTTAAGCCTAACATGCAACAACAACGGAGATTTCCGCCGGCAGGCAACAAGGGCAAGCAGCCCCAGAGGCCTTCTCCAAATCCAACTTGCACAAAATGCGGTAAGAATCATGGCGATCGGCCGTGCTTGGCAGGCCAGAATGTCTGCTATGGATGTGGCAAGCCAGGCCATAAAATTTATGAGTGTCCAACCAGGCTCTGATACCAAAAATGTAACACCCTACTAATTTAATATTATGCTTAAGTCATAACATGAAATTAGGTAGTCTGTGTTACCGTGTTAACATTCTACTTAAATTTCGTGATTAGTATTATGAAACAGTCGAAACAGCGCGCTGCTATACTATGAGCGTAACGAAACTCAACATAATACCACGACAGATAAGGAATAGTATAATAACATCAACTATATACATACATGTATATTTACATGATAGAAGTCATTGCTTCAGTCTATATATATATATATATATATATGTATTAACAGCAGATGAAATAAGGAACAGCAAAATTCCTAGTGCTAAAAGCAGAGGCAGAACTAGCAAGAGCAGGCTGTGTGCAACGAGTCCCACTCGGAGTCATAGTGAAGCTGCAGGTCTGGGATCTCAATGAGAAGAGTGGCCGTTGAGCCCTTCGCTAGCGTCTGAGAATGATGCGGAAAATACAGAACAAGGTGAGAATTTCAAGAAATTCTCAGTAGGGTTGTGTTAGTGATTACCTGACGTCACATACATTCTCAGTTACCTCGGGTTTTATTTAATTATAAAAATGTGTGTTCAAACTGAAATATCCATTTTAATGAGTTCAAGAGAATGTCTGGTCTGAGGCAACGTTCAATTTTACTTTAGTGGACATAGGAAACAGAAGAACTCACTAATAAGATTTCACAGAATAGTAAACAGAATAAATAAATAAATAAATAGCAGTAAACAAACTTAATAGGCACTGCATTCATCATGACATAATTATTTCATGTAAACATGCCTTCATGTAATCATGCAAACTTAATCATGAACCTTTCTTCATAAGTCTTTCCATTTCCTTTCATCATTTTCCATCTCTTGGTCCCTTGGGAGTTCTTGGCCATTTAGACTCCTGGGTAATAATCTGCTTCTCAGGATCGAGCTCGTTCCTATACAGGAGTGCCGGGTTTACTTTCCCCGACCTTCCCACTGATCTATTCCCCTTAACTTCTTATCCGAGGCTGGCCCAAGTAGCATAGAACTTTCATAGTAACATAATTCTTAATATAACTTTCATAACTTTCCTTAAAATGCACATGTATTAACATGTAATTCATAACTTATGCATGGATTCTACCGAAATTTTGGCAGCATAACGGAATGTGTCCGCTTCTCCATGAATAGTGCCAGCATACCAAAATATCAATTTATCACAAAGAACACAACATCATATACATATTCCAATATTGAACTCATATCAACATCAAATTCATTAAGGCAGAGTTCCTGCTCCAGCATAGTCAACCAACCCAGATTTTATAATTCAAGCCATAATTTCTATTTATCTCATTTGGACCTCAAATTTGGGTAGGTTGAAGTGTTATGTGTTTATTTTCTAACTTCTTTAGTCCCATCTAATTTTGATATCTATAGCTTAAGATAATTAGGTTTTATCTCAACCTACCCAGTGGCTAGCCAGAATCAGACACTTAAAAGTAAAAATCTACTAAAAATCGAAAACTAACTCAAATGATACGAAATTGGACTCATTTTAAAGCTAACAGGGTAAAGTTTCATTTCCAAAAAGTTTCATTCCAATTGACTTAGTAGGGCTCGAGTTATAAGCCCCGAATTCTGACTTTTCTAAACTACCCTATTCTGACCCAGTTGGGACATAAGGTAACTTTCTTGGATCACTGGGAGCAACTGGGACCTTATCTAATTCTGAAATTTTTATGGGATATTCTTCTATGTGTAAGCTTTCTAACAAAGTTAGTTTCACTCATTTTCAAGTAGTATAGGGCGAGTTCTACCCTGAACAACCCAGTCTGTCCAGAATTAGAGTCAAAACCCTAGATCAAAATTCAAAAAATCATATCTCTCTCAATACTAATCCAAAAGCCTTATATGATATATCTATGGAAAGTCCTGGATGTCTAGTTTCATTTAAAATTAGTTTCATCAAATTTAATCGGCTGTAGGCAGAGCCATACACTCTGCCGTACAGACTGCCGAGGGATTTTGGTTCTCCAGCCCCTCAGCTCTTCCCATTTCTATTCTTTCTTGCTTCAAATTCGATTTTAAGCCAATCAAATTCAAGCAAAATCACTCAAAGCAATCAGAAAATTTTTCCACCTTTTAACACCCCTTTCAAACCACATTTCAGCGCCCTTTTCCTCCTCTCATTCAGCTCTCTTTCTTTCTTCTTCACACACAAAAACTCTAGCCAACATCAAGCCAATTCAAGCCTTACTCATCCAAGCCTTCAAATTCCAGCAAAATCACTTGGAACAAAGGTGGGAGTTTAATACTTGCATCAAACTTGTGGCCTTGGCTGGCTGAGTTTGGATTATTTTCATGATCTTTGATGTGTTGATTGGATGATTATGATGATATGTGATTGGTTTTGGGCTGTTTTTTTGGTTAAAATCGAATTTGAAGCAAGAAAGAATAGAAATGGGAAGAGCTGAGGGGTTGGAGAACCAAAACCCCTCGGAAGTCCATACGGCAGAGTGTACGGCTCCGCCTATAGTTGATTAAATTTGATGAAATCAATTTTAAATGAAACTAGACATCCAGGGCTTTCCATAAATATATCATATAAGGCTTTTGGATTAGTATTGAGAGAGATATGATTTTTTGAATTTTGACCTAGGATTTTGACTCTGATTCTGGGCAGACTGGGTTTTTTAGGGTAGAACTCACCCTATACTACTTGAAAATGAGTGAAACTAACTTTGTTAGAAAGCTTACACATAGGAAAATGTCCCATAAAAATTTTAGAATTAGATAAGGTCCCAATTGCTCCCAGTGATCCAAGAAAGTTACCCTATGTCCTAACCGGGTCAGAATAGGGCAGTTTAGAAAGGTCAGAATTCGGGGCTTATAACTCGAGCCATACTAAGTCAATTGGAATGCAACATTTTGGAAATGAAACTTTACCCTGTTAGCTTTAAAATGAGTCCAATTTCGCATCATTTGAGTCAGTTTTCGATTTTTAGTGGATTTTAACTTTTAAGTGTTTGATTTTGGCTAGCCACTAGGCAGGCTGAGATAAAACCTAATTATCTTAAGCTATAAATATCAAAATTAGATGGGACTAAAGAGGTTAGAAAATAGACACATAAAACTTCAACCTACCCAAATTTGAGGTCCAAATGAGTTAAATAGAAATTATGCCTTGAATTATAAAAATCGGGTTGGTTGACTATGCTGGAGCAGGAACTCTGCCTTAATGAATTTGATGTTGATATGAGTTCAATATTGGAATATGTATATGATGTTGTGTTCTTTGAGATAAACTGATGTTCTGGTATGCTGGCACTATTCATGAAGAAGCGGACACGTTCCATTATGCTGCCGAAATTTCGGTAGAATCCATGCATAAGTTATGAATTACATGTTAATACATGTGCATTTCAAGGAAAGTTATGAAAGTTATATTAAGAATTATGTTACTATGAAAGTTCCATGCTACTTGGGCCAGCCTCGGATAAGAAGTTAAGGGGAATAGATCGGTGGGAAGGTCAGAGAAAGTAAACCCGATACTCCTGTATAGGAACGAGCTCGATCCTGAGAAGCAGACTATTACCCAGGAGTCTAAATGGCCAAGAACTCCCAGGAGACCAAGAGATGGAAAATGATGAAAGGAAATGGAAAGACTTATGAAGAAAAGTTCATGATTAAGTTTGCATGATTATATGAAGGCATGTTTACATGAAATAATTATGTCATGATGAATGCAGTGCCTATTAAGTTTGTTTACTGCTATTTATTTATTTATTTATTCTGTTTACTATTCTGTGGAATCTTATTAGTGAGTTCTTCTGTTTCCTATGTCCACTAAAGTAAAACTGAATGTTGCCTCGAACCAGACATTCTCTTGAACTCATTAAAATGGATATTTCAGTTTGAATACACATTTTTATAATTAAATAAAACCCGAGGCAACTGAGAATGTATGTGATGTCAGGTAATCACTAACACAACCCTACTGAGAATTTCTTGAAATTCTCACCTCGTTTTGTATTTTCCGCATCATTCTCAGATGCAGGCGAAGGGCTCAACGGCCACTCTTCTCATTGAGATCCCAGACCTGCAGCTTCACTATGACTCCGAGTGGGACTCGTTGCACATAGCCTACTCTTGCTAGTTCTGCCTCTGCTTTTAGCACTAGGAATTTTGTTGTTCCTTATTTTATCTGCTGTTAATACATATATATTATGTATAGACTGAAGTAATGACTTCTATCATGTAAATATACATGTATGTATATAGTTGATGTTATTATACTATTCCTTATCTGTCGTGGTATTATGTTGAGTTTCGTTACGCTCATAGTATAGCAGCGCGCCATTTCGACTGTTTCGTAATACTAATCACGAAATTTAAGTAGAATGTTAACGCGGTAACACAGACTACCTAATTTCATGTTATGACTTAAGCATAATATTAAATTAGTAGGGTGTTACATAATTGCCTATAGAAACCTTATTATCATATTTTGAGGCTTGACAACTGATATGAGTTTCAGCCGATAGTCAATGTCTGATTTAGCCAACAGTCAATAGCCAACGGCCGGCAGTTGAATATTGACATTAGCCGATTAGTCGAGGGCATGAATTTCCTATTAGGCTTTGGGCATTTCTGACAGCTTGTAATCGACACCAGTGCTGGGCTTTGGTTGGAGAAAGAGCGTGCTTCAGCAGCTGAGAGTAGGAGTTTGATCAAGTCCATGACCACTCCCTAGAAAGTAGGCCCAGCTGAGGAAGGAGGTTTCTAGTTTAGAAAGTGGGGAGACAGATGAAAGGCAAAAAGCGGTTTAAGTAGTTACCACTATGCTAAGATGAGTGTACTCAAGGAAGATGGTTACAGGGCAGTTAACAGGATGAAGTTTGCTGACCATGTTTGTGTGAGAACGTGGTTAATAGTTGCCTTAGGATATCTGTTAAGTTTTGTATGTGTATAAATAACCTTGAGTACAATCTATAAAACTATCCCCCGATCAAATAGATCAAACACAAGTTTCTTTTACATCTATCTTTATGTTTTATGCACTTTACATTCTTTTCCTTTACTTTTCAGCACTTTACAACCTTTCTTTATCGCATTTTGTTACAACATTTCATTTACTTTCAGCCTATTTAAATTTCAATCCATTTCATTAGCCTTCAATTGTTCGCCATTATCCTTTTAGTAACCTAATTTGTTGATCTGTCTGCCAAACGCTCTTTGGAGTAGTTTGGGAACTTATTTGCTGAGAGACAGAGTCCCTCTCTTGATATTAATCGCTTGATCATGGGAATTGGTTGTGTTTTGCACTAGCCGAGTCTCTTGGTCATCTTGGAATAGTTTCTTGGCACGCCTTGACTCTCAACCCATTCAGCTAGCTAAAATATTTTTATGCGAAATAACTCCATTAACACCTAATTTGAAACATCCATTTTACCCTTTTCATTAAAATATTCTTTCCCTAATTCTTCTCCTCTCTCATCGTGCTCCTTTTCTCACCCATTCTTCTCCCTCTACTTTTTGCCTCCACCACCAGCAGTTCGCTAGCGACCAAAGGGAGGGACAAACACATCGTTAGTCTGCAACAGCAAGGGAGTAGTGCCACGCTGTTCCGTTTGTTCTCCGCGATCAAGATGATTCGCCGCTTGTCTGTGACGAGGAAGTGCCGCCACTCATCCTGCTTAGGTTTGGTCCTCTCCTTCTATTGCAATGGCTATTACTTCCTTTGGTTTTGTGCTATTGTTTCTATGTTGTGGTTCCATTGCAATGCCTGTTACTTCCTTTGGTTCTCCTAACTTTCATGTTGGAAGACGAGAATGATGGAACAAAGGGAGATGGGAAAAATACAAAGATAAGATGAGGAGATTTTAGTATTTTTCACATATAATTTTATCTTTAAAAAAAAAATCATATGTGAGTCATGTGAGATTAATGGAGCAAACGGTTTGACACGGTCAAGAGAGGTAACTGTTTGGTCGTTAAATTAATTAGGGCTTAGGGAATTAAGTGTCAGTTTAAAAATTAGAAGAGGAAAAATGTAATATTGAATGATTTAAGGGAAGGTAAATGTAATTTATCTTTGAATATTTGTATAGATTTTTTTTAACACTAAAAGTTGTCAAAATTAAATTCGTATTTTATTTCATAATTTTATATTAATTGTCACATATTTAAATTTGAATCGTGCAAACATTATTCAACGGTCGCATACGATGATCCAGAAGAGATGCTGAACACCTTATCCGTCACCACATTACTCAAGCCAAAAAGTAAAATTCCATTCTCTGTCCCTGTTTCCTTCTTCCCCGCAAATTTGCGATTGTCTGCCTACTTGATAGTGAGTTGCAGTTCGAATTCCACTCAGTCAGCAGAAATAGAAACTCAAGCCTGCTTAAGAAAGAAAGAAAGAAAGAGACAGAATCAGAGTGGTTTTTGGCTCCCAATGAACTTTGTTCACATACTCGTCTCCGCTTCCATCGCTCTTCTTCTCTCCATTCTCTCTTTCCCTTTTCTCGACCCAACTTGTAACTAGCTTCTCTCTTCTCTCTCTGTTTCTGACACTTCCTGTTACCATATGCTATGCATTGGAATTCAACAACCCTTTTTTGTTTATTTTTTCAGATTTTCTGGGTTGGAAGGCGCGGTGGTCTCAGCAAGTGGCAGATTTGGTTATAAGGAATGGGGTGATATATACCAGTGATGACACTCTCCCTTTTGCAGAATCCATGGCAGTGGCCAATGGGAGGGTCCTTCGTGTTGGAAACCATTCATTTGTGCAGGTCTGGTTATCCTTCTTCTCTGCTGGTTGCTTCACTTGCCCATTTGAACCAACCTCTTTGGGTCTTTGTTGTTCATCTATGTGGGTTTTTGACCCATATGTGCTTTGCTTTTCAAATGTTGTGTAGGAGTTGGCAGGTTATGGAACTCAAGTGTTGGATGTTGGTGGGAAAGTTGTGGTTCCTGGGTTTATTGATTCCCATGTGCATTTCATACCTGGTGGATTGCAGGTTTAGTGCATGCCTGATGCCCCATTTTCAGAAATATTCTTGCTTTTTTTTTTAATTTGTTTTATTTATTTTTCTGAAATGATCATATGGTAAAATTGGTTAAAACTTTTGATAGTCATGGAAATGCTCATAATCTCTAGTATTTGACTCTTGAAGGCAATTATATAATACTGCTAGCTTATCAATCAGGTGCTATTCTGAAGTGAGCACGTTAGAAAGTTGAATTATTTTAGCTTGAATTTTGTTGTCATAGACTAGGATGCTTAAGTCATTTGTATGTATGAACCTAATTTCTTTTCTATGATGTAAGAAATCCATTATATTTGCGACACTTTCTTGTGTTCTGACTTCTAAAATCCTATCTAAGCAGATGATGCAGGTGGAACTCAGAGGTGTGAATACAAAGGATGAATTTATCAGAAGGATCAAAGATAAAGGACAAAGTAATCCCTGTGCTTTTCCATGCTTATTTCATAGTTTTGATGGATAGATAATATACAAAAAACTTGTGGTTTTCTGAATTATTACATCTGTTATTTACTTATTTTGTTCACTTTTAACTTTAGGTACAAAACAGGGTTCATGGATTTTGGGTGGAGGATGGAACAATGATCTGTGGGGAGGAGATCTGCCAGCTGCATCTTGGATCGATGATGTCACTCCTTACAATCCTGTGAGCCTTATCTTCTCTAATGTTCCTTACTATTTGAAAATCTTCTTTCATAGTGATGTAGTCTTATTTGAAATATACAAGCAGGTATGGCTATCAAGAACGGATGGTCACATGGGCTTGGCCAACTCAGTGGCACTAATGTTGTGTGGGATTACAAATTTAACGGATGATCCAAGAGGAGGGACTATAGAGAGGACTGCCAATGGAGGTAATGGTTTGTTATCTTTGTATTAATAGGAATTTTGATCATTCTTGCAGTTTCGCTGTTTTTGACTTTTTGTGGATAGGATGATGAAGTGAATTTCTAAAGAATATAAGACTGTGATGAGTGGACCTTCCTACAAGTAATCTGGGATTACCCTGTTTGCATGTCCTACTCTTTAAGTAACCATGTTTCATTGTGGCTTATTGAATCACAAAGGCAAAAACTTGAATTACAATTTAAGTTTTTGCATTTTTATGATGATTCACTGGATGTAATGTTGAGAGTTTTGTTACTAAGATTATAGGTTAACTAAGGATTGTTAGGTAAAGTCATTTGAAAGCCTCCAACAAATAGCTTAAAATTTTATGAGAGTTGCTCCTTGACATGGTATTAGAGCCTTTATAATCAAGTGGTCAATAGTTTGATCCTTGCTACCTCAATTCTTCTAAATAAAGTTGAATTTTGGCGGCAGGTAGAGTAGACCTGTATATTGTCCATGCTTAAAGCCCAAAGGACTGTTGGATCAAAATGAATATTAGATATAAAACCATACATGAGCCTTCACCTAAAAACTTAAGCTTTTAATAGAGTTGGTTTTTGACAAACATATTAGCATGTCCTGTTGCCGTTTCAACTTTCAAGCCAACCTTTGCTGGCCTTTTGAGCAGCAGTTCCTCTCCTGTTTGTCAGTCTGCTTCATGTATTTTTCCTATGTGGACTGCATGTTTTGGCGTGTAAACTTCAGTTTATGAATATATTCCACCAATGGAAAATGGCAAGTGCCAATTTGATTTCAACATTCTTTATGCTTCTCTATTGGCTAACTTGATGCAGGATTGCTGATTGTTGTATTGGACTGTTGTCAACTTGTCATGCAGAACCTACTGGACTGCTGATTGAGTCTGCAATGACACTTGTTATGTCCCAGATTCCAGAGGATTCAGTAGATGATAGGAGGGAGGCATTGCTTGGAGCAAGCAATCTTGCCGTAGCAAGGGGTGTGACAACAGTTGTTGATATGGGAAGATATTATCCAGGGACTTCAGCAGATCTTTCTTGGGAGGATTTTTCAGGTTTAATTTGATAGTTTGAGATTTATTTATGGTTAATTAGATGAAATTACTTATCATATTTTCTAATGTTATTTTTTGATGTCATTTTTATTTTTTATTTAATTGTAAATCACCTGAATGCCAGCATAGTCATAATGGGAACTGTTGGACTTCGAAATAGTAATACATTTGCCATTGGGAATTGTGATAATTAATGTATCTTTCGGAAAAATTAGGAGTCATTGGAAATAGTCTAATTCTTTATTATTGTTATTGTAAATTTACGATGTATTTATTCTTTTGTATATATAAACATCATAATGCTAGGTGCTACCTACTCAAGCAATTCACAATTCTTGTGCCTAGTCTTTCTAAATTTGATCTAAGATTTCTTAAGTGGAACACTGTATAAATCTTCAAATAACTGATAAATCAAGCAGTTTCTTTTGTACTGAATTTCAAGATATACTTGAAGAATCACAATCAATCCATTGAAATGCAATACAAAATAAAGTAATGAATTAACAACAATGAGAGTTGAGGAATCACCTTATTTTCTATTGTATAATTTAGTTTTTGTTATACCTTAAGTTGATCTAAATTATATTTTATATAATTTTATAATATGTAAAAAAAGGAGTAGGGAAACATGGATGACGTAATGTTTTTCTGTCTGACACAATCCTAAAGCCAAGGATAATGCCTATTGAACTGTGATTGACGTTTCCTCCTGATTTTCTCATATATGTACAAAGTCTTCTTCTTTGCCTAAGACGTTTTATTATTTGTTGTTTATTTATTTATTTGGAATTTTACAGATGTTTATCAATGGACTAATTCTATGTCAAAAATGAAAATTAGAGTGTGTTTATTTTTCCCAATGGAGACGTGGTCACGTTTAGTGGTATGAGCCCTTTCTGACTTGTTTTGTTTTTTAATTGAATGTTTAATATATTTTTGCTCTGCCTAAATTTTTAGTGATCGCTTTTATTTGTGTTGATATGCCCTGATTTCTCAGTGATTTTCGTATATTTTTTCTGTAATGAGGACAGTAGATGGTCTCTGTAAACAGCTGTATTAATCCCATAATTGAGGGATTTGATTGGATAAGCTTGTGTTGTAAAATCTGTGTGGGGTGAGAGGATTTTAGAAATCATTCTCAATTATTTGCTGCTTCTTTTCTATCTTTCTACCTTGTTTGCAAATAGAACTTTTAATGTATTGGGGGAAAATTAAGAGAGAAAAATTTATTGCCATCTGACATTTTGGATACTTGCCCATTTTCCTGAAGTACTGTTTTTCTAATGGAGTATTTTTGCCCATCTAGCATTCAGAGGCATAATTTCTTTCATTGCCCAATGTCTTGGAGTTTATGGAGTAGATTTTTTCTTTGGGAGATGAAGCTTAGATGTGTCTCTCACAATTAGTTGACTTCCTGATAATTGGCTTGGAAGAACATCCCAAAGAACAATAGAAGGGTAGAGTCCTGTGGATGCTTACCTTATTTGCTATTCTTTGGAATATTTGGATTGACAGGAATTCTTGAATTTCAGAAATCAAAACACCAATATTTCTTTGTTATGGAACAAGTATTACATGCTGCTTGTGTTTGACTTTCTGTGGATGATTTATTTGACAAAATTTTATTACATGCTGCTTGTGTTTGACTTTCTGTGGATGATTTATTTGACAAAATTTTACCAGTGGATATATATCCATAGGGATTAGGGGGGCTTGCTGAAATCATTTCACTAGTGTAACGTTTTGTTTGAGTATTATGAGGATTGGGTAGCTCATATTGTGGAAAAGATGATAAAATCTTGTCTTAGGTAATTTGAGCATATGTGGAGAAGGCTTGTAGAAACCCCAGTAGAGAGAGTAGTCCAATAGTTAGAGCTAGAGAGAGGTCTAAAAAAACTGTAAGTGAATGAAACTATTAAAAGATTTAGATTTTAATTGTTTGAACATAAACCTGATTTATGGGACGATACTATGGCATCATTTGATCCATGTAGCCGACCCCCTTTAGTAAAACAAGACTTGGTTGTCATTGTATTATGAGGATTGTTTGTCATATTTCGACCATATTGGAGAACAAGAGAAGATTAACTGTTCTTTGAACTAGTGATTCAAACTGAGAAATGTCGTAGGCTTCATACAAGGTATTTACAGTATCAGTCAATCAAGAGCATGGCAATTTGCTGAATAAAACTTATAAAATGATATGTATCCAAAATAAAGCATAATTCCAATGTATGAAGTTTCTAATGAAAATGATTAACCCCAGTCATAATCATGCAAGGATTAAGATTTCCTTTTGATACTAAAACCAAGGTGAGGCCTAGAAATTGACATTAAGGGTGTGTTTGGTATGGAGGTAAAAATGGGGTGAAAATTTCATGGATAAGCTCCATGTATTTGTACTCCCATATCAAACACACCATAAAAATTAATACTACCTTTGTTCTCAAATGATTGTCCATTTTTGAAATTTTATTTTTCCACAAATGACTACCCTTTTAGGAAATGTAGAAAATATTAATTATTTTTTTCTAATTATACCCCTAGTAGTGGAGGACAGAGAGTAAGTGAAAAGAATTGTATGAGAGATAATTAAGTAGTAAGGGTAATTTTGTTAAATATACCTAAATTTCTCTAATATTTAGATTTTTCTCTCATTTTTTTAATATATATGCATATTTAAAACTGGACAGATATTTGAGAAGGGAGGCAGCATGACCCAAATGACTCTACTCAAAGGAAAAGAGACTCAAAATCTCCAATGCTTGAGAATTAGAATTTTCCATTGCATGCCTTTCTATAGGTCTTCAAATACTGCTGCTAATGCCCAGAATCCTCCATCATAAGGGATGTAGATTGTACAGGGACATTTATAATTTTAACAAAATGATAGCTGAAGTTTCTGGAACCATACTACTATATTAAACATGCAAATTTGTGTTAAATTTGCTGTCTGTCTGCCTCTCTCTCTCTCTCTCTCTATATATATATATATACATGTACACTTGATAATTGTAGTTTTATTCTATAAAGAAACTATCTGAATATATTTAATTTATGTCCATTAAATTTTAATACTTGTGTCCTTAAATCCTAACTTTCTTACTTAGGATGTGATTAGCAAAATGGGCCATGCCTTGAGCGAATGGATTTATATAGGTGGTGTCAAAGCTTTTGCTGATGGGTCATTGGGTTCCAATAGTGCATTGTTTTATGAGGTGAGACCAAGCATTCAAATTTCCCATATAAATTTTCTGTCAGTAAATATTATAGTTTTAAAATCTATTTATTGTTGTCCATATTCTGTGTCATGTTTTTCATTTGATATGGGTGGAAGAGGGTTGACAAGGAGAACCTGTCTTTAGATAGAATTTTAGCTCTTTGTTTAACCCTACTCATCTAATCATGTAGTTGTGATGGGATTTACTCTGGTATTTCAAAATTTTGTAGCCATATGTTGATGATCCCGACAATTATGGCCTACAAGTGACAGAAACTGAAACTCTTCTCAACATGGCTTTGGAGTCAGATTTATCTGGTCTGCAGGTTATTTATTCTGCTGTTAGTACCAATCTCTTTTGTGTTTATATCAAATCTCAGTTACCAGCTAGCTGCCTTCCTGTTGATGTCTTTCAGGTTGCAATTCATGCTATAGGGGACAAAGCAAATGACCTGGTCTTGGACATATATGGCTCGGTTGCCTCTACAAATGGAATGAGAGATCGAAGATTTAGGGTAACATTTTGTTAAAACATGGAAAGCTTCAATATTTTTCTATACTTATTGCAAGTTGGATGTTGCGAAACTTTTGCTTTAGCGATACAATTGTAAGATAATCATTGTGAAGTAAATCAAGCTACTGAAACTCTTGGTTTCAGATTGAGCATGCCCAGCATCTGGCAACTGGAACTCCAGGCCGATTTGGCAAACAACGGGTTGTTGCTTCTGTGCAGGTTTGCTATGATCATTATGTTGCGGCTTTCCTTTTCGCTCTTCTCCCTCTTAAAATGATACTATAACCATCACTAGAGTAGCTGCAGTGTGCAATTAAAATGAGAGCGTTTGCCACATATGTGCTAAATCCGGTAACTATGGGTTCTCTTCCTTTTTTACAATGATTCTATCATTTGATATTCATTCGATCTTGTTCTTTTTTTTCTTTTTTCTTTTTTGTAAACCAATTCAAGTGTCTTGCAAATCCCTAGAACATAACAAAAGGTAAAGGCAAATGAAATACACAAATAAAGTTCTATCTTACATTGCTGAAAGTTGATATTGTATATGTTGGTGATTAGCGACTATATTTGGAAGGATATTCTGATATCAGAATATTCTATTTAATTCCTTATTTGTACAGATTAGGAAGAATAGAATCTTTCCTTTATTAGGTAGTCAATATCTTTGATTTATTTTCTTATTTAAGAGGAGATTGTTTCCTCCTTTATTTAGAAATAGAATCAGTTGTACAAATTTTTCTCAGGCCTATATATTTTTGGCCTTTGTAACCTATTCAAGATATAGAAAAATACTTTTTCTACATGGTATCAGAGCACGATTTGAATCATCACCACCAAAACACCCTTTGTCCCATGGCTGACAAAGGCGAAAAACCAGAAGGAGAGGCCAAGATGGAGACTGGCGGCGCTGTCCTAGCCAGTCCAATCGAGGCAACAAACCTCCCAATCATAGGCCATAAATTGAATGGCCACAACTGTACCCAATGGGCTAGATCGGTCCGTCTCTTCCTCCAAGGAAAGGGAAAGGAGGAGTATATCACTGGTGAAGCCAAGAAACCAAAAAAGAGTGAAGCCAAACTCAAAACCTGGAAGCTGGAAAACAGCCAAGTGATGTCATGGCTGTTAAACACCATGACTAATGAAATTGGAGAAGATTTTATGTATTTCAGCACTGCAAAAGAAATATGGGATGCAGCGCAAGAGACCTACTCAGATGTGGACAGCACATCAGCCATCTTTGAGATCAAGAGTCTCATTCATGACTTAAGACAAGGTACCTCAATTGTCACAGAGTATTTTAATACTCTCACACGATATTGGCAGCAATTGGACTACTAGGAGACTAAATGGAGCTGCGCATAAGATAGTATACAATACAAGTCTCTTGTTGAAAAGGAACGAATTTAGAAGTTCCTCCTTGGTCTAAATAAAGACTTTCATGAAGTACGTGGAAGGATACTTAGGAAGAAACCACTTCCAAAGGTCTGAGAAGTTTTCTCTGAGGTCAGAAGAGAGGAAAGCCGAAGGAAGATCATGCTAGGAGGCCCCCTTGCTGTTCAAATGTCTGAAAGCTCAGCCTTGGCTGCAAGAGGGTCACGGCCAAACCATCAGCAGAAAAAATCCAGACCTTGGTGCGAACACTGCAAGAAGACATGCCATACCAAGGATCCATGCTGGTTCCTCCATGCAAAACCAGCAGATGGTAAGCCCAAAAGTAGAGAAAATAAAGCGACACCTCTTTCCACACACTAGAAGACACAGCTGTAAAATGCCGTGCACTTGAAACTAGCCCTTCAAAGAAGCATGATTGAGTGCTACGAAAACTCCTTCAACAGAGCATGAAAACATAAAGTACCAGCAGCACTGCCTCTTTGGCACAGAAAGGTAATTGTTTAAATGCTTTATCAACACGCAAAGGAAAAACATTAGATTGGATTGTGGATGTGGGAGCCTTTGACCACATGGCGGGGGATATTAATACATTTAACAAGTATTATCCCCACATGAAAATGCTACAGTCAGAATAGCAGATGGTACTCATTCTAAAGTGGTTGGTAAAGAATCGGTTATAGTGTCTAAGGATATCATCTTAAAGGATGTTCTCTTTATTCCTAAACTCAATTGTAACTTGCTGTCTATAAGCAAACTGACCAAAGATTTGAATTGTGTTACTAAATTCCAACCTCATTTGTGTGAATTTCAGGCTTTGGATTCGGGGAGGAAGATTGGTAGTGCTGAAGAATGTGCGGGGCTTTATCTCCTACGGGTTGATGACTCCAAGAGTAACCAAGAAGGATCAAAATCTGCTTGTGCAGTGACCTTACCCAAAGCTGAGTCTGTAATGTTATGGCATTATTACCTAGGTCATCTAAACTTCATGTATTTGGAAAAATTGTTTCCATCCTTGTTCAATAAAAATAAAAAAAATTTTTCCAATATGAAGTGTGTCAAATTGCTAAGCATACTCGAAACATTTATCCCACACAACCATACAAACCATCTTAACCATTCTCCTCAATTCACAGCGATGTTTGGGGACTCTCTAGAATCAACAATATCACTAGTTCTAGATGGTTCATCACATTCATTGATGACCACACAAGAACAATGTGGGTGTTTCTTGTAACATCCCGATTTTTGAGTTCCAACTTCGGGTTGATCAATTCCCATTTCTGACTCTATCTTCGAATTCCAGACAGACGGATTATTTCCGAGTTCCGAGTTCCGAGTTCATCTTCATGTGTTATCCGATTTTCGATTTCACCTAATTTTGATTATTCTTTATTTCCGACTTCATGTTCTAGTTTGGAGTTGAATGTGGCTTCCGAGTTCCGATATCTGACTTCGAGTTAAAGTATACTGGGACATGATTTCCGATCTCCAAACTTATTTCAAGTTTCCAATGAGATTATTCTCGATTTCCTTGTTCGACTTCAACTTTCAGCATAACCTCCGACTTTCGACTTCAACCAGCATTCATCATTTACTGACTTCCGACATAACTTCAAGTACAAACAACACGGACGTGATTACCGATATCCGGCTTCATGTTTCAAAGAAATGTACTCGATTTTCGGTCTCATGATGTAGCCTCCAGTGTCAACCGAGGCACCTGAGTTCCGACTTCAGACCTCATGTTTCAAAATAGTGTACGTGGTTCCCGACCTCAGAAGTTATAGTTTAACACAATGGTGCAAGTACCGACTTCGGATTTGAATATAACGAGTTTCGGCTTGAGAGTTGAACTCAATGGATATGAGTTCAAATTTTTGAGTTAATTTCCAGTCATACGTGATCTTCGATCTCCGAGTTTATGTCCAACATTGACATTCCGAGTTCAAAAGAGGAGTTCCGAGATTATATGATTGTGAGTTGTATGACTTCCGACGTCCGACTTTACTTCCAAGTTTCGAATAAACAGATAAGATTTCCTATAGTCACAAACAAGATGGGACGAGTTCCGATATCCGGTTTCAGCTCCAAGCTCAAGTAAAATGTCACGAGTTCCGACTTTAAGCTAATAGGGACGAGTTCCGATTTTAGGTAGACCGGAAGCGTATCTCTTTTTTGGAACGACGTGGAGAGCAATTTGGCCACAACAGTGGGAGACATGGCCGAACTTCAATCACAAAATTTCAACCAATCAACATTCATAATCCCAACTACCCCCATGTATTTAAGTCAGTCTCTCCCCTCATTTCTAACTGATCTACGCCACTCTCCCTCTCCCTCTTGTTCCAGCCTCCTTCTTCCTTTCTCTCAATCAACTCTATCACTTCCTCAAGCTTCACAAGGTTCTAACAATCCAAGTTTCAGCACTTAGCTCAAATCATACACCAAAGAGGTAGGATTCAATCTCCAATCTTAATTTCTCTAAACTGAGGATGCATGAAAGATTACTTTTCTATATATATTTGATAATATATTGGATGTATATGATGAATTATGATTGGATTAATATGAAATATTGAGTTGGAATTAAGGTTAGAAGAAGAAAATTAGGAGAAGTGAAAGTTTGGAATACTGTCTAGTTGAGGAATTTCACGGCAGTCCGTATGGCGGAGTGTACGGCTCTGCCTACAACCGGTAAAATCCGATGGAACTATTTTTAGATGAAAGTAGACATTTAGGGCTTTCTATAGATATATCATATAAGATTATTGGATTAATATTGAGAGAGATATGAATTTTTGAAGTTTGATCTAAGAATCAAGACTTTCATCCGGGTAGGGTGACTTGAGGAGGGTATAACTCACCCTACATGACTCCAAATTGAGTGAAATCAACTTTGTTAGAAAGCTTACACATAGGGGAACATCCCAATATGAAATTTCGAGTTTGTTAGGGCCCCAATTGTCCCCAGTGATTGGAGGAAGTTATCCTATGTCCAAACTGAGCCAAAACAAAGTAGTTCAAAAATGTCAAGTTTCAGGACTTATAACTCGAGCTATATTAAAGCAAATGGAATGAAACTTGTGGCAAATGAAAGGTTGTCCTGTTAGCTTCAATATGAGACCAATTTCGTATGATTTGAGGTTAGTTTCGATTTTTAGTGAATTTATACTTCCAGGAGTGTAATTCGGGCTAGTGACTAAATAAGCTGAGGCAAAATTTAAGTATCTTGAGTTATATAGATCAAAATGACATGGGACCAAAGAGGTTAGAAAGTAGATATATAGAACTATGACATATCCAAAATTTAGGTTTAAATAAGTTGAATAAAAATAAAGGTGGATCATATGAAATTCGGGCAGAACTGAATAGATTGGCAAAAGTGACCCAATTGATGATTTCACAAGTATTAGTGAAATATATAAGGTTTGAGTCGAGGATTACCAGTTTTACATTGATATATATATGTTAGATGGATTATATTCCTGTGACTGATTTGTCCGTGAGAACTGGCACTATTCATGAAAAAATGGAACTGATTCGTTATGCTGCCGGATTTACGGCAAAAGTCTACGAAACTAGGAATATTTACATGCAAGGGTAAATTTAAGTATGATATATGCAACGGTAAATTTAAGTATGATACTAATTATGACGTATATGGAAATAAAGGATGGAGCATATGTATAAGTACATTCAGCATGCCTATGCATGACCATGTGTGAGAACGACAAGACATGAGGATATTAAATGTGAATCCCTTCACTCGGAGGCAGTTAATTGAGATCCCTCCCTGTGAAGGCAGTTAAAGGATAAAATATGAATCCTTCCAAGACTAGAGGCACGTGAATCCCCTTGTGGGTGAGTCGGTGTGACAACGGTCACGGATGGAGCTGACAAGCTCACTCTAAGGCCAGGCTACCCAAAGGCAATAAAGGCTAAATACTAAAGACTAAAAACCAAGATTAAAACATATGCAAGCACCCCGCTCACATGAGGCATGACATCGACCCAGCTAGTGTAAGTATAGGGGATAGAACTTACATGAGGCATGGCATGACCAGTGGAGTGTAAGTGTCGAATGAAGATCACTATATTCCTGAGAGCGTGACATGGCGATTCTGCCTTTCGATGGGGGTATGACATGGCGATCATACTCTGGAATGTGGCATGTAAAGATATGATGATGAGTCTATATTCCTAAGGAACGTGATATAGCGATCACGCTCTGACGGGGTATGACATGGCGATCATACTTTGGAATATAGCATGATGATCCCACACCCTAAGGAGTATGACATGGTGATCACATTCTGATGGAATATGACATGGCAATCATACTCTGGGACATGGTAGGAAGAACATATTCCTAAATAATGTGACATGGCGATCACATCTTGATGGGGTATGACATGGCTATCATACTCTGAAATATGTAAAAAGTAAGGAAGATAAAGAAAGAAAAGTAAATTCCATGTATCAGTATAAATTCAAGTTCCAGTAAAGTATATGTACAAGTTATGCTTCTAGTACACTGATGCTATCATACTTTATTGTATTTCAGTTATCATTCCTAATATAATTCATGAATTGATTTTTATGGGTTTTTTTCCAAATGCCAAGTGTATGATTAAAATAAGCTTTGCTTCGAACATTATATTTTCGAACTATATAAAATTAAACAGTTTGTAAAGCATGTTCACCTTTTTTTTTAATAAATTGAAGCAAACTGGAGATGACAACGATGGCATTCTTTATGATAATTAGAGAATCCTACTGGGAATTTATAATTCTCGCACCTATTTCCGTGTTGTCTCCAGACAGTTCAAGAAGCTCCGAAGACGGCCAAAGTTGCTGTCAGATAAGGTCCATTCAGGGTAATAATGTAACCTCAGGGAGTATGGTATGGCTTAGCATAATCTGCATCTTGGGAGGATGTTACATTTCTCATGAAAGAAAAATCAAAAGTAAAGAAAATTTTTGAATACTTCCACAACACAACACCATAAAGACACAATTCCAGACAGGCATCCAAGGGCTCAGAACGGACAATGGACGGGAATACTACAACTCTATCCTAGGTTCCTATCTCCAGAAACATGGCATCATTCATCAAAGCTTGTATGTCAACACTCCACAACAAAATGGAGTTGTCGAACGGAAAAATCGTCATCTCTTGGAAGTTGCTAGATCATTGTTGCTGGCCACTAATGTCCCCTCAAAATGTTGGAGAGATGCTATCCTCACAGCCACTTACCTTATAAACCGAATGCACTAAAAAATCCTAAACTATAACATTCCTTACTCCACCTTTCAAACCTTCTTCCTAAACACTCGTCTTTTCACACATATCCCAATTAAAAATATTTGGATGCTTTGCCTTTGTCCACAATCATCAATCGAACCGAAGCAAGTTTGACCCTACATCAATACTTTGCATTTTTCTGGGTTATTCACCAAACCACAGGGGCTATAAATGTTATTCTCCCTCCACGAAAAAGTTCTATCACTCGATGGATGTCACCTTCCATGAGGACAAGCCATTTTTTTTCAAAACAGAAACTTAGGAGGAGAGAAGACAAAATGATTTTCAGTTTTGGAAATTCAGGGACACTAGCATCCTTGAAGGAGAACAAAATGCAACTGTATGTGATGAGGAACCAGACCTGGAAACCAGCTGCCTAGCTGAACCCAAAGCAACTGAACCAGAAAATGAAGCAGTAGAACCAGAAATTCCGCTTGCAGAACCTGAGGCAACAAATAAAAGGCCTACTGCACAAGCAAACAAGCCACTTCTTGTATACTTGCGAAGACAGAAAACCCAAAAGGATCAAGAGCCTTCCGCACTTCCAAGGCAAGGTCAAGAATCTAACCGAATATCAAAGCTTGGAGAAACTCACCAAGGTAACATTTTTCCCACTTCCTCACAGTCTGAAATTTCTACCCAAGAAGATATTAAGCCCGTTTGGATTGGCTTTTTTCAAGAAAAAAGTACTTGTTTTTTTTTAAACAGTACTTCTATAAATTTTTATAGGTGTTTGGATGCAATTTTTTAAAAAAATGCTTCAATTAAAAAAAATTAATTTACTATTTTTTTTAAAGTTAGGAATACTTAGCTTTTAAAAAAAGTAGAAGCAAAAGTAGTTTTTAATAAAATTATTTTTAAAAAGTATCCTTTATTTTTAATTAAAATTACAATACATATTATTCATTTCTTACCCCTTATCAAACCTTATTTTTCTTTCCTCTTTTTGAATGTTTTTTTGTAATTTGGCCATAAAAAAGGTACTTTTATTCTTTTGTATCCAAACAGATTTATAAGTACTTTTAATAATTAAAAGTACTTCTTATATGTCTATCCAAATGCAAAATAACATTTTCTAAAAATTAAAACTCTACTAAAAAAAGTTAAGAAAAAAAAGTCCTTATTTTAAAAGCTTATCGAAACTTAGGCTCATTAATCTGCCCATTGTTGTTAGAAAGGGTGTGAGGTCTTGCACTCAACACCCTATTGGAAAATTTGTGTCTTATGATAGATTGTCACCAAACCATGGAGCCTTTGTGATAGCAATTGACAGCATTCAAGTACCAAGGGACATACATGAGGCATTACAAAACCCAAAGTGGGCAGTAGCTGTAAAGGAGGAAGTTCAAGCTCTAGAGAAAAGTGGAACATGGGAAATTTCAATCTTGCCAAAAGGAAAGAAAACTGTTGGGTGCAAATGGATTTTCTCTGCTAAGTACAATGTTAATGGTAGTTTTAACAGATACAAAGCACGTCTAGTAGCCAAAGGATGGCGAAGCTAAATTCAGTTCGAGTTATTCTGACTCTTGCAGCAAATCTTGATTGGCCTTTGCACCAACTTGACATCAAGAATGCATTCCTCAATGGCGAGCTAGAAGAAGAAGTCTACATGAACATTCCCCCCGGACTTGAGACCCCAAGAACAGCAGGCAAAGTGTGCAGACTTTACAAGTCTTTATATCGGCTCGAGCAATCACCACGAGCATGGTTTGAAAGGCTAACCCGAGTTGTCAAAGGAAATGGCTTTGTTCAATGTCAAACAAACCATACAATGTTTGTTAAACACTCGCTAGAAGGAAAAACAACATTGTTCATTGTGTATGTTGATGACATAGTCATCATTGGGGATGACACTAAAGAAACTGAACCGCTCAAGAAACTCCTAGCTAAGGAATTTGAAGTGAAGGATCTAGGAAAACTAAAGTATTTCCTAGGAATGGAGGTAGCTCGATCAAGAAGCGGAATCTCTATGTCCTAGAGAAAGTATACCATGGACCTTTTGAAAGAAATTGGTATGTTGGGGTGTAAGCCAGTTGACGCCCCAATGGATCCAGCAAAGAAAGGTGGGGTAGAAGAAGAGAGTCCTCCAGCCAACAAGGACAGGTACCAAAGGCTTGTGGGAAAACTAATCTATTTAACTCACTCAAGGCTTGATATTGGCTTTGATGTGAGTATGGCAAGTCGGTTTATGAACAATCCCACTGAGTTTCATATGAAGGCTGTAAACCAAATCCTCCAATACCTAAAGGGGACTCCGGGCAGAAGATTACATTTTGCAAGGAATTCTAATAGAGACATTGAGGTGTACACTGATGCAGATTGGGTAGGATCAGTCACTGACCGGAAATCCACCACAGGTTATTGTTCATATGTTTGGGGAAATTTGGTCACATGGAGGAGCAAAAAGCAATTGGTAGTTGCTAGGAGCAGTGCTGCAGCAGAATTCAGAGCTCTTTCTCATGGTACTTGTGAAGGGATATGGCTCCAAAGAATGCTTAAGGAGCTCAAAATATCCTCAACCTACCCTATGAAGATCCTATGTGACAACAAAGCTGCTATTAGTATTGCCAAAAATCCAGTTCATCATGATAGAACCAAACATGTGGAAATTGATCGCCATTTTATAAAAGAAAAGATTGAAAGTGGGGTTGCTAGTCTAGAGTACACACCATCCAATCAACAAACTGCAGATATTCTGACTAAAGGTCTTCCGAAAAACACCTATGAGACTCTATGGTCCAATCTGGGTATGGTAGACATCTACCACCCATCTTGAGGGGGAGTGTTGGTGATTAGCGACTATATTTAGAAGGATATTTTGATATCAGAATATTCTATTTAATTCCTTATTTGTACAGATTAGGAAAAATAGAATATTTTTTTTATTAGGTAATCAATATCTTTGATTTATTTTCTTATTTAAGAGGAGATTGTTTCCTCCTTTATTTAGGAGTAGAATCAATTGTACAGATTCTTCTCAGGCCTATATATTTTTGGCCTTTGTAACCTATTCAAGATATAGAAAAATACTTTTTCTACAGTATATATAAGACACTATCATAAGTAACAGTGCCTTCAAATCTCAAGAACATGGATTTTCCAAATCTACCAATGCATTTGGTACATAAAAGTTCATTTGTTGCATCTTTAGGGAAAAGCATTGGAGTCTAGTGGCCAGTAATCTCATTCTGTTGCATCAAGAAAGTAGTTCCAAATGTTATTTTCAGAACTCGATATTTGAAAATCCTAGAATTTGCCACTGTTATGAAACCTCTTCTTTTCGCTACTGCGTTCCCCAAAATGACCAATGCCTTTTTCCTACAATTTGGCTGATTCTTGTCCTGGCCTCAATAAGTGATTTAATATGAACCCTTTGGTATGTACTATGCCCACTCCATTAATATATTTAGACAGTATAAACAATGTCCTTCAAAAGTTTTGTAACGGTTTCTCATTTCCATTCATCAACAGCCAGATCACTTACTGGATGATGCTGACTCCGCTATTAAAAAGCTTGGCAAGGATAGGGCTGAAAACGAATCTTTTTTATTTCGGTCGCTCTTGGAAAACAATGCATTAGTGGCATTTGGTTCTGACTGGCCTGTAAGTATCTAACATTGTTTAGTAATCAATACTCATCACTATGCGCATTTTAATTTTTCCTAGCACAAATTAGTTAAAAGTAATTTTGCAAAATATTGTGTCTCTGTTTTACAGGTGGCAGACATAAATCCCTTAAGTAGTATGAGGACAGCAATGAAAAGAAGGCCTCCCACATGGGAAAATGCATGGATTCCATCAGAATGCGTTTCATTAGATGATGCAGTAAAGGCGTAAGAATCATTAAAACGCTCTTGTTCAGATTTTATGTAGCTTATTGATATCTTATCGGTTTTATTGCTTTACATGTGCAGAAGATTTTCCTTATTTGATTATTGACTTAAGTTCTTTATGATTTTCTACCTGTGGCCTGTGGGATGTGGCAGTGGTAGACAGATCTCACACCAGTTCACCAGTCACAAATTCACGGGAATAACTAGAAAATATGATACTTAATGTGATGAGGGCTATTTTAGGCGGAATGGTGACTTGGGAAAATTTTTTCAAATGTCAATAATAAATAAAAAGACTTTTCTGGGTCTTGTTGGTTTGTCAAACTTTGAAAAGGACTCAAAATATCCATGGCATCAATGTCATGATGTGGAATTGATGGCCTTCACATCCTTACTTAGAAGAACATGGGACTTAGGCCTCGTTTGGGTAAGCAACTTTAAGGCCTTATGTGAAAAGAGCTTTTTAAAAAGGAGTTGTATCAAAAGTAACTTATGAATTAGTTATTTAGTGTTTGGATGAGCAATCACAGAAGCGCTTGGTTTAGTTTATAGTGCTTTTTTCTAGAAAGTTGTGCAAGAAACTTGTTAGAGAAACTAAATATTTCAACTTTCCAAAAAGACTAAAAATGACTTTTGAGGATTGAGGAAGTCATTAGTTGTACAGCAATTTGGTCCAAACAGGTATAAAGTGACTTTTGATTATTAAAAAGTTATAAAAGGGATAGAAGTAGTGCTATCCGAACGCACCCTAATAATGACTTGAGCCCAAGGCCCCAAGCTTTTATGGAGTATGACAATAACATCCTATTAGATGTAATCTGTAGGATTACATACTTCTTAACTCTAAAATCAATGCATGTTCATTAGCACTCATTCCTATCAGAATTTGGTAACCGTTGGTGCATGAAGCCATGAACTCTTAATTACTGGAGGCCACTTATTTTCAGTTTTTGTACGTTACAGAAATTTTTTATCCACATAATGCTGCTGTCATTTTGTTATTCTGTTTTCTAGATAGTGTTAGATGGTTACATGCTCACAACTTCTTCGCATGATAGTTTTTAACTACTTGCTCAAGGTGTTCTTTCATTCAATGCTCATATTTCATTTTCAACATCATATACATGATTTTCTTTTTCCTTTCATGCATGATTCTGAATCTCTATCACCCTGACAGCTACACCATTTCTGCTGCCCGTGCGAGCTTCCTTGACAAAGATCTGGGGTCCTTATCTCCAGGAAAACTGGCAGATTTTGTCATATTAACCGCTGATTCATGGAAAGAGTTTGCTGAAAGTGCATCTGCATCTATTGAGGCAACATATGTTTCTGGTGTGAGCATATCCTTGAAGGTATTCCATTTTCAATTAGATAATCAAATGTGCATACTAAGGGTGTGTCTGGTTTGGGGGGTAAAAATATGGGGTAAAATTTTATAAATGAATTCTATGCATAAAATTTTTGTTGCTTATGTTGGTGACATTCAGCCATTCAGGTGCTCCTCAACTTGCCGGATTGAAACGTGTCTTTTCACCATGCTCTTTGAGAATCAAACTTTTGTGCCGACTGGCTTGCAAAGATGGGAGTTCGCGGGCATGATGCATTCACTGAGTGGGAGTATGCACCTCCCGGGTTGCAGCACTTGGTGATGTAACTAGGGCTTTATTCCTTTTTTTATTTAATGAAGTAGGGCTTTATTCCATAAAGTATGGCTTGTCCTTTGTTTCAGATGGTAAATATATAAAAAAAAAAAAAGTACATTGCAATTTGGAAAACATAAAAATAAAATATTATTTATATCGAAAAATAATGAGTAAAATCTCAAGTTGATTCTCAAAAGAATTGTGGAATATTAACTTGGACTTCAAAAGATTTGTCATATCAATTGACATCTAAAAATTAATTTCTATTTCATATGAATTCAAACATTAGCCTATATGAAGAAAATGTTAACTAATGTCTTATATGTCAGGTTATATAATGAAGTGTCATGCCATTTGCTGAAATAAATTCTATATTAGTCCTCAAAAATGTTGTATGATATCAATTTAATTCTTGAAAAATTAATTTTCATTTGTTTTGGGAACTAAATTGATTTTCTACAATTTTTTTAAAAACCAGTTTAGGGTCAATTTTGATAGATATGCCACATTATCACATAACGTGACATATCAAATACCAATTAGGGGTCTCATCACTGTAGGGTAAGGTCTGGATTAATGTAACATACAAATGAATCTTTTGAGAATTAAATTGATATAATAAATATTTTGATTACTAGATTGATGTCTCCCAACATTTTTAAGGATCAATTAGGGCTAATTTGAAGTTTTACTAATAAATAATTGATATTGCACATAATAAGATAAGTAATATTACAAGCATTAATTGAAAAATATTCTTTTATACTGATAATGTGTTAAAATTAATTTTGATGAAAATTTCTCATATATTTCAACTCACATACTTTTCATGTATAAAAATAAAAGTAATTACTCGTGGTCTCAATAATTATTTATTATTGCAATTGTTAGGTTTCATTGAAATTTCTATTCGAATGAGTATTGTAATTTTTTTATTTTATTGATAGATTTAAATAAAAATTTAAAAATTATTATTTTGATAAGAATAATTTCATTTTAATAGTGATGAAGCGTAGAATAGCTAATTATTAATTAACAGATAAACCAATGTGACTTATAAATACGTATATCAAAATTTAATTGAAATATGAAAATGAGAAAATAAAATTATAAATAACTTTACAAAAGAGTGTTTGTAAATTAAAACTTGTTCCATAAATATTACAATAATAGGAAACGTTTATCATGACCCATTCCTATTTTGGACCACCCATGGACCAATAATTTATAGCCATGGAGTAATAAAGGAAAAAAAAAGTCTAATGGTTGTGATTGAACAAGGAGTATTTAGAATGCTCCACACAGAAATTTGGAGCAATAGTACTCTTAAAAAAATAACCTATGATAACAAGTTACCATTGTAAAAATGTATTTTATATTTTACAGTTTTTGTATTAATTAAGAAAGCCTTCTAATTATTCTTTTTGTAAACAAACCATTGTCTTTTCATAAAGTTCAATATAGATAGATAAATTAAGTAATCAAATCGGCCCTTCTTTTTCTTTCTTCTTTCTTTCCTTGGTCTTGTCTTGCATGAGTATTGTCAAAAGAAGCTATTATCTTTCTTGTTTGGAAGTATAATTTAGAGTATAAAATGTATTTATTTCTTATTAAATTTATATTTAGTATATTTTTTCAATTTATAAGTATTGTTAAGCTTTTTCATAAATAAAATTTTCTTTCTCATTAAAAAAAAATTTGGATGGATAAATTGACATTGGATTGATAATATATACTAAAAACAAATATGTTTTTACAAGTGGAGTGAAATCGATATATATCTCCTAGACTCCAAGCTTGAAGCAGCACCGACGGAGAATTACAAAGACATTTCAACGCTCGAGTAAGACTTAGAAATGGTAAAAATAGAGCAATTGTTACATAGGAAAGTCTCCGGATGCCCCGTTGAGATTCTCATAACTCCTTGGATATGGAGAAAGTTTGGATTCCCTTCAATCAAGTGGCGGTTTCTGATTTCGAGACTTGACCGAACGCCTTGAATAAGCTTGGTTAAGTCTTTTCTAGAGGGGCACGTGTTAAAGGCAAGTGGGTCAAGTTGTTCTCATTTTAGCTTAGTTATATGGCATATAGAATTTGTCCAAACCAGAAAATGAAATTAATCTAGTTAACCTAACATCCAATCTGATCAAAGTGCAATTTGATTGTTCCATGTAAGTATTTTAGTTTGATACTTTATTTCATGCCTTATTTTTTATTGTAGAGAAATTTACAATAATACATTTACAATATTACCTCTTCTCCCTTTCTCAATTCTCTTTCCACCACACCAAAAATCCCATCAAACATTCATCATTCTCACTCAAATTATCCACAAGATCGATCCTTGATACTTACGGATTATCTTTGAAGCTCTCCCTTTCCTCTTTTAGAGAGAGAAAGTGAAGATGGAAGAAAAATCACCACTTTCTTTCTGCTCTACTTCTTTTCTCTGCTTACCAAGGTAATTATTGAGCCCAACCTTTTTTGTTATACCATGGATTAGTTAAATCTATTTTGGATTTAAGGTTTGGCGAAGTGAGGAGGAGGTTAAGATTTTGGATTTGAGGATTTTGAGTGTGGAAGGTAATTTAGGTGCATTCTTGTATCTAGAAACTAATTTGTACTTGGTTTATGATCTATATGATATTAGATATCTTGAAAGGCAACCTTTTCGGCTCTTGGCATCATAAGCAATTACATCCTTGCTTGGGGAGCTACTTGTATTGATAATATATCTATAACTTATTTTAAGTATTAAAATTTTAGAAATGGTATACTCATGGTTGGACTCGTTAGATGCTAAAATTGAAGTAGCATTTTATCCAATTTCTTGAACGGCAGTATGTATTCTTTCTCTCTTTTATATATATGTGTGTGGAGGGACAAGCTCTTTTGGAAGTGATTTTCGATACTATGAGTAATCTGATAGAAAAGGATATATATTGTTATGTTACCAAAAATTGTGATTTTCTAAATCCAATGTTTTGAAACAGAACTCATGATATTTTAAGCTGAACAATCTAGATGTGTCTATGGGCTAAATGAATTTTATTTCTGGAAACACATATGTTTGAGCATTCTAATAGAAATTGATAATTAGCTTAAATGGGAATGTTTCTTTAACAGAACTATATGCTAATGACAGTAGACATTAGCCCTTGGTGCACCTTGGTAGAATCCCAGTTAACAGCGGGGTTGCTAGCCGGGCATGGGTGACCAAGGAGTCTAGAATGAATTATAAACACACTAGGAATGGGTTGTCAGGGCTGCCCAGATGTGAGGATTCAAACTAGGGATGGGTGTTGAAGGCGCCTAGTTGTGGATTGGATTTAGTATTGCTGGGGCAAAGTAAGGAGATAATTCTGGAATAGAAACTTCCCTTAAAAGTTACTGTTACTATACCTTCATTATGTATGATTTGTACAGTTATTTTCAAATGTTCTATGCTTATAACCAGAGAAGTTTATGTCTATTTGAATTCAAAATGGGATTTAATGAACTACGGATATTTTAGAGATATATCATATACAAGGTATTTTTTTTGGAAATCGTTATGGCATTTTCAATATATATATATATATATATATATAAACATGTTTACTTGAAAAATGATTTATAGAATTACAATAATATTGTGGCATTGCTAGTGGAAATTGTGTTTCAAGTTTTACAAACATGGTTGTTTATGAGTATATTTTCTTGATAGATTTATATTTTGCTAAAACTTATGTTTAGGCTTGTCCTACTCCTATTATAGGTATATTATCTGTCATTGAGTTGGTAGACTCACTCCTTATCCTTCTCTGTTTCAAATACAAATTTACCCAAGGATCTAATCTTCCTGCTACATGGTACTGGCGGTTTCCTTTCGGAGAGTCTCCTTGTCCGATGGCCCATTGGTAGTATAGACCCTTGGATAATTCATAATTGTAGTTGCTACTCGATGATACCTTAGGCAGGATCTAGGTTGGGTTGTTTTAATTGTGCAGGGATGACTTGTGTAACATTAAGAGCGGATGTATATATAAATTGGGATATGTAAACTGAAATATATATATATATATATATATATATATATATATATATATATATATATATATCAATGTTGAGCTGAAAAGCGGTATAAGAGGCTTGCTAGGGAATGTGACCCCTATGCACTGAGCACGGCTTAGGTTGGGTCGTGACAAAGGTGGTATCAGAGCATTAGGTTTCCCTATAGTTAATGGAGCAAGTGTCCTTTGATAGGATCACAACTATGTAAATGGAAGTGCACCCATTTCCGCATATTGTGGCACTATGAGAGACCTTTAGGATTGTCATGTCTATCTATTATTTGTCCTTTGTTCCTTTAATGCTCATAAGTCTTGATCTTAACTTCCTTTTATATATTTGTTTTGTTTAATGGGAAGGTTTTCCCTATGGAACTAAACTTGTGCATGCGGATTAATGAACATTCGGCTTTCGAAGTATGATTCAAATGCGATTCTTTCTTGAAGCAAGAGAAAATTTAAGATAAGGATGGACAAAGTATAAGGACGAAGAGAAAGTTCACTAGTGTGGTTTTGGCGACTTTGTAAAGAGTACTATAGGACAAGTTAATAAGCCGGGAGTATTGAGCCTATCCTAGGATTAAATTGTAATGGGAATTATGGAAGCAGAATTGATTACCTTTCTTGAAGAAAGGAACTATCATTAGCATAAAAATAAGTTTCATGATGGTAGTTAAGAAACAACAAGGATATTGCTCTAGTTAAGAGGATGTTAAGGTTTGAAATAAAGAATTACCTGAAGTTTAAAGGTCTTAAGGTTGAGTTTTATAGATTGTGGTAGCCAAGGAAATTGTTTGAGGTGTGATGGCCAAGTTGGTGTGTTTAGGAAGACTTAATAATGATTCCCCCCTCCCTACAATTAGATTGATTGGAGGTATGAGAGAAACTAAGGAAGGAAGCTAAATTATCAACACAGTTTGGTTAGATAGAAGTAGAACAAGTTGTTTTAGGTTAAGGTATGCAAAGATCAATAGGGAAAGAATTTCCAGAGGGCTGAATTGTAAATGATGAAGAACTTTATAGGGGAAACATACTAACTTAGATCAACATGTCAGGGGACATAATATTGGGCGTTATTATTTGCAAAGGATATCTATGGAAGGTAAGGCACAACATGAGTGGTTTTCATTATCACACCGAGCATGGTATAGTTTATGTAGAATAGGCTAGTAAGGTCTTTACACTTAATGTCCTAGCAGTAAGAGGCTCTATTAATAAGTTGAATAATTAAGATGTCGAGGCATATAGTAGTGATGGGAAATCCTACTAAGGAGCTCATGGGAATGCTTTTAGGTAAGGTTTGTTTGATAGACCTAAGTGTCTATTTTTGGAATGCTTGCATTACTGGAATGGAGAAAAGAGATACACAAAGAGGAAAGAACTCATGAACCAAAGGTAAATGGCAAAGATTGTAACTAGGATATTTAAGACTAGGATTAGTAGTATAGTTTGACAAATTGTAATCTTTCTTTAGTGGAGAACTATGTTTTATAAGCTTTTTGGTGAAAATTTGGGAAATGCCAAGGATTTGGTTCAAGAAATAAGAAGTAGAACCTTAAGGATAAGAAATACTTCAAATGACTGAGATTAAAATAAGTACAATTCAGAACAAGTAGTAAATTTCTTGTTGGGTAATATGTGATAATCGTGAAGATTCACATGGAGTGCACATGGATTAAGGAAAAGCTTGAAAGAACCCTCCCTAGAAGGATGTATCGGGATTTTAAGGACAAGAGACAAGGGAAATTGTCTCAAAATTAAAATTGGAGTGTTTTGTGTTGTTTGTGCAAATGAAAAGTGGTAAGTGATATTGGCCTTAAAAAGATTTGTTGCGGCCTTGAATTGTCTAACTCACATGTAATATTTAACTAGAGTATTTACCTTGAATAGGGGCATTGGATAGTAGAGACTCCATTATCTAGGATGGACTAGATAAGGCTACCCAAGATAAACAGTAGAAGTTAAACAAGTTATTAGAGGGTGTCAAGGAAGCTAGAATGAAAGAATGCATATGGAAAAAAATGAAAGAAGTGGTGATAAGATAATCTTTTGAGGTAATTGAACGTTAAGTATGCCCTGCATGGTCTACAATAGGAGAAGGAAGCTTGAAAATAGGAAAGAACTTCCACGAGTGTTGTTAACGCTTCTAGCATGATAGACAGTAGGAAGTTCCAAAGGAAGACTTCTTTAGTGAACAAGTTATATGCATACCTGATTTGACAATTGGACAACCGGAATATAGGAAATTTTGCCTTTTATGAATACAAAAACTTTTTGCCATGACCACTAGTGTTCTCTCTAATGCTATTATCTCAGTCTTAAATATAGCTTTTGCCTTTTATGAATATGACAGTAGAAGAATCATAGGATATAATGCCTTCCTTGGCCTTAACTTGAGTTTTAGCAACTAGAGTTTCATTATGCTCAGTAAAGAGGACGTTCAAGGAGAACAAAAGGTAACCCTTGTAATAAGCTTAGGCAGGGGATTGGTTTTAGGTTTAATAATGAAGCTAAATATTCTTAGAGGCTTGACATACTTTTTATGAGTTAAGTTGCATAAAGGTACCATGGAAATCAAGGAAAAAGAAAAGCTAGGCTAAGTTACTTGTAGGTACTTCTACAACTAAGTTGAAATGAATTACTCTAAATGATTGATTTACAAATAGAAAGGAGTTAGAAAGGAAAAGAGGAAATCCGGAGTATACTTAAGCATAGGGGAAGGCACGCTTGAGCGCAACGTTGTGCGCTCCAGCGTGTTGTCTATCAAAATGCAAGGAGTTTCTAGGTTTAAGTCACGCTCGAGCATGGCAGGTCACGCTCGAGCATACTACCATCAGAGCTGAGGGAAATCTGAGCTTGAACTATGCTCTAGCACAGCAAGTCAAGCTCGAGCATAGTCAAACCAATTGCCTAATCGATGTGATGCCATATTTAGCCTAGATTCCGAGTTCCCTATGTTAATTGTATGTGTAAGGGAAGAGCCCTTTTTGAAATTCGAGGACCAAATTTCTTAAGGGAGGAGAAAGTGTAACACCCAGTCCAGATTTTTGGGAGTTGTGGTCCTTTGTTCTTTCGAACCCCGCAACATGATCGGGACATTTTTTTGAGATCATAAATCCTAGTATTTGTTCCTTAGATATCAAGGAATCGAAGAGTTATTTTTAATTAGAAAGTTATAGCCCTTTCGTATTTAACCGAGAAGTTTAAGAAAATGCAAGTTTTTGAATATTTATACTAAAATCCAAAAGTTGGATTTTAATTCTTAAGGACTTTAATTTTTCTAATATTTTTATTGAATTCAAATAGGAGGCATTCCCTTATTTACATTTATGCTTTAAAGTTAATGAAGAATAAAAGAAAAAAAGGACATTACATTAACTTGGCCTAAGGGACATTGGAGATCAGCAGAGGAAAAGAAACCAAATTTAGGAACTTGGGAGCCACGCTCGAGCATAGCCCCCTCCGCTCTAGCGTGCTCCCAGAACAGGGCGAGGAAGGATTTGGAAGCAAGTTACGCTCAAGCGTAGCCCTTGCACTCCAGTGTGCCCGAGGTGGCATCAAAAATAAAACAGGGCTTCTAGCTCCACTTTCTTACATTTCTCCCAACTTCTCTCCCTCTTCTCCCTTTCTCAAATCTCTTTCCCCCACACCAAAAATCCTATCAAACTTTCATCATTCTCACTCAAATCCTCCTTGGTACTTCCAGATTATCTTTGAAGCTCTCCCTTTCCTCCTTTAGAGAGTCAAAGTGAAGGCGGAAGAAGAATCACCACTCTCTTCCTGCTTTACTTCTTTTCTCTGCTTACTGAGGTAATTTCTAAGCTCAACCTTCTTTGTTATACCATAAATTGGTTAAATCTATTGTGGATTTAAGGTTTGGTGAAGTGAGGAGGAGGCTAAGGTTTTGAATTTGAGGATTTTGAGTGTAAACGGTAGTTTAGGTGCATCCTTGGATATAGAAACTAATTTGTGTTTGGTTTATGATCTATGTAACATTAGATATCTTGAAAGGCAACTCTTTTGGCTCTTGGCATCATAGGCAATTACCATCCTTGCTTGGGGAAATAAGTGAGTTGATAATATATCTATAACTTATTTTAAGTGTATGTTAACTTTTAGAAATGTTATACTCAAGGTTAGAGTCCTTAGATGTTAAAATTAAAGTAGCATTTTATCCAATTCATCTATTCTTTCTCCATATATAATTAGAATTGATTTTCGATACTATGAGTAATCTTGTAACACCTTACCAGACAAAATACTATGCTTAAGTCATAATATATTACCGATAAGTTATTACGCGTGAGTGTCTAATTAAATTTTATTCTAATCCAATGATATTTACCTATAGAAGACTTAGTTGTCTATTTGTTCAATTATTTTGGTCGTAGAATAAACAATGGATTTATCGTCATAACAGAAAAAGAAAATCTACAGAAAAGACGGAAATACAGAAACTACTTCATATATATATATATTTTTTCAGAGTTTGCAAAAAGGAAACATAAACTGTACAAGGTATAAAAATGAGGTCGCTAGAACAAAATAAATCGACCTATCCCTACAAAGCAGAACCCTAGCTGGTCCCCATGGGACATTTTATTTACTAACAAGTCTAAGCCTATGGCCCAAAAATGCCAAAAGATGGTCATTCTATACATCATCATCTACTGTACTACATAACTCGTAAATGGATTCCGAAGAAAGGAATCCATTCGCTATACTGGCACCTGCTAGGGTGTAATCCACGCCCGGTGCAGAGGATGAGGAAAATGAGCTCGTTGCCTCTAATGGATCCTCTTCCTCATGAAGGCAGATAGAAGGACCTATTGAGGTGATGCCGCCGGTGATGCGGCTGGGGTTGCTGCTTCTGCTTCTGCTCCTGCTGGAGGTGGACAAGGGTGAGCCATATATATATCGGGATAGCGATGTAGGGTGCAGTAGGATTGAACAGTGGATGGGTGAGGGGAACAGCGAAGTCTTTGCTGAAGAACAAGTAAAAATGGAGACAGCGACTACAGGCAATATACACAGAATCTAGAACAGGATCGAGATGAAAGTGCAGATCGAGGAACTCAATGAATAGAATGTCCGTCGCTGCATTCTCTATGATCTGAGAATGACGCAGTAATACACAGTATTTGAAGAAATTCTCAATAGAAATTCTAATTCTACGCAAATCTGACCTTGCCATTATTCCTAGTTGTTTCAATTTTTATAATAATTTAAAATGGTATAACATAACTGTAATATTCAACTTCATTCATGTTATGGAAAACATAACCCGAAACAAAACTTAATTTAAATCAGTGTAACAAAAGTATAACCAGACATGTGTGCTAACATAGTTTGAGCAATAGCTATAAATCAAGCAATAATATAAACACAAGAAGTATACAAATAACTATGCAATTAGCTTAGGATTTAGCAAACAGAGCATGATATGTAAAATGGAAATGCATTTAGCTTTAGGGAACTTTCACTTATGTGACTTGTACTTTCCCACACTTGGTCTCTTGGGAGTTTTTGGCCATATACTATGGAATAATAGTCTGTTTCTCAGGACCAAGCTCGTTCCTATACAGAATTGCGGGGTTTACTTTTCCCGACTTTTCCACTGATCTATTCCCTTTAACCTTATTCAAGGGTTAGCCCAAGTAATATGGAATCTTTATATTCCTCATAATTTACATGCACATCTAATATTATGCTTCTTAAATAGCACATGTACATACAAATATTCCCCATAATACATGAATTCTCTGCCGAAATTTCGACAGTATAACGGATCGAGTCTGCTTCTCCATGAATAGTGTCAGGCTACCAGAAAGATCAATCAGACAACAATATCAATATATGAAGCCTCAAGCTTCTAACATTATATCAATAACATGACATTCCAACATAATTCGGATTTTTCTGCTGCCTCCACTCAATTCTACCGGATTTTGTAAATTTGACCATAATTTCTATTAAATTCATTTAGACCTAAATTTTGGATATGTTATAGTGCTATTTGTCTAGTTTTCAACTCTTTTGGTCCCATCTCATTTTGGTTTATGTAGCTCAAGTTATTTGAAATTTACCTTAGTCTATCTTACAACTAGCTAGAATTACACCCTTAAAAGTAAAAATTCACTAAAAATAGGAAACTAGGTGAAATCATACGAAACTTTTACCAAATTAAAGTTAACAGGACAAGTTTTTATTTCCAATAAGCTTCATCTAATTTTCATAAGTAGAGGTTGAGTTATAAGCTCTTGAAGTTGACCATTCTGGGTTGCCCTGTTCTAGCCCAAGTTGGACTTAGAGTGATTTCATTGAATTATTGGGAGAAATTGGGACTAAATCTAACTCTAAAATTTTTATGGGATATATCCCTATGTGTAAGCTTTCTAAAAAATTTTGTTTCACTCAATTTAGAGTTATGTGGAGTGAGTTATACCCCTTACAACTCGCACTGCTCAATATAGAATAGTAAATTTTAAAAATTCATAACTCACTCAATACTAATCCAATGACTTATATTTTATATGGTTAGAAAGCCCTAAATGTCTAGTTTCATATAAAAATAGGCTCACCAAGTTTTGATGGCTATAATTTGGTCCGTACAAGACAAACATACATACGCCGTAGGGTTTTCACCCAAAGAGCATCCTACTTCCTTCTATTCTCAAATCTTTCCACTCCAACTTCAATTCTAATTCAAACATACATGTTAAACCAACCCTAACTCATCATCTCTACCCAATATAGCATCAGAAATATGAAGAAAAGAAGAAGCCCAAGTAGCCCCAATCCATAGAAAATAAGAACAGAAATTAGAATCCTACCTTTTCTAGGTGTTGAACTTGTTAAATTTGGGTCTTAGGTTGAAGAAATTTGTTGAAGCTTGTTGGAGCTTGATGAAGATGAAGTGAAGATGAGATGAGAAAAAAGAAAAATGGAGAGGGGTCAATTGTTTATTAGGGCAGAATTATTCAAGGGAGTAGGAAGGAATTATTTGAAGACTTTTGGAGGAAGTTTGAATATAATTGGTGGATTTCTTTGTTCATTTTAATTTGATGTGGCTGCCCACTTTAAGGGCTGATATTGCACCACTTAAAGGGATGAGGTGGCTGAATCTTAGCCTTCCAACCTAGGGTTCTCACAATATAATTTCTATTGATTCGATTTGATAGTTTAAAATACCGAAATCTTACCGATTTTCTTTAAATTGGTAAAACAGTTTTTTGGAAAAATTCTATGAGGTCTCCTATTTTTCTAATCTAAATCCCTCAAATCTAATCTCTCTAAATGATATTTAATTGGCCTTACATAAATACTTAATCGAATTCTAATTAATCTTAATAATTTGATAAAAATCGAACAACTTGCTTAAAAATGATAAGATTTTTCGGATGTTACAAATCTAATAGAAAAGGATATATAATGTTATGTAACCAAAAATTGTGACATTTTAAATCCAATGTTTTGAAAAAGAACTCAAAACATTTTAAGCTAAATAGTTCAGATGAGTCTATGGGCTAAAAGAATTTTATTTATGGAAACATGATGTTTGAGCATTCTAGTATAAATTGATAACTAGCTTAAGTGGGAAGGTTTCTTTAATAGAACTATATACCAACGGCAGTGGATGTTAGCTCTTGTTGCATTGGTAAAACCCTAGCTAGTAGGGGGTTGCTAGTCTGGCATATATGGCCAACAAATCTAGAATGAATTCTGAACACATTGGAGATGGGTTGTTGGGACCGCCTAGATGTAAGGATTTACACTAGGGATGAATGTTTGGGCTGCCTAGTTGTGAATTGGATTTAGTACTGCTGGAGTCAAGTTGTCGAGGCTGCCCAATAGGCAGATAATTCTAGAATAGAAACATCCCTTAAAAGTTATAGTTATTATACCTTCATTAAATACGATTTGTATAGTTATTTTCAAATGTTTTATGTTTATATCCAAAGAAGTTTATGTCTATTTGAACTCAAAATGTGATTTACTGAACTAAGGATATTTTTAGAGATATATCATATGAAAGGTATCTTTTTCTGGAAACTTTTATGGCATTTTTAATATATCTATATATATATATATATATATATATATATATATATATATGAACAAGTTTACTTGAAAAAATGATTTATAGAATTACAATAATATAGTAAAGTTACAAACATGATTTTTTATGAGTATATTTTCTTGATAGATTTATATTTTGCTAAAACTTATTTTAGGCTTATTCCACTCTGTTATGGGTATATTATCTCTCATTGACTTAGTGGACTCATTCCTTATCTCCCTTTATGTTTTAGATACAGATTTACCCAGAGATTTGGTCCTCCCACTACATAGTAGTAGCGGTTTCTCTTCAGAAAATCTCCTCGTCGGATGGCCGATTCATGGTATGGACCCTTGGATAATTCATAATTGTAGTTGCTGCTCCATGATACAATAGGCAGGATCTAGCCTAGGTTATTTTTACATGTGCAGGGATGACTTTTGTAACATTAAGAGTAGATGTATATATACATTGAGATATGTAAACTGATTTGGATATATATATATATATATATGTGTGTGTGTGTGTGTGTGTGTGTGTGTGTGTGCGCGCGCGCGCGCCGTTTAACAGATTAAATCTATGTTGAGTTGAAAAGTGGTATAAATAGCTTGCTAGAGGATGTGTCCCCTATGCACTGGTTATGGCTTAGGTTGGGTCATGACAGTAATAGTAAAGGTAGTCAGTTTATTATGTGGTTAATATATATATATATATATATGTGTGTGTGTGTGTGTGTGTGTGCGCACGCACGCGCCGTTTAACAGATTAAATCTATGTTGAGTTGAAAAGTGGTATAAATGGCTTGCTAGAGGATGTGTCCCCTATGCACTGGTCATGGCTTAGGTTGGGTCATGACAGTAATAATAAAGGTGGTCAGTTTATTATGTGGTTAATATTTAACCTTACTTACCTAAGTATATGGCTAAATATTTGGCCAATATTTCTGCCAACTAACTAAGTGGTCAATTTTTCAATCACATATTATATTATATCACATGAATATAAAGTTTGTAATGAAGTTACTTAGTTCTCTAGCCTTTGAAAATCCTCATCCCCTTTCTTTCTTTGCTAACTCCCTGACGCTAGGTCTTGAGTTCCAATTTCCTGGTTTAACATGTTACATAACATGAGAGCTCACCCCTTTCTTGTCCACTTTCTGAGTTCTGAGCTTAACCTTCCTAAGTTCCCAAGTTCTGAGCTTGAAGTTAAAGAAAGAGGGTTTGCTACTCCTTTATACCCAGGTTCTGAGTTTAACATCTCACTCTTTCTTCCCAAGTTCCCGATCTCTGAGTTTACCTTGTCATTTACTAGAGGTGTTCACTTCTATTTCCCTAGTTTCTGAGGTCCGAGCTCCAAGTTTATAAAGTGACCCCGCTTAAACTCCTGAGCTGAGTTTGGGTTATAAGTCTCATCTTCAACTACCAAATTTTGGTGTCCATAATGCAGTAATTATTGGTGAGTTCTGATCTGCAGCACTTCCTTCCTGGATCTTTGAGTTCCACTCGCAATACTTTCCTCCTACGTCTCCGGGTTCCGATCTCAACACCTCCCTCCTAGGTCTCCGAGTTTATCGTATCACTCGACAAAAGCGGTCTACCATTACCACCATAGTTTTCGAGCTCCAGTTATGTCTTCCTCCCAAGTTTCCAAGTTCATAGTTCTAGTTTCCGTGAAGACTATCCCAACCCCATGGTAGTAAGTTCCAATTATCGACCTCATGGCATAAAGTCCTGATTTCCGTTCATCTCCAACTAAAGGGCGAGGACCTCTAGTTATGGATGTATGATGCCTTGATACCTGACTACCGTTATATGATTTCAGAGTTCAAAGGATGTTTCCACCTTTAATAGTGTTATTTATGATTACAGTTAAATCAGGATGTTACACTACTACCCACCTTTTAAAAAGAATTTGGCCACAAAATTCATTACTGCATGGATAATTCGTGATAATTTGTCTTCATGTTTGAATAGTTCTCTCTGTTTGCCCACCGGTTTGGGAATAATCCTTTATACTTAAACAAAGTTTGGTTCCAAAAGCCTTTTGTAGGGCTCTCCAAAATCTGGAGGTAAATCTCGAGTCTCGACTAAATAACATGATGGAAGGAATTTCATGTAGTCTCACTATTTTTTGAGTGTATAGGTTACCAATCCTTTCAAACAATAATTAGCTTTAATGGATAAAAAGTGGGCAAATTTGATTAATCTATCTACTATAACCCATATAAAATCGTACCCTGCAGGGGTCTTGGGTAACCCTATGATGAACTCCATTGAGATGCTTCCCCATTTGCATCGGGGATCTCTAATGGTTGCAGGATGTCATACAGTTTTTGATGTTCTATCTTCACCTCCTAGCAAACCAAACATTTGTTTACAAACTCTGCTATGTCCAATTTCATCCTTAGCCAAAAAAACATTCATTTAAGATCTTGATACATGTTGCCTATCCCTGAGTGTACAGCGAAGTTACTTTGATGGGCTTCCTCCAAATTTTTAATTTTGAGATTGTCACTTGCAAGGGCATGACGTCTTCCCTGATACTTCTATAGCCATCACCGTCTTGAATGAACCCCTTTAGCCTTCTTGCTTGAACCAAGGTTATGGTTTTGTTGGGGCTAGGCAATTTGACTCTTGAAGTTACTCGCTACTCTTATCTGTTTCAACTGAATGCTCTAGGAAGCTGCAGTGATTCCTTGGTTGATACTTTGGAAATTCTCTATCAACTCTGTTTCTTTAATTATCATCCACGACGCATATAAAAATTTTCTACTTAAAGCGTCAGTCACAACATTTGCTTGACCTAGATGATAGTTTAACTCGAACTCACAATCCTTGAGAAACTCAATCCTCCTCCGCTATCTCATTCAATTTTTTCTGATCAAAGAGATATTTTGAGCTCCTATGATGAGAAACTATCTCAAACTTAGCTTCATAAAGGTAGTGTCTCTAGATCCTTAAGGAAAACATTATTGCTGTGAGCTCTAAATCATGAGTTAGTTTGTTGATCTCATGAGGTTTTAATTGTTTAGAAGCACACGCAACCACCTTTCGATTCTGCCTCAACATGCACCATAATCCTTTTTTGTAAGGTGTTATAATAGACTTTAAATGGTCTATGAGAGTTTGATAACCCCAACATCGGTGTTGTGTCAACTTCCATTTAAACTCTTGAAAATCCTTCTTATATTTTTGTCGTCCACTCGAGCAGGGCAATCTTCCGAGTTAGTTGGATCAAGGGCTAGACTATTTGGGAGAAATCCTAAAGGAATCTCCTTCAATACCCAGCTAACTCCAAAAAACTCTTACCCTTTTTAACCGTGGTTGGTCTTTCCAAATTTAATACCACTTTAATTTTACTAAGATTAATTGAAACTCCCCCTTGTGATATTATATGGCCTAAGAACTTGACTTCCTTCATCCAAAACTTGCACTTCGATAACTTTACATAAAATTTCTGTCCTCTCAGGATTTACAGCACTATTGTAAGATGCTCCTCATGCACTTCTGTTATTCTTGAATAGATGGGCATGGGTATGTTATCTATGAAAACAATTACGAACTTATCCAAGTAAGGTCTAAAAATCTAATTTATATAGTCCATAAATATTACTAGGGCATTAGGTAGACAAAACGACATCACAGTATACTCATAATACCTATAGCAGGTTCTAATGATTGTTATGGGAATATCTTCACCTTGGACCCTAATCTAGTGTTATTCGGACCTCAAGTCAATCTTTGAGAACACCGTAGCCCCTCACAACTAGTCCATGAGGTCATCTATTCTAGGCAAAGGATACTCATTTTCAATGGTTACTTTATTCAGCTACCTACAATTAACACACAACCTCATACCTCCATCCTTCTTCTTCATCTCAGCTAACTCCAAGGGTGACCTTCAATAAGGTGCCACCAGTGTTGGTTCCATTCCCGGTATCAATCCGATGGGAAACTCATTCCCTTTTTGTACAGAAAATTCTAGAATGTCTCCGAGAAAGACATCTAGGTATTCTGTGACCACAAAATCTCACTCAATCTTTGCCTACTCTTAAGTACACTTGCTGAGAAGAGGATTGATGAGTTGAATTTAGATACTAACTTTATTCCTCATATTTAGTGTTTTAGTCCTCTTTGTTGCATGTTTGCTTTCCAATTACATGAATTTCATAGTTTGATGCTAATTTGCCTCTTTTACTAATTCTTGTGTAAATATGCCTTTTTCCTTGATTTTGTGTTTTAGCAAGTTCCAAGAGTTCCGGATCATTATAAATGTTGTTTTTGACTTGTAGGAACCTAACTTGGAGGGATTTGAGGCTTAGAAGTGATTGGAAGCTCAATTTCAATGTTGCTGAAATTTTAGCTTGAGCATGCTGCAAAGATCGGACCATAAATCTCTCATGACAAATCCAAATGAAGTAAATGAGGTATCCATTTTGAAGCCAAGAGAAAGATCTACAACTTTCATGAAGATATTGAAAGCTAATTCGAACGTTTTTGGGCTCCAACAGGGCTTGGAAGTGACTAAAATGTCTAATTCTGCATAATTGCTGTCAGGACCTTGCGCTATAGTGCAAATTGCAGCTGAAACAACTCTTGATTTACTTATGGCTGCGCTATAGCACAGCATGTTGTGCTATAGTGTAATAAGAAAAGTGCAGAACAGCAGAATAGGCATAATCTTGAGTTTTGGGCCACTTGGGCCCACTTTTGGAAAGTCAATTCACAGGAATTCATGTACTAATACCTAAGACTTTACCAAATTAAGTAACAAGTATCATTTTTAGGAATTTAGCTTTTCTCCTTAGGTTAGAATAAGTTAGTTTTTCTTTTTTTCTCTCCTCCTCCTCTCCTCTCTTCTTCTCATCCTTTTATATTTCCACCACCACTCTTCATTTTCTATTTTGGTTGTAAATTCCGATGGAGGAGTAAAGTTGAAAGCTAGCTTAGGGATTCTTCAAAAGACTTCAAGGGTTGTATCTTGAAACCTTACACTTTAATTTCAATACATGATATGTTTTCTCAATTCTTTGCCTCTTGTTCTTTTATATGCTTGCATTGAATGGTATTGATGTGTGGGTATGTAATTGGATAATTACTTGGGTGATTATTAATTGGTTGATTAATATGAACTTGGCTGGTTGAGGGTTCCTAATTATGAAACTTGATTGAATGGTACGGAGATTGAGGTTTATGATTGGGATAATATTGATTATTGTGAACACCATATTTTGTCCGAGATAAAAAAATAAAATAAAAAATAATAAAAAAGGAAAAAAATAGAAAAAAACAAAAAAGAGAAAGACAAAAAAAAACAAGAAAAAAAAGTTGGCCCATTTGCTTTTTGGAACAAGAAAATAGCCCAAGTATGAAATGTTTTGACCCAAAAAAAGAAAAAGAAAAAAAATCAAATCAAAATAAATGAGAACAAATTTGGTCAAATCTCTTAATTTTGGCATTTGTATTCAAATCAAATTAAATCCGCCAATTACCATTAAGGCAAAATTCCACATAGAATCAATCAGATTAATATCATTTGATCCCTTCAACACTTATAAATAGATCAAATATTGAGAAGAGAGTAGGGTTTTTTTTTAGAGAGCCAGCCATAGAGATTGCTAGAGAGCCTGAAGCACCAAAGCCGTGTTTGTGTAAGTGTGTGCACGTGTATTAGAGCAAAGGGAACTAGGATACAATCCAGTCTTTAGCGTAAGTCAGAGGTATAATTTCATTCATGTTCTTATTCTTAGTTGCATTTTAACATCTATCATATGAAAACGCATCAATTATTCACAATACCACCCACCCCAAAACGCACAATGAATGATCCAAGCCACCACTTTCAAGTCACCATCCTCCCTTCTAAACACACCACTACCACAGCCATAGTCCCTTAACACAAAACCACCATCTAGTTCTCTTTTTGAAATGATCAAGGTTGACGCTGCTCCCCATATCAATATTCACAGCTCGCCAAATTTTTTTTTTTTTTTTTGCCAAGGTTGTTCCTGTGGTACATTGCATTACGCTAGAGCTTGTGTGTGCCCTTATTTAATTATTTTTAATGTTTTGGGCTGACGCTGATCCTGTCCTGGTTCGTCATGATCCTTTACCAAGGATATCCCTATGATACATCGCCATTCTGCAGGAGCTGGCATGTGCCTCTTTTTTTTTTTTATGTTTTGTTGCTTTTTTTTTCTTTAAAACCAAAAAAAAAAAACAAAACGTTGGTTTCTTCTTCTTATCTTGAGCGTTACTTTTTTTCTTTCTTTTATTTCCTTTTTTTATTTTTTTATTTTTATTTTTATTTTTATTCTTTTTGGCTTTCAATTTTATTTTCTATTTATTTATTAGTTTTGTTTTAATACAAAATAAGCTCTCTCTTTTCTCAAATAATAACAATTTTTTTTATCTTTAAAATTCATGCAATGATCTCTAACATTGATGTATGGTTTGGTCATCCTCAAGGGTTATGAGAATTGTAAGGGTTCATTGTATAGCTCACGTTATCCTGAACTCTGTGTAAGAGTGGGTTTGTTTTCTTTCTTTCTTTTCAAATAAAATCTTTTCATAAATAAAATCGATCCAATCCACAATTATTTTCTACAAGAATTACGTGATTTTGAATTCCTCATTGTACCGGGGGATACTTAGGAGCGGTTAATCTCCGTCAAATCAAAAATTATATTTCTTAAATTTGGTTCAATTTTAATTCCTTAAATAATTGTAACATTAATTTCACTTCCTTTTTCGTTTGTAAATAATTATTAAATCAATTTCTATTTTTTTATTTTTGTAAATAATCATAATATTAATTGTACTTTCCTTTTCTTTTGTGAATAATTGTATATTAATCTTGTTTTTTTGGAATAGTTATCATATCAAGTTTTCTTTTCTCTCCCTTTGTAAATAATTACCATATTAATTTACTAGCCTTTTTTTTTCTTTTGTAAATAATTGTATATCTATCTTTTCTATTTTTTTTCGAAATAATTATCACATAAATCTTGCATTTCTTGCTTGTTGTAAATACTTTTCATATTAATTTTTTCTTTTACAAATAATCACTATATTAATTTTGCATTTATGTTATTTTGTAAATAATTATCATCTTAATTTTGTATATTCTCTTTTGTAAATAATTATTATATATTGCTTCTATGATCTTTGCTTTTCTTTTGTAAATATATATCATATTAATTTTGTTTTTCTTTTGTAAATAATTGTATATTAATCTTGCTTTTTTTTTGGAATAATTATCATATCAATTTGTTTTTCTTTCTTTTTATAAATTAATTATCATATTAATTTTTTTCTTCTCTTTTTGTAAATAATTGTGATACTGATCTGGCTTTTTTTTTCTTTTGTAAATAATTATTATGTTCCTAAGGGGAAAAAAATAGATATTATTATGATTATTAATTAATTTGCATAATAAGCTCTAGGGTAACCGTTGCAAAATGGATGTATTAGGGGTGCAGTGGGATTAAGTTTCCACCCTTCCCTATGCATAATTGGACTCCCGAATTCAATCTCTTTAAAAGACCAGTTTTGCAAAATTAAAAAGGTTTTTCCGATTTTTCCCATAATAAAAATTGGTGGCGACTCCATTGAAATTTTTTTTTCAATATTTTTGTTGTCTCTCGTCGCGGCGCCCTCCGGGCACGTTATAATAGTTTGGCGACTCCACTGGGGACGGTTAGAGAGTCAAGCCCATTAGAGTAAACTATGCAAATTATATAACTAAAATAATATTTATTTTTCCCCTTTCCTGTTTCTTTTCAATTTTTTGTGATTGTAAATAATTATTTTTGTACACAACTTTTATTAGTGCGTGTTTATTTTATTTGTAATTATTTCTCACTTAGACCTTAGGATAGTAGATTTATTTTTGTCTTTTCTATATTTTATATATATCTCAAACCTTAGGGTAGTTGATATACTGTATATATGTGTGTTCTTGGTCTTTTGCAGGTTTTATGCTTAGTTTTAGGGTTAAAAGGTTTGAATGCTCCCTTCACACACCTCACTATCACTTACCTCACACACTAATTGGGCTCTATACCCGAGCCTTGGAAATCCATAGGAGTAGAAGGGATTTTGACGAGGTTATTGTGAAGCTCACGCTTCTCTGACAGTCGTTGATTTTCCCGCTCAGATTTGCTACCGGAATTGTGAGCCTGCGCATTGTGACTCTTATGTCCCTGCGGCCGTGCTTACAAAACTGGGTCCTTATTTTTCAAATAAGGGCAATCTGGGAACTATGACTTATAAGGGTCTAGATTTGTCCAAAAAATCGTGCACAATAAAATAAACTAGTGGACTACCTAATTAGGGTTCAAGCCTCATAAGTAACCAATCACTAGGTTCCACCTTTTTAGGACACAAAGGAGCATACTTTTCTCATCATAAATAGGCAAAAATAAAAAATAAAAAAACTCATTGAACATGCATTTCTCATTTTCCCTTTCTATCCTTTCTATAGATTGCAACATGGCATACATACATAAGCCAAAAAAAAAAAAAAAAAAAGAATTGTTGAACTTGCATTTTTCATTGTCTCCCACCTATTCCATCCATACATTCACCACATGCATAGAAAAGCAAAAAAGCATATTTCTTTTTTCCATCTATACTTCCCATAAATTCATAGCATGCATAACTTGAAAAAAAACTCTTTGAACTTGCATACATTCACCATATACATAAAAAAAAAAAGCCAAAAAATCCCATTCATAATATTGTATATTTCCTTTTTCTTTCTATCCTTTCATAAATTCATAGCATGCGTAAATTAAAAAAAAAAAGCCTATTAAAACTTGCATTTTTCTTTTCTTCCCTTCCATACATTCACCACATGCATACAAAAGCAAAAAACATCTCAATAAACATGCATTTTCCATTTTCCATTTCCATGCATTCATTAGATTGCAACATGATATGCATACATAAGCAAAAATAAAAAAAAAAGTTGATCTTGCATTTTTCATTGTTTCCCTTTTCTATTCTTTCTATACATTAACCACATGCAAAAAAAAAAAAAAAACTCATTCATAACATTGCCTGTTTCCTTTTTATTTCTATCATTTCCATAAATTCATAGCATGCACAAAAAAAAAAAAAAAACTCTTAAAACTTGTATTTTTCCTTTCTTTCCTTCCATACATTCACCACATGCATAGAAAAGCAAAAAAAAAATCTCAATAAACATGCATTTTCCTTTCTATTTCCAAGCATTCATTAGATTGCAACATGATATGCATACATAAGTAAAAAAAAAAAAAAGAGTTGAACTTGCATTTTTCATTGTTTCTCTTTTCTATTCCTTCTATACATTAACCACATGCAAAAAAAAAAAAAAAAAACTCATTCGTAACATTGCATATTTCCCTTTTATTTCTATCATTTCCATAAATTCATAGCATGCACAAAAAAACAAAAACTCTTCAAACTTGCATTTTTCCTTTCTTCCTCTTCCATACATTCATGACATGCAAAGCCTCAAAAAAAAAAAAATCATTCACAACATGCATCTTTCTTTCATAACATGCATTGAAAAAAAAAAAACAAAAAAATGGTTCATATAACATGCATTTTTCTTATGCCTACAAACTTTCATGACATGCATTATGAAAGCAAAAAAAATCAACATGCATTCATCTTTAAACATTCATAGCATGTATTTTTCCTCATCTTTCTCGTACATAATAGCACACATTAATAAGCATTTAGGAAGAATTCGTCTAATCTGCATTTTTTTCCTTTATTTCTTCCATATTACTCATGCATATCATACACATTCTCTCATTTCTAACATACCTTTTTTCATGAAAAATAATTTTGGAAAGAGGATGCACCATTTTGTCTCTAAACATCGCTCGCTCAAGGAAAACTTTGTTCAATCCAAGTAGCTGTGTTTAAGAGTCATGGGCGGAACCAAAAAGAGAAAAAGAAAAAAAAAGAGGAAAAGGAAAAAAGAGATAAGGAGGAAGAAAGAAAGTTAGAAGAAGGGGATATGACTCAAGGAATCACTGAAGAGGAGATCATACAAATTTGGAAGTTGTTTCTAGCCTTGGCAAAAGCTGCAACCCTCGACCTTGATGAGTCCATCAAAGCTTTGGAAGATATGAAGAGACGTGTTTATTACAATGAAGAGGCATAAGACAATTAGTGATGTGAATCTTGATTTGACTTGATGTATCTTGAATATTGAATAATAGACTTTCATTGTCTTTATTTTGTATTTGAGATCCATTGGAGTAATGAAATGATTATGCATGATTTCTTCTTTCAAATCAACACATTATCTTTCATGTCTTGTCCATACATTCTCTCTTTCTTTTGCACCCTTTACGAGATCATTTCTTCCTTTCAGAATCTCTGTCCCATGTGGATAATCATGAAAAATCTATCAATTGATTCTTCTGTTATAATAGGCATGAACTATCATGAACATGATAATGGTCCTTAGCTATGCAAACAATTTGCTGAGATATTGAACTTAATGGCAAAATGGCAAGGTAGTTGTAATTGGAGAGCGAAATGTTACCCCACTTAGTCCAATTTAATTATCAATTGGGGCAATTGTATGTTTGTTGTATGAAGGTGAGAACTCCCAAAGAGTTGAATCTGATTAAGAAAAAACATTGAGTTGCCATGGGTAAATGTACCAAAGATGATGGGAAGAGCATTCTAACTTAAACAGTTTAGCTAGATGACTTCTCAACTCAAGAAGACAACTAAGATAGGAGGGCACCAAGAACTTCACAAGCTAGTGGAGTGCAATTGAAAAAAAAGGAAGAAGAAAGAGAAAAAGACTCGCTAGATTGAAAACTCAAAAATCGATCTAGGCAAAAGTTAGAGCCAAAAAAAAAAAAAAAAGTGAAAGCTCGCTAGATTGAAAACTCGAAAGAGCGATCTAAGCAAAAGTTAGAGCAACAAAATAAAAGTGAAAGCTCGCTGGATCGAAAACTCGAAAGGGCGATCTAGGCAAAAGCTAGAGCAACAAAATATTTGCTTGGTTGGAAACCCAAAAGGATGACCTAAGCAAATGTGCATCACTTAGAAAATCAAGAAAAATCTTCACCAACAAAGACCTTAGAAGAATGCTAAACTGGGGCAATTTGATTAATAGCAAGGGATCAATCATTTCGAGTCAACAATCAAAGGTCGATTGACTTGATGCATAATAAGGGATCGTAATCTTGGTCATGAATTCAGGTCTGATATAACTAAAGAATCAATGAAGTGGGTCAATCATGTGAAATCTGCATTGCAGTCTCTCTATACTCCATCTATATTTCCTTACTTGTCTATGTCTTGTGAACACTTCCAGTTTTGAACTTAATAAATTTGTCTTGTTCCTTTACTTTCCCTCTTACTTTCATTTTCTACTCTCTCTCTCTCTCTCTCTCTCTCTCATTATCATCATCAAAGGGTGCATTTTGGTTGGTTCATATGTTCTCTTTTAATCATGCATAATCAAAATATTAGATTTAGAATTCACATTGCAATGACAAAAAAGCAAAAAGAGAGAGCTCGCTGGATTGAAAGCCCGAAAGGGCAATCTAGGCAGAAGTTAGAGCGAAAAAAAAAAAAAAAAGCTCGCTAGATTGAAAACCCGAAAGGGCGGTCTAGGCAAAAATTAGAGCATAAAAGAAGAAATGAAAAAAAAAAAAAGAGGAATAAAGAAAATGCTCGCTAGATCAAAAACCAAAGATGGCAGTGTAGGAAAAAATTAGAGCACAGAAAAAAAAAGGGGCTCGCTAGATAGAAAACAAGAAGTGGCGGTCTAGGCAAAAGTTAGAGCAAAATCAAAAATGAAGGAAAAATCCAAAGCATGACAAGACGATGAATCAATTAAAAATGGAGGTCAAGACATAAACTCATGGGACAACCAGTTCACAAGAGAGGTTCTTCAGCACACAAGACCAAGAATCAATTGAAAATAAAGGTCAAGATAGAAATTCAAGAAGCAAGCAGTTCACTTAGAGGTTCTTCAGCGTATAAAGCCACGGGTCAGAAGCCAAAGTGAGGTTACAACAAATAGTTCAAAAGAGTGGTCAAATGCAATGACTCTTAAAATAGAACAACTTACTTGAATCTAACAAGGATTTTCCCAAAAGTACGATGTTTAGAAACTGTAAACTAGGGCAATTTTTTTCACTTTCTCATCATTCATCTTTTTGCATCATCATATTATCTAGGTCAATGCACATATTGCTAACACTAACTCATTCTTTATAGCATCTTCATCATATCATTCACTTTTCATATCATTTCACAAACTGGGGCAATTTTTTTCTTTTCTTTCTTTCTCCTCATGTAAAGCCATTCTTTTTGCATCATTAAGTCATCTAGGTCTTGTAGTCAATACACACGTCATTCTTCATATCATCATTCATTTTTTCATATCATTTCATACACTGGGGCAATTTTCTTGGTAAAATCTTCTCATCATCATTGATCATTCAATTTTTTATACATTATCAAAATCATGACATCATTCATCATATCATCGTCACATCATCATCCTTAGGCATTTTTCATAGCACAAATCATTTTCTTTTCTGTAAATATCGTATGTCATAGACCATTCATTTTCAATAGTTATTACAAGTCATTTCCTCTTCTGTAAATATCGCATATCATGGATCATTCATTTTCAAGTCGTCACAAATCATCTCCTTTTGTTAATATCCCATATCATAAATCATCTATTCTTCTGCAATTATCACCATCACTTTACTTTTCTACAATTATCACTATCATTTTACTTTCCAGCAAATTATCACAAGGCATTTCAATTCTGCAAAGCTGCATTTTCAATCTTTCAAATCTGCATCATCAAGTTCAATTTCAAATCTATTTCAATTCTGCAAAGTTTCAATTTCAATTTCAATGTCAATTTCAAATCTATTTCAATTCTGCAAAGCTGCATTTTCAAATTCAATTTCAAGTCTATTTCAATTCTGCAAAGCTGCAATTTCAATTTCAATCTTTCAAAGCTGCATTTTCAATTTCAATCTTTCAAAGCTGCATTTTCAATCTTTCAAATCTGCATCATCAAATTCAATTTCAAATCTATTTCACCTGCATAAAAGCATTTTCAATTTCAATTTCCAATCTATTTTCAATTTTTCAAAGTTGCATTTCCAATTTCAACTTCAAATCTATTTCAATTCTGCAAAGCTGCAATTTCAATTGCAATCTTTCAAAGCTGCATTTTCAATTTCAATTTCAAATCTATTTCAATTCTGCAAGTTGCATTTTTCAAATCTATTTCAATTTTGCAAAGCCACATTTTCAATTTCAATTTCAAAACTATTTCAATTTTTCAAAGTTGCATTTTCAATTTCAATTTCAAATCTATTTCAATTCTGCAAGTTGCATTTTCCAAATCTATTTCAATTCTGCAAAACTGCATTTTCAAATTCAATTTCAAGTCTATTTGGCAAAGCTACATTTTCAATTTTTCAAAGTTGCATCTTCAAATTCAATTTCAAATCTATTTCAATTTTCCAATGCTGCATCTTCAAATTCAATTTCAAATCTATTTCATCTTCAAATTCAATTTCAAATCTATTTCAATTCTGCCTGCATCTTCAAATTCAATTTCAAATCTATTTCAATTCTGCAAACCTGCATTCTCAATTTCAGTTTTCCAAAGCCGCATCTTCAAATTCAATTTCAAATATGTTTCAATTCTGCAAAGCTGTATTCTCAATTTCAATTTCTCATACCTGCATCTCCAAATTCAATTCAATTTCAAATCTATTTCAATTCTGTAAAGCTGCATTTTCAATTTCAATCTATTTCAATTCTGCAAAGTTGCATTTTCAATTTTAATTTCAAATCTATTTCAATTATGCTTGCATCTTCAAATTTAATTTCAAATCTATGCTGCAAAACTGCATCTTCAATTTCAAATCCGCTTGCGTCTTCGAATTCAATTTCAAATCCATTTCAATTCTGCCTGCATCTTCAAAATCTAATTTCAAATCTATTTTAATTCTGTAAAACTGCATCTTTAATTTCAAATCCGCTTGCATCTTCAAATTCAATTTCAAATCCATTTTAATTCTACTTGCATCTTCAAGTTCAATTTCAAATTATGCAAGGCTACATTTCATTTTGCAAGACTGCATCTCATTCACATGGTTGCATTGCATTTTCATTTGCAAGGTTGCATTCATTCGCAAGACCACAAGGCTGCATTTCATCTGCAAGGCTACATCCCATTTGCAAGGCCGCAAAGCTGTATTTCATCTCATTTATAAGGCCGTAAGGCTGCATTTCATCTCATTTATAAGGCCGTAAGGCTGCATTTCATCTCATTCACAAGGCCGCAAGGCTGCATTTTCATTTGCAAGGCCGCGAGGCTGCATTTTATTTCATTCGCAAGGCCGTAAGGCTTCATTTCATTTCATTCGCAAGGCCACAAGGTTGCATTTCATCTCATTTGCAAGGTCGTAAGACTGCATTTCATTCGCAAGGCCGTAAGGCTGCATTTCATTCCATTCGCAAGGCGATAAGGCTGCATTTCCTTTCATTTGCAAGGTCTCATTTCATCATTTTCCTTACTCGGACAAAGATATGTGTTCATGTCTTTACTAGTTCCCCACAACAAAAATATTAAAACTATGGTTTTATATTTTCTAGTAAGAAACAAGTAAAGAGGGGCAACTGTGAACACCATATTTTGTCCGAGATAAAAAAATAAAATAAAAAATAATAAAAAAGGAAAAAAAATAGAAAAAAACAAAAAAACAAAAAAGAGAAAGACAAAAAAAAAACAAGAAAAAAAAGTTGGCCCATTTGCTTTTTGGAACAAAAAAATAGCCCAAGTATGAAATGTTTTGACCCAAAAAAAGAAAAAGAAAAAAAATCAAATCAAAATAAATGAGAACAAATTTGGTCAAATCTCTTAATTTTGGCATTTGTATCCAAATCAAATTAAATCCGCCAATTACCATTAAGGCAAAATTCCACATAGAATCAATCAGATTAATATCATTTGATCCCTTCAACACTTATAAATAGATCAATTATTGAGAAGAGAGGGTTTTTTTTTTTTTAGAGAGCCAGCCATAGAGATTGCTAGAGAGCCTGAAGCACCAAAGCCGTGTTAGTGTAAGTGTGTGCACGTGTATTAGAGCAAAGGGAACTAGGATACAATCCAGTCTTTAGCGTAAGTCAGAGGTATAATTTCATTCATGTTCTCATTCTTAGTTGCATTTTAACATCTATCATATGAAAAATGCATCAATTATTCACAATACCACCCACCCCAAAACGCACAGTGAATGATCCAAGCCACCACTTTCAAGTCACCATCCTCCCTTCTAAACACACCACTACCACAGCCATAGTCCCTTAACACAAAACCACCATCTAGTTCTCTTTTTGAAATGTCAAGGTTGACGCTGATCCCCATATCAATATTCATAGCTCGCCAAATTTTTTTTTTTTTTTTGCCAAGGCTGTTCCTGTGGTACATTGCATTACGCTAGAGCTTGTGTGTGCCCTTGTTTAATTATTTTTAATGTTTTGGGCTGACGCTGATCCTGTCCTGGTTCGTCATGATCCTTTACCAAGGATATCCCTATGATACATCGCCATTCTGCAGGAGCTGGCATGTGCCTCTTTTTTTTTTTATGTTTTGTTGCTTTTTTTTTCTTTAAAACCAAAAAAAAAAAACAAAACGTTGGTTTCTTCTTCTTATCTTGAGCGTTACTTTTTTTCTTTCTTTTATTTCCTTTTTTTATTTTTTTATTTTTATTTTTATTTTTATTCTTTTTGGCTTTCAATTTTATTTTCTATTTATTTATTAGTTTTGTTTTAATACAAAATAAGCTCTCTCTTTTCTCAAATAATAACAGTTTTTTTTATCTTTAAAATTCATGCAATGATCTCTAACATTGATGTATGGCTTGGTCATCCTCAAGGGTTATGAGAATTGTAAGGGTTCATTGTATAGCTCACGTTATCCTAAACTCTGTACAAGAGTGGATTTGTTTTCTTTCTTTCTTTTCAAATAAAATCTTTTCATAAATAAAATCGATCCAATCCACAATTATTTTCTACAAGAATTACGTGATTTTGAATTCCTCATTGTACCGGGGGATACTTAGGAGCGGTTAATCTCCGTCAAATCAAAAATTATATTTCTTAAATTTGGTTCAATTTTAATTCCTTAAATAATTGTAACATTAATTTCACTTCCTTTTTCGTTTGTAAATAATTATTAAATCAATTTCTATTTTTTTTATTTTTGTAAATAATCATAATATTAATTGTACTTTCCTTTTCTTTTGTGAATAATTGTATATTAATCTTGTTTTTTTGGAATAGTTATCATATCAAGTTTTCTTTTCTCTCCCTTTGTAAATAATTACCATATTAATTTTTTTCCTTTTTTTTCTTTTGTAAATAATTGTATATCTATCTTTTCTTTTCTTTTTTCGAAATAATTATCACATAAATCTTGCATTTCTTGCTTGTTGTAAATACTTTTCATATTAATTTTTTCTTTTACAAATAATCACTATATTAATTTTGCATTTATGTTATTTTGTAAATAATTATCATCTTAATTTTGTATATTCTCTTTTGTAAATAATTATTATATATTGCTTCTATGATCTTTGCTTTTCTTTTGTAAATATATATCATATTAATTTTGTTTTTCTTTTGTAAATAATTGTATATTAATCTTGCTTTTTTTTTGGAATAATTATCATATCAATTTGTTTTTCTTTCTTTTTATAAATTAATTATCATATTAATTTTTTTCTTCTCTTTTTGTAAATAATTGTGATACTGATCTGGCTTTTTTTTTCTTTTGTAAATAATTATTATGTTCCTAAAGGGAAAAAAATAGATATTATTATGATTATTAATTAATTTGCATAATAAGCTCTAGGGTAACCGTTGCAAAATGGATGTATTAGGGGTGCAGTGGGATTAAGTTTCCACCCTTCCCTATGCATAATTGGACTCCCGAATTCAATCTCTTTAAAAGACCAGTTTTGCAAAATTAAAAAGGTTTTTCCGATTTTTCACATAATAAAAATTGGTGGCGACTCCATTGAAATTTTTTTTTCAATATTTTTGTTGTCTCTCGTCGCGGCGCCCTCCGGGCACGTTATAATAATTATGTGTTCTTGTTGAATGGTATTGATATGAGGATGCATGACTAAGATATTAGTTAGATTATGTTGATTGGTTGATTGATGTATATTTAATTAACTAAAGAATTGAAAATTGGGTCTTGATTGAGACTTAGGCTAATACAATTGGGGCTAAAGGTTACCATGAGTTAATTAGAGGTTGAGGTCTCAACTATCTACTAATTGTGTGTTAATCGAATGCTTGGCGGTCGTTAAGTGAATTATGGAGTTGCTAGTAGCGATCACACTAACAACTTAAGTTAGCCACACCCCATGTGTTTGCTCCTATGCACATTTGTGATAGATATGCCTTTGGCCTTAGGAAATCCTTGAGCTAGTGTCCATTTTTAGTTGTTAGTTTATTTTCTTAATTAGTTTTCTTGCATGCAAACAAAATCCCCTTTGTTGCTAATCAAATAGTCATCAATATCCTTGTGAGAGACGACCTTGGTTGCACTATCTTACAAGTAGTGTAATTAAGTTTTAAAATTGTAATTTGAAGCGAGCTACGACACTCGCTGCCAAGGATATATCCTTGACTCTTAGTCATCTTAAGAGAACTTATAAATAGACACATAGAAGTCACAAACTCAGCGAACAAAGTAAAAGGGAATATGACAGCTTTATTAGAACAGTTTAGCATAACATGGTTGGCCAAGAGCAAATCCATACTCAAGATTAAATCCAAGCCAGACAGGGAAAAACATATCAACTTAGCTATAAAAACTCTATCATCAATTCGAAAAGAACACCTCATACAGATTTGGGTTATCCAAACCGGTTTACCAACAGGTTTGCAAACAGACAGATCATAGGGCTGTAGGAAGAAGTAGCATAGGAAATGAGGGTTGAATAGTGCTTTTAAAATACTTTTATGTTCCTGAAAACTTTAAACAAACTTTTCTCAAGTCTTTGGACTTGGAATACACAAGTGTTTAAGTTAGAAGTAAAAGTTATTGTTATCACAATACTTTTGTTAAGCAGCAAATATACAAGCACACAGAAAAAATAAGCTAGCTATTGCAAATAGTAAGAAGTGAGAAGGATAGAAAAATCACACAAGGAGATTTTATAATGGTTCAGCCAAACCACATGCTTACGTCCAATTCGCAACAAATCAGTTGAGATTTTTATAAATTGAGTATTATTTGTCCAAGCTTTTATAACCAAATAGTTCTTCCTAGCCTCTCCAAGCTAACCAAGCAAGTAGTGCTTACAAAGCCTCTTCAACAATGAGTAGTGTTTTATTCTACCATCTCCAAGCTCACAAAGACCATTGTTAGGTAAGGTTACAATATTCAGATTGAATGGTTTATGTTTGGATAATACTCACACTAAATCACTTGAAAGTGTATAAGCACTTAAGAATAGTGCACAATGACTTCTCAATACTCTCAGTTAGAGAATATTGGCTAATACACAACAAATGAGAGGATTTTTCTTTTCAAGAATTTATGACAAGTAGCTTTCTAGACGTTCAAAGGGTCGAGAAAGATGAAGTCTTGAATGATATTTAAATGTTCAGAATGCTTGACTAACCAACCAACTTTTCATTGTCTTCCAGGTTTATATAGGCATAAAAAATCTAGTCGTTGAGACTTCAAACTTTTGACCCAAACCTTTTTGATCCACTGGTCTAAGACTGGAGAGAGACATAAATTGCTTTCTTTCTCAGCAAGAAAAAACATCACCAAAGAGGAATACTAGACATTGAGGTTCACCAACTTTTCAGAGTTGTCAGCACTTCTATTGGATCTTATCATATCAAGTTTGACTTTTAGGAAAGATCTATGAATCATACAAAAGAAGCTTTAAGGGTAAGTACTTCCTGTGAATCAACTTTCTAGAGGTCACCCTTCTAAACATAGGCTTATGAATAGGTCATCCTTCTAAAGTGCTTGTGACATTTCTAATGGCTTGATTTCTTTCTTATGACTTCAATGTATCCTTCTAGTCTTTTTGATACATCTCTTGAGAGATAGATCATAGACTCTTTTGTTGAAAAGTTCTTTCATTGTAGTATATATCTATGAGATGCATATAAGAACTTTTAACTTTGTGTGATCTCATTCTCATCCTGGTACGCACACGCGATCTAGTGCAAATGTAGATAAACACTTGAACAAACCATTAGTCCACACAAAATTTTTATTAAGAATTGATTTATTGTTCCTCAAAACTCTTAGCTCGATAAAGAATATACAACTTAGTTCCTTTTAAAGGACATTGGAGCTTACAATCTCTCCTTTTTTTATGATGGCAAATCAATACTTAAGAAAAGCTTTTGTTTTATAAAAGAATTGAAAGTACAAAAGTTTTGTTATTAGTTTCAATTTTTTTTATTTGTAAATATACTTTCTGAAGTTTATATTTTAAGAATGTGTTAACCAGAAACTTCAAAGAAACATATTGTTACTCAAAACAAATATTTAATCAAAAGTTATATGCCAAAAAAATGAACATTTTAATATCTGGGCAAGATAAATCAATTCATCACTTCTTAAAGTTTATAAAGACCATGATTGATCAGAGCAAAAAGTGAAGTACAAAGAGATTTTAACATATAAGAATTATAACAATCAGAGCTAAATATGTGTGTAATCAAAGCAAATAAGGAATAATTAGAGTAATTGGAAGTAGTATTTTCATAGAAATTACATAATCATAATTGTGATAAGTATCAGAGCAAGACATGCACAAGTAGATATCAAAGCATAAAAATATCATGACAAAGACATAAGAGCAAAACTTTTAATAGAAATGATCAAAGATAAACGTCAGAGCAAAAGGTAAAATATTCTAAGATAAGTATAAGAGAATAAAGTATCAAATCATAAATTTGTATAAGATATCAAAGTAAAATAATAATAATAATAATAATAATAATAATAATTGAGCATAAATATGAAAATCAGGAGCAAAAAGTAATACTAGAGCAAATGATCAGATGAAACAAATTGTAATACTAGATAAAATAAACTGTTCTAAAAATAATATAAATGTAACCAAAGGAAATTAAACTTGTTTTCATTCTCAAAATGCAAAAAGAAATGTACTAAAAAAAATGCTATGTATGAAATGAATTTTTAACAACAGCTGGAGCTCTTCCTCAACTAACTCCCTTTCAACTAAGTTTATCTCTTTTCTTCTCTCCCTTTTGGCATCATCAAAAGATGAGTAGGGATCATAGAAAACCATGCTAATTACCTTTGGGATTTCCTTTCTGAAGAGCCTTGAACATTTGTAGTAGCAGACTCTCCATTCTATTCATTCTCCTTCCAAGTGCATGCTAATTAGCCTAAAGTTCATGCTGATTTGCCATAATTGTCTGTTGATTACCCAAGATAAAGTCCATTTATACTTTAGCTGCATTTGGAAGGACATCTGCAGTAGATGGTTCTTTAGAATGTTGCTTCTTAGTATGACCAGCTGAGGACTTTGCAAATTCAAAACTAGCTTATGTTGTTATTTTGTCAAATTTGGGGCCTGAAGTCAACACTAGTAGAGTCTTGCAATAGTTGGGGTGGCTAGGATGTCTTAGGATGCAGTCACAGAGGCTAGATTGGGCACTGGAGTAGAGATGGGTGCAGCTTCAAGAGCAGAGACAACATCAGCTTGAGCTTCTATCATTAGAGTTATAGCTCTATCTGTTTCAGTCATTTCAGGTGCAACAACCACTGTTGCAGTCTCATTCCTTTCAACCATTGTTCTTTCTCGATTAGTAGGCACTAATAGTAAGTTTAGAGGATGAGGAGCAACCTATCCTACTTGTTCAGCTTGTTCCACAGAGGGCACAACAACCCTTCTCATCTCTAATAATGGATTGGCTTCCTTAATCACCATAAATTACCATTTCACCTCCTGATAAATAGAAGAGCTTTTGGGTTCTTAAGCTACAACTCCAGTAGCCAAATTTCTCTATTTCTCTAGAAGGAGTAGCAGGGGCTTTCTTCAGTTTTTTCTTGCTTTTTGCTTCCTAAACTTCTCCCTATGTAGGTTGATCTTAAAGTACAAGTTAGCCGATTATGATTCCCCTCTAAGCAGGTCTTGCAAAGTGAGTAACAGGTTAGACATTAGGTTTAGCCAGATGGATGGGTTCTGCACCAAATGCAAATACCGCATCTTCAGCCCTTGCTAAAGAAGATGACTCTTCAACAAGTTTCATAACTTTCATCTTGCATGTCCTTCTTTCCTTAGGGATTAGTGAGGGGCTTCTTTCTTTTCTCTTCTTCTTCTTGTCTTCTCTAGAATGCTTGGATTTTTCCTTGTTGGCATTGGTTCCTTTAAAAGAAGAATCTTTCTTCTTCTTGTCCTTCTTCTTTTTCTCCTCCTCTTTTTTTGGAGCTAGAGGTTTCAGTCCCAAGGTTAAGAAGGTTTTCATCGTAGTTGTTGGCCTTTTGTTGTATGCCCTATGTCTATCTAATGGTAACTAGGCCCCAATGAAAACCCTAGTAAGGAACATGCCATATGGAAGGGTGGCATGCCTTCTTTGCTCAACATTTACAGCGACTAAGACAAAGTCTAGAATCAACCTAACCAAGTTGATTCTCCTTTTATTCATGAGGCATAACATCACCATTTGATCCATCTTAATCATAACATTTATGTTACCACTCCAAGGTAATACAGTGTGTCAGACTACAGAACATGCAGCCCTAACAGGAACAAGTAAGTAAGAAGTTCTAATGTCTCTTACATGCAAGCTTCTCTTTCCTGTAAGGACTTCAACAACTCCTTCCCTATAGCACCAAGCTCTTTCCACTATCTTTCTCTAGCTCGACACAGAATGCCAGCATTTGTAGTGTTGGTGAGCTGAGTAATGTCGAAGGGTAAGACTTGCAACTCGAAGCTTCCCACAATGCTTCAGAAGGAGGTGTTGTCTTCGTCAATGGGAAATAAGGTGCTATAAAAGGTAGGAACTACTCTTGTGTAAACATCCTTTGATATTATCAAGAAGCCATTCCATCCCTGGAACTTGAAGACATCAAAGACCTCAGGAACGGTTGTGAAGTTCTCCAGATAAAAACTCTTTCCTTTGGCAATAGGCTTGCAAAAGAAATTGTTCTGGAAGTTCGCTTGCATCTCATCATCCTCGAAGATGTAAAGAACACTTTGGTCACAATTCCCAGCCATTGTGTACTACGAATACTGAAGTTTGAAAGAAATAGGAAATGTGTTTGGATAGGAAGCAAAAGCAGAGAGTAGAGAGTTTGAAAGTTTGAAACTTGGGAGTGAAGATGAATAATTATGAATACTGTTTTGGGGTTTTTGTAACTTAGGAGAGAAAAAGTTTCATAGTAAGTGAAATTGTTTGGTGGTTAATGAAAAATGACTAAGGAAATATGAATGGTTTTAGAGATGAAACGATGGCATTTTTGTATGTGAGAGGCTTTTAGATTTCCCGCTTCATTAACTCATGGCAACGTAGCATAATGGAAAGTTACAAAATCGTCCCATGTTTCAAAACTGCCTTAGCTCTTCATATTCAAATATCTGATAAGAAAAGTTAAGTCATCCTCTGATGAAAATCTTCAGTCTAAAGAAAAAATATGAAACACCTTTCTGAACTGACATCCTGAACCCATCTTTCCAAATACATTTTGCATACCATTCTAGATTAGTCTTTTTGAAAAAGTCTAGTAAATCTTTCTGAGCTGATCTTTCTGAACAAATTCTAAACACCATTCTTGAGAGGACTTCTTCAGCAAGAAAACACACTTGGATGGCGTAATCTCAGCCTTAAGCCTTTGCATAAGGGAATAGAATCCATGTGACATGAATGCATACTCAGAAGCTAATCATATTCGGAAGATTCTTTATATAACAGAAACGATTTTCAGCTAGAGATTTTGTAAATATATCAACTCTTTGATCTTCTATATTTACAAAACATAACTCAATATCTTCTTTCTGAACATGATCTCTTATGAAATAATGCTTAATGTCTATATGCTTAGATCCAGAATATTGGATAGGGTTTTTGGCATGATTAATACCACTTGTATTATCACACAAGATAAAGATTTTGGTATACCTCAAGTTAAAATCTTCCAGCTGATACTTAATCCACAAAATTTGAGCACAGCAATTTGTTGCAGATACATATTCAACTTCAGCAATTGAAAGAGCAATTGTGTTTTGGTTCTTACTTGACCAAGTTATCAAGGACTTTCCAAGAAAGTAGTAACAGCCAATTGTGCTTTTTCTTTCAACTCTATCTCTAGTAAGATTTGCATCATAATAACCTATAACATCAGAGATAGTACATTTCTCGTACCAGAGACCAAGATTAGTAGTACCTACTAAATACCTCAAAATTCTCTTGATAGCATTTAAGTGTGATTGCTTTGGATTAGATTGAAATCTAACACACATACCCACACTTAATTGTATGTCAGATCTACTAGCTATAAGATAGGGTAATAATCTAATCATACCTCTGTAAAGTTTATAAGAAACTTTATCTCCATCTTCATCAGCTTCCAGAACTTGAGAAGGATACATGGGAGCACTAATGCTTTTGGCTTTGTCGATGTCAAATCCTTTATAGAGGTCCTTGGCATAATTTTCTTGATTAATAAGGATCCTATCTTTCTATTTCTTTATTTGTAAGCCCATAAAGTATTTGAGTTCTCATATTATACTCATCTCAAATTCTCCCTGCAAAAGCTCAAAGAAACTCTAACACAGATTTTGATCAATAGCATCAAAAATGATATCATTTACATAAATCTGAACAATAAGAAAATCATTTTCCTCATGCATGATAAACAAAATTATATCAACTTTTCCTCTTTTAAAGCCATTTTTAAGCAAAAAAAAAGCTAGATCTTTCATACCAAGTGCTTGGAGCTTGTTTTAGACCATATAACGCTTTTCACAGCTTAGAAACATGATGAGGAAATATTTTATTTTCAAAATAAGGTGGTTGCTTAACATACACTTCTTTAGAAATAAAACCATTTAAAAATGCAGATTTAACATCTATTTCATATAACAAAACCTTTGTATGCTGCAAAGGCAAACAATATTCTAATGGCTTTTAATTTTGCAACAAGAGCAAATGTCTTATCATAATCAATTCCCTCTTGTTAATTGTATCCTTGAGCCACTAGCTTTGCTTTGTTTCTGATCACCTTTCCTCTCTCATCAAGCTTGTTTCTAAATACCTATCTTGTGCCTATGGCAGAATGTCCTTTAGGCAGTCGGACCAAAGTCTATACCTTGCTCTTTTCAAATTGATTCAACGCTTCTTGCATTACATCAATCCAACTTTGATCTTGAAGTGCTTCATCAACACATTCTGGTTGAATTTATCAGATTAAAGCCATGTTGGATTCTAATCTGAAAGAGGATCTGGTTCTAACTCCTCAAGACAGTTCACCAATCATTTGATTTTGTGACACAGCTCTCAAATCTCTTGCACTAATGTATCTTCTCTTGATGGGTGATTCTTCTGAATCTTTTGCAATATCATTAGAAACATGTTAAGGATATGGAGGTTCAAACTCATCATTGTTTTGTCTTGTGGCTATCCGAAGGGACTATTGATTCAAAGAATGATTATTCAGATACAAACTCTTCATATCTTTCTCTAGGTTTAAACATTCCAATCAATATCCTTCTTCTTCTCTTTGAAGGATATATGAATAGTCTCTTCCATAGCCTGAGTCATCTTGTTGTAAGCCCTGTGAGCCTTAGACAGAGAAGAGTATCTTATAAATATACCAGGATCAGATTTTTGATCAAACTTTTGTAAGCTCTAATACCCTTCAGAAGCCACTAAGTCATTAAGCTTTATCGATCTAAGAGTTTTGATAAACAACAAATCAATTCTTAATAAAAACTTTTGTGTAGACTAACAGTTTGCTCAAGTATTTATTTAAATTTACACCTAATCACACATATGTACCAAAATGAGAATAAGATCATACAAAGAAAAAGTTCTTATACAAATCTCATAGATATATACCACAAAGAAAGAACTTTTTTTGGCAAAAGTATCCACGATCTAGCTCTCAAGAAGCGTATCAAGTCCAGAAGGGTGCATTTATGTCATCAGAAGGAATCCAAGCCATCAAAAAGGTCACAAGCACATATATTTGTTGCCTAACAAAAGTATTGCAAAAATAGCTTTTGATTTTAACTTAAACGCATCCGTATTCCAAGTCAAAAGACTTGAGAAAATTTTGTTTAATAGTTTTCAAGAACAAAAGTTTTAGAAGAATGATTCAACCCCCACTTCTCGTGCCACTTCTTCCTACAACTTTAACAGCTTGTCCTTGGTGTTAGGAATAAAACATTCATATCCAAATATATGGAAGTAAGAAATGTTGGGTTTCCTTTCTTTTCATAATTCATAGGGAGTCTTCTTGATTATTGGCCTTAAAAAAACATAGTTTTGAATATAGCAAGTAGTATTAACTACTTCTATCCAAAAACCCTTTGATAAACACTTTCTAAAAGCATGGTTTTGGCCATTTCTTACAAAGATCTGTTCTTCTTTTCAACAACCCCATTTTGTTAAGGTGTTTTAGGAGAAGAGAAATTATGAGAAAAGCCATTTTCATTACACAAATTTTCAAAAGCATAATTTTCAAATTCACCACCATGATTTAATTTGATAGATGAAATGCAAAAACCTTTTTCATTTTAAACTCTTTTTAAAAATATTTTGAAGGCCTCACTAGCTTCATCCTTATGGAATCGGAATATAACCCATGTAAAAATTAAATAGTCATCTACAATGACTAGACCATATTTCTTACGACCTAGATTGGCAGCTCTAGTTGATCCAAAAAGATCAAAATGTAAAAACTCAAATGGTCTAGTAGTTGATACTACATTCTTACTGTGGAAAAAACTCCTGGTTTATTTACCCCTTTGGCAGAACTCATAGGTTAAGTCATTATCAAAACTAATCTTGGGTAAACCTTCGACAAGCTCTTTTGAGAAATATCAAAGATTAATCTCATATGAGCATGATTAAGTTTCTTGTGCCACATCTACTTCTCATCCACAAAAGATGCTAAGCATTTTATATTTTGATCTAGAAGTTCATCTAGAAACAATACATAAGTATTATCACATCTTCTAGCAGTAAAAATGATTTTATTTGACGTAGAGTCTTTTATGAGGCAATGAGAAGGTTTAAACATAACTTTGTAGCCTTGGTCACAAAACTGAGTACTCTTCAGAAGGTTGTAAGTCAATCCCTCAACTAACATAATATCAGTTATCAAGTCAGAGTTATTCTTACCAACATTACTTATATTAATGATCTTTGACTTGATACCATCAACAAACTTCACAACTCCTCCATCTTTGGGTCTGAGGTTTCTGAACCAGGACTTATTTCTAGTCATATGTCTGAAGCAGCCACTATATAGATACCACTTTTTCTCCTTCTGGTGTTGTGATTTAAGACACACCTGCATAAAAAACAATCTTCAATTTAGGTACTCACATCTTTTTGGGTCCTTTTGGGTTAGTAGTCTTTTTGAGCTTTTTCACCTTCTATTTTCTTGCCTTTTTTTTTAAAAGCATTTTTTAGAAGAGTGTTCCCTTTTAAACCAATATATACAAGTAGGAATTTTGCTTTGAGAATTTTTGGCTAATTCTCGTCATCTTCCTTTTTAAATCCAGGTCCCGTTTTATCAAAATATGGCCAATGGCTACCAAGCATCAAGTCCAAATTTTTGGAGCCATTTACCATTTTTCTCAAGATCACTGTTTTCTGAAGTTCAAAGACATTAGAAGATGTGTTCTGAGCAACTTTAGAAACTTCTATTCTTAAGGCACTTACATCCTTATGGAGAATTGTGTTTTCTTTTAAAAGCTCAGTTTTTTTATGCCCTGACTTCTCTTTCCCATCTTTGAGATTTTCAAACTCAAAAAATGGATTTTAAAAAATTTTCTTTAAAAAAGCATAATGATAAACAAGGGTTTGAGAGTCATCCAAAAGTTCATCATATGCTTTCTGAAGATCATCATATAAGAGTTCAGGTTCAGAATCTAATACCTCAATCATTTCCTCAGAGACTATGTCTTCCACAAAGTAGAGATTTGCAACTATCTCCTCCTCTTCTTGAGATTCTGTACCTTCTTGCTTCTCATCTAGGTCTTCTTATGTAGCTATCATAGCTTCTTCTTAGGTGCCTATTCTGATCTCAGATGTCCAAACTCCTTGCATTTAAAGTAGATGATTTCACTCTGCTTAACCTTTCTCTTTTTGTCCTTTTTAGGGACAAATCCTTTCCTTTTTTTCCTTCTGATCCTTGCTTGGATATCGTTTCGGCTAGATGAGCAATTTCATCTTTCTCATCATCACCATCATTATCAAAGGAATCTTCTTCATCTATTCATTTATAGCCTTCATGGCTTTAGAAGAACTGGATCTTCTTTGAGTGGATTTCAAGGGAATATATTTACCTCTTCTATTAGATTCCTTGGAAGCTTCATTTAGCTCGATCTCACGAGTTTTTAACGACCCACTGAGAGTATCAAGACTAAGCACATTCAAGTCTTTGGCTTCTTGAATGGTTGTCACCTTGGGACGGCAAGTCTTGGAAAGGCTTCTTAGAATTTTTCTCACCATTTCAGCATTGGTGTATCCTTGCCCTCTGCTTTCAATCGATTTATGATGTGCATAGATCTAATTACCATCTCATCAATATTTTCATACTCTAACATGAGCATTTCATATTAATGCACCAGCATACTAATCTTAGTTTCTTTAACTTAATCAATTCTTTAATGAAGAGTCTAGAGTCTGGTCCCAGATCTCTTTGGCAGAGTCACATGAAATGATCTTGTCATATTCACTCTTGCTCAAAGCACATGTGAGGAGGTATTTTGCTTTGGCATTCATCTACACTTTAGCTTTATGTTGGTCAGTTCATTGGTTTCTTGGAATCATTCTGACTGCTAGTAGTGGGGCCTGGTCTAGATTTGTAGTCACATGAGGCATAGGTTGCTCAATGGTTGGAGCATAGTCACCATTTTCAATGATCTTCCACATATCAATACTAGTAGACTCAATGAAGAGTCCCATCCTATCATTTTAGTAGGGATAATCTTCACCATTGAAGTATAGAGGACGATTAATGAAGTGTCCCTCAGCAATATGATTGATCTATTAACCTTAGCAACCATTTGGAACATCAACCCCAAAGGCCGAGCTCTGATATCAATTGTAGGAAGAAGTAGCATAAGAAAGGGATTGAATCGTGCTTTAAAAATACTTTTCTGTTCCTGAAAATTTTAAACAAACTTTTCTCAAATCTTTGGACTTGAAATGCAGAAGCATTTAAGTGGAAGCAAAAGTTATTGTTTTCACAATGCTTTTGTTAAGCAGTAAATATACAAGCAAGCAGAAAAAATAAGCTAGCTATTGCAGACAGCAAGAAGTGAAAAAGATAGAAAAATCACAAAAGAAGATTTTATTCTGGTTTGGCCAAACCATATGCCTATGTCTAGTCCCTAATAGATTAGTTGAGATTTTTATAAATTAAGTACTCTTTGTCTAACTTCTGCAAGTTTTTACAACCAAGTAGTTCTTTATAGCCTCTCCAAGCTAGCCAAACAAGTAGTGTTTACAAAGCCTCTTCAAGCTAACAACAAGTAATATTTTATCCTAGCCTCTCCAAACTCAAAAAGAGCACTATCGGGTTAGGTTACAATATTTAGATTGAATGGTTTGTGTTTGGATAACGCTCACACTAAATCACTTGAAAGTGTATAAGCACTTAAATATAGTATGCAGTAACTTTTCAATACTCTCAATAAGAGGATATTGGCTAATACACAGCAAATGAGAAGATTTTTCTTTTCAAGAAATTACAACAAATAACTTTCTGGACATTCAAAAGGTTGAGAAAGAAGAAGTCTTGAAAGATATTCAAATGTGCAGAATGCTTGACTAACCAACCAACTCTTCATCATCTTTCAGGTTTATATAGGCTTCAAAAATTTAGCCATTGAGACTTTTAAACCTTGAGCCCAGAGCTTTTTGATCCACAAGTCTAAGATTGGAGAAAGACATAGGTTGCTTTCTTTCTCAGCAAGAAAAAACATCACCAAAAAGGAAAACTAGCCATTAAGGTTCACCAACTTTTTAGAGCTATCAGTACTTCTTTTGGATCTTATCTTGTCAAGTTTAATCTTTAGGAATGATCCATGAATCATTCAGAAGAAGCTTTGAGGGTGAGGTACTTCCTGTGAATTAACTTTCTGGAGGTCACCATTCTGAATAGTTTATCCTTCTGAAGTGTTTGTGACTTTTCTGATGACCTGATTTCTTTTTGATGACTTCAATGTATCCTTCTAGTCCTTTTGATACATCTCTTGAAGGATAGATCGTAGACTCTTTTGCTAAAAAGTTCTTTCCTTGTAGTATATACTTATGAGATCATGATAAGAACTTTCAACTTTGTATGATCTCATTCTCATCTTGGTACTTATGTGGCGTGATCTAGTGCAAATATAGATAAACACATGAACAAACCGTTAGTCCACACAAAAGTTTTTATTAAGAATTGATTTGTTGTTCATCAAAACTCTTTACACGATAAAGCATATACGGCTTAGTGGGTTCTAAAGGGTATTGAAGCTTATAAGGGTAACTCAAATATAGGCAATCTAGGTCTATTTACACACTCAAGGGAAACGAAGGAATGGGTAGCACCTGAATCATATTACACAGTTAAAGTAGTACCACTCATCTGGCACTCACCTTGTATCAAATTTCTAAATCGGCGACTTTCTCCGTATTCGAGGTAAACACTCGTTCGTAATGCTATGGTCTAATAGCAGCGAGTTGTTTCTTGTTCAGGCATTTCCAGTTCTTGTGTCCGAGTCTTCCACAATGAAGCATACATTTTGCCTAGCCAAACATGGTTTGTGCCTATGATTCTTCCCACTTTTCGAACATTCTTATTTTGTAGGCAACAATTACGGCCAGTTGCCCTTACTATCACAAGTTTGGAAATTCCTGTCTAGCTAATGAGTAAGCTTAAACAGTTGTCCTTGGGGTACTAGCTTCCTTCTAAAATTGTCTTTAGTGGCTTTGGCCACCATTAACTTCTTACTATACTCTTTTACTAGTTTGCACTTGTTTATAAGGGTTGCGTAATCCCGAATCTCTATTGGTCCGACTGATGCCAAAATATCCTTCCCATAAACCACCTTCAAATTTAATACACTTCCATACTTCGTCCGAATTACGTGGATAAATAGTAGAGAACTTGCAGAGTTCTTCAAGCTTAACTGCATATTTAGATACACTCATATTGCCTTATTGGAGTCCCATAAACTCTAGCTCCTTGGCATTCTTCCTAGATGTGGGGAAGTATTTCTCATAGAACACATTTTTGAATACTCCCTAAGTAATCAGAGTTCACACATGTTCAGGTATCCCCTTTGTGTCAACCCACTAGAACTCTACATCAGCTTCCAACATATATGTAGTAAAAGCCACCTTTTACTATTTAATACATGGCAACAAAAAGAAAGTTTTCTCAATAGCTTTAACCTATTTTTCAGCTTTATCCGGATTGAAGGTCCCCCAAAATTTTGGTGGAATCACTTTACAAAATGCAATAAACTTTTGATCCAGGATTTTCCCCAACTCTTCAGTCAACTTTTCCAATTAAAAGATTAACGATGGCAGCCTGACCTCTCATGACATATGTCATCATATGAAAAGTGTCCATAATATTCTCTATATCATTGGGAGTAGATCCAAGGACTGGCCTCCTACGTTTACAAGAAGTTATCAGTTCCCAGTCACACAAACAAAGATATTGAGTTGATCAAGCTCAATATTGAGTAAGTGTGATAGCAATTGTTTTCCTTCACAATCAGATAACCATGCATATTTAAAGTTATTCAAAATCCAATTGATGGTATTAACTAAGGAGCTTCAAAGGAAGTCAGAAGCATAGTCAGTTCGATCCTTAGACCCCATTTGGATGAGACTATCATACATAAACATCTATGTCCTTGTCACGTAAAGACTTAAAGCATGACTTGTCTAGATTCTCAGAGTATGCTTTAGAAGCATAGTCAGTCCATCCACAGGTTTGATTAGAATGAACTTCTCTGATACCAAATTTTCATATCTTTCTAATCACAATATTACGCCTAAGTCATAATATTATGATTAGAGGTTGTTACTCGTTTTATACCTATGTATATAGAACTCGAATATTATATCGTTAGTAGGTTTACGCAACATAATTTCATATAGCGCGACATAATTTCTAACAAAATTAGTTTCACTAAAAAAGTTATATATATAGCTTAAGATATTAAGTCTTAGCCCTAGGTTGTGCGGTTGTGTCCTGGATAAAATAAGGTCTACATCCAAAACTCATAACTTTCTCTACATAGCTCATATAAACTTATATTTTATATGGATAAATTCATCTCTAAGTTAACTTTCGCCTAAAATTAATTTTAATCCATCTTGAGTTTCCTAGTTTCAGTTATAGGGGCTAATTTCCTAACTGTCCAAATTTCCTCTCATATCAAATTCGGCTCTTAATTTTTTTTTAATCACACACAACAACCACCCCTTATCAATAACTAAGATCCAACCACTTCAAAGCATTAATAGCACCAGCATAAACATCTCTAATCCCTACTCCAACATTCCCATCAAGAAAATAATGAGATCCAAATAACAAAATACATATGCAAATAACTCAAGCCTTAGGATTTCCTACCTCACTTCTATGATTTGTGGCCTTCTAGCTTGATGCTCCTACAACTTTAGTGGACTTCAACCAACTCAAGATATATCTATTCTTCTGGCTCCTTGCTTGATTGAGAATCTTAATTGGTTAAGGCAAGAGCTTTTGGTTTGAAGCTTAGGTTTTATGAAGGGAATAGTAGCTAGAATGATTGTAACTTCTCTTAGCAATAAAAGGATGCAAGGTTAGGTGAGTAAGGAAGAGCAATGGAGGATGGAAAGAGAAGTAGAAGCTGCGACTGATAACGGAAGAGAGTGAGAGTGTTTGTTGTGTTATGCCTCATGTAAGTTTATGATGAAGTAATAGTAAAGCTAGTTGGTTTATTATGTGGTTAATATTTAATCTTACTTACCTTGGTATGTGGCTAAATATTTGGCCATTATTTCTACCAACTAATTAAGTAGCCAATTTTTCAATCACGAATTATATTATATCACATAAACATAAAGTTTGCAATGTAGTTATTTAGCTCTTTGGCCTTTGAATATCCTTAACCCCTATTTTTCTTTGCTGACTTCATGAAGCCAGGTCCCGAGTTCCAAGTTTGGGGTTTAACATGTTACTTAACATTAAAGTTCACCCCTTCCTTGTTCACTTTCCGAGTTTTAAGCTTAACCTTTCCAAGTTCTCAAGTTTCGAGCTCCAAGTTAAAGAAAGAAGGTTTACTACTCCCTTGTCCCCAAGTTTTGAGTTTAAGATCTCGCTCTTCCTTCCCAATTTCTCGATCTCCAGGTTTACCTTATCACTTACTGGAGGTGTTCACTTCTATCTCCCTAGTTTTCGAGGTCCAAGCTCCAAGTTTATAAAGTGACCCAACTTAAACTCTTGGGCTGAATCTGGGTTATAAATCCCATTTTCAGCTACTCGATTTTGGTGTCCATAATGTAGCAGCTACTACTGAGTTCCGATTTTCAGCACTTCCCTCCTAGGTCTTCAGGTTCCGATCTCGACATTTTCCTCCTAGGTCTCTAAGCATACTGTTTCACTCAACAAAAAGGGTCCACCCCTTCCACTTGGGTTTTCGAGCTCCGGTTATGTCTTCCTCCCAAATTTTTGAGTTCATAGTTCCAATTTCTGTGAAGGCTATCCTAACCTCTTGGCAGTAAGTTCTGGTTTTCATCTTCACCACATGAAGTCCCAATTTCCATGTATCTCCAACTTGGAAGGCGAAGACCACTGGTTATGGTTATACGATGCCTTGATACTCGACTCTCATTATTCGTTTTCCAAGTTAAAGGGATGTTTCCACCTTTAATAGTATTATTTATGATTATAGTTAAATCGGGATCTTACAAAAAGCACCCCATGAGGTGCTTTAAAACCTAGAAGTAATTTTATTTACCAATCAGAAAAAATTAACTTATATGTTTTATGAAAAGGAGCATCATCTCAAAGAATACTATCAAACAAAGTTGAAATACCTTGGCTATTGAGTTTTTGTAGCTTCTAATAATTGTTAATTAATCACATTTTTTAAACATGGTTAAATGCAATAAATTCAATTATATTTTAAGAACATGGTTAATCAATGACCATTAATACAATTAATCAATTTAGTGAACAAATTAGATGAATGGGCCTTTTTTTTTCTTTTTAATATTAGAGGCAATAAAATTTGAATTTATAATCTTATACAATCTACTAAAATCTCTTACCACTAAATCAGTTCTAATGGCTTGATTAATACACTTACCAAATGGTTGTTGGTGTACACAACTTTTTTAAAACAAGAAAAAAAAAAAAGAATCATAATTACTAACTACGATTTTATTTTTCAAAAGAAAATGAAATGAAAAACTAAAGTCTTGCCATTTTGGCACAATTTTGCTTTTTTTAAAAAATAAAGATAAAAGAAAAATTAACCGATTTATAAGCTGTTTGAAACATTGACCACCCATAGATCAAAATATGCTTTGAAGCATTATATACGTTTCCTACGATAATAACAACAGAAGCGTCGACAAAAATTATAATAATAATGGAAGAAGTATTCATAAATATTAGAGTATACATCTAGAGCGGTTCCATCGATTTTTATATCAAATAAATTAATTTTTAATAAAAATAAATTAATAAATTAATTTTTAATAAAAATAAATAAATTAATTAGTTTTTAATCTTTTTAAAATCAGATAATTTAGTTTTATTAAAAAGATTTGATAGAGGGATTAAATTATTTAATTTTAAAAAATTAGAGATTAATTTATCTATTTATTTTCATTAAAGCTAATTTTTTAATTATTTTAAAAAATTATGAATTAATTTATCAATTTATTTATTTTAGAATCTAATTTATCTAATATAAAAATTAATAAAAACCCATTTTAAGGTTCTATTCTAAATATTATTGTAGCAATGAAGAAATGTCTATAAAAAATTGTATATATAATGAAAGAGAATTTATAATTTTTAACAAGGTGTTAGTTAGCGGGAGGTGGTAGAATTTCACATTAGTCATATTTGTAGGTATAACGTACGTGTACGACTCACCTAAACGCTAAACCTATTGGCTATGTTACTGCCTAATCCTCTAAATGTGAGACCGCTAAAAGCTACAGAGAATAGGAAGGAAGGATCGGGATGAGATCTACCGCACCTCGCAATTATTGATCTTTTGGTAAAAATTATCAAATGATATTTATTTTTAATATTTGAATTCTATATAATTGGAAATATATCTTTTATTTTTAATTGATAAAAAATATTGCTTACACAGATGAATTATATAATATTTGATTTTATAAAAATTAGAGAATATTTTTATCAATTTAAAATAAAAAGCAGGTCTCCTACTACATAAGAGGTATATTTAAGCCCCGCCTCTATCATAATAACAAATTTTTTAAAAGCCTAAATATTAGAGGGAATCCTGATTTTAGGAAGGTGACACGGATAAAGATGTGATCATGCAAGATAAAAACGAATGTGCAATGCACTTATTTAATTTGTTAAATTTTAAATTTAAATTTTTTATTAAAATAATATTTTTGGCATAAAATTATAAATTTAATTTAAATATACTAACAGTATAAAATAGTTTTATACTATCAACCAATAAAAATAGTAGAAAGTACCAACTTATATAAATAACTACTTATTATAATGAAAGATCTATTATGATTTTTCACTTTTTCCTATTTTTATTGGTTGACAATGTAAAACTGATTTATACTGTCACAATTAAACTCCAAAATTATTCTTCAAATGTAGTCATTGCTTGAATTTAACAAAATCCTACATAATTTAACAATTCAATGGGAAAAATTAATTTAAAAACAAAACCTAATACGTTTCTTTTTTTTTTTTAATCTAAATTACCCATATTTAAAACCTGATACATTACCATTTGCATACATTTTCTACACGTATATATACATAATGTTATCTATTATAATTATTTTATTATAATAGAATAATTTTCATTCATTAATAGTACAGAAATTATTTTATATTTTTATCCAATAAAAATTAAAGTATTATCTAAATTACTTATTTTTATTTAGTTACCAAATATGACAAGACAATTTCTATAATTTTTATTAGATAATAATATAAAATTATTTTATATTATTAATATATAAAATTTAGTCTCATATTATAATTACTAATTTGTTCTCTCTTCTTTTCTTTTTAATCAATGGTTCTTTATAACTTTGAGTTTTTTTCCGCAAACCCTCTGTGCGGATATAACTACCGATAATCTTATCTTGACTAAGCTTTTTGTACATGTTAACTTTTCTGCAAATTTTACATACTCACGTATTGTTGTCTCTTTCATATGCAACTTTTTTTTATGTATTATTAAGTGTACGAGTATTATTCTTTTAATAACTCCGGAGAATTACATTCTCCTTATCCTAGGTTAAATGTAATTATATTTGATATTTTTTTATTTAATTATATTATATTAATCTCTCTTATTTCTTTCGAAAAATCAAGTTTCGAGTTTTAATTTATCAAGTTCTAAGCTTAATCTATTTTTAATGTGATAATTCGCTTTCGAATTTTGACTTTTGAGTTCCGAGATCACTATATTTAAGCAAAGGCTATCACGAAACTATTCCGAAACTTAAAAATAAATTATCAAATTAAAAGATAGATTAAACTTAAAATTTGATAACTTAAAACTCAGAACTTAATCTCTTAAAAAAAATAAAAAATATCAATATAATATAATTATAAAAAAGAGTGCAAGATATAATTATATTAAACTTGACGAGAGTTTAATATAATTCACTCTATTAATTATTGAAAAAATGCTAGAATTGACTACGATATGGCCTCATAGCTTATTGTAAAACTCTGAATTTATTTATTTATTTTTGGTGAATGGGAAAGAAACAAGCGGACAGCAAACAAAACTACAATCTGATAGACACCATGCCTAAGCTACATCTAAGAGGAGACTACTAGCAAGCACATCCCGAGGGGTATCGGACCATAACTTCAACATATCCTGACTAGCAGCTCCCATCTTGACCAGAACATCGGCACAAGAGTGACCTTTACTGCCCAGTCCCGACTCAGAAGATCGCTAATATCAGCCAAAATTATGCCGTAGATATGATAAGGAGGAGGATTTCCACTTGTGACCAATCTATAAGCCTATGGAGAATCCGTCCCACACCACACCTTCCTATGGCCTAGATCCCAAGCAAGAGCCAGGCCAACTCGAATGCTAGATTATGGCCTAGAGAATTTAAATATGTGTATCAATGCAAAAATTAATGAGATGAATTTTAATATATTATGACATAAAAAAAATTATATTATTATCTAATTATATATTACTATATGTAAGATTTTTGAATTAATAAATATGAACTTAAAATATTTTTATTGATATAGTAATATATAATTGAATATTTATATAGAATATTTTTTATACTAATAATACATTAAAAATAAATTCAAAATTAATAAGATACATGATCTTTTTGTATATATAGTAAATGATATAACGAAAGCTAAAAGTGTGAATTCTCATTAAAGAAAAAGAATGGAGATAATTTGAGTGTGATACTAAAAAATAATTATAACCATATCTTATTCCTTTTCTATGTTTTGCTTTATATCGCGTTTTGAAAGGGTGAACGAGTGAAAGGAACAGTAATATAAAATGATGAGTAAATATTTATTTTAGTTTCTAAATTGGATATATGTTTTATTTTTATTTTTAAAATTAAAAAATTAAATATTTTGTCCTTAAAATAGAAAATTATGATTCACCTTAGATCACGAGGTTAAGTTTGTTACTTAACCGAAAAAAGTGATGAGGTACGTTAAGTGCCAGTGTATCATCCCACATCGCACTTCTATAAAATGATGTGTTTTACCCCCAAGGGAGACCTTATTTAATTAATTTCTTAATTATACATAAAATGACATCATTTCTTATTAAATACACCCGTAATTCTAAGTCTCCCATTATTTGTCTCACAATTTTAGAGATTAAATAGTTAATTTATTAGTTTTAAAGATTAAATTGAAACATGTATATAACTTCAAGAACTATAATAAATATTTAGGGTATGATTGGATTAACTATGAAATTAGAATTAGAATAAAATTTTATTTATATCCCTCATATTTTATAAATATTTCAATTAACCCCAAAAATTATTTTTATTTTATTTACATCTCTAATATATTTAAAATATTTTAATTTTATCTTTTCAATAAAGTGTATCCAAATTATAAATAGAAAAAGTCAATATAAAGGTCGAATTATAATATTAATAATATCTAATCACCACAGATGGAGATCATTCAATTTGCCTTCGCTTCTCTAGGGGGAAAGCTTTGTGTATTGATTTTAGTGAGAGAAAAATTAATTGAATATTATAAGGAGTTTATATTAGAGAGGAAAAATTTTTATATTCTATAAAAATATAAGAAAAAAATAATATAATAAATAATATCATTCTACTTAGATAATAAATAACAGACCTCCATATTTTTTTTATTTATAATTTGGATGTCATTTATTAAAAAAATAATATTAAAAAAATTTAAAATATTAGAGATATAGATAGAATAAAAAAATTTTATAGGATTAAATTGAAACCTTTATCAAATGCAAATGAGGTAAATAAAATTTTATCCTTAAAATTATTTTAATTATTGGTTATTTGTATGTGAATTTTTTTTATATATAATTGATTATGATAAAATTATATGTTGATTAAAAATTTATCTTAACATAGTTTGTTTTGTTTAGATTATTTAAAAAAATCATTTTTATATCATATATTAAAAGAATATAAAAAGTTAGAGAGGTGTATAACTAATTTCAGGGTGAAAGCTGAAAAAATAGTAATTGACTTCAAAATAATCAAAAGATTATAATCACATAATGCCTAAAATCTGCTTTTGCTTACAATCAGTTTTTAGTTTAACACTATTTTTTTTTTTTCTTGCAATCAACTAACTTTTTAACTCAATCAAATCAGGTTATAAGATAACTTTTACTTAAGAAAGGAGGTTGTTTAGTTGCATTCCCAAACGCACAATTACTCGTTAAATGACCCCACATAGATAAAATGAAAAAGAAGAGAACTAGATAAACAGAAAACAAATGTCATTATACTACATCATTGTCAATCCAGTTGGCCAAATATAAAGAGAGGGCCAGCTTTTATCAAGTGGGCTTAGGTGCCTATAAGAGTATAGGCCTTAGGCTTAGGGGATACGGGCTACATGCTTCCAATAAGGCAAATCTATTTATTGGCCATTAGATAGGGTTAGGCTGTGATCATGACCTAGCAACATATAGCTATGCTCTGGGTGCGTGTGAATGTGCTTTTACCAAGGGGATTTGGCCAAAAATATACTTCTAACAATTTTTTGTTTGGCTTTTTAACGGACAAAAAAAAATAATTAAATTTTTTTGTTTAAAAGGTAAATAAGGAATTATTTTTTAAAAAGTAAAAATAATAAAAAAAAATCTCAAAATTTTAAATTTATTATTTTTTTATATTAATTTATCATTTTATTCTTAATTTTTTTTAAAATTATTCTTTATCTATTAAATTGTAATTTTATATTTCTCATATTTAAATAAATTAATAACTTTTTATTTTAATAAAAAATATTTTTATAATTATATGTAAATAAAATAAATTTTTACTTATATTTTTTATTTTCACTTCTAATTCTATTTTTAAAATAATATTTCACCCAAAATCTTGATACGTATTTTTTATTTGACGTGGAAAAGTTTTTTGATCCACCCTTCGTCCCCCCCCCCCTTCTCTCTCTCTCTCTCTCTCTCTCTCTCTCTCTCTCTTCGCCCCTCGTCTCTCTGCCTCTTTGTATTTTTTTGATCTCAAAGTGTCAACAGTATTTGAATGATTCAGTGATGCTTACCTTAACAGTTAACGTGTCACCCAACTGAATAACATGCCCGTTGCCAGCCTTCATCCTCATCCACCACAAAATGGAGTACTTTTTATTTGAGTTAATGTTTTCGGATTTTTACAGTAATTTATTAACTTAATTATTGGTAGTTCAAGGGATCATTCAATCATCTATGTACATAATGATAAATTATAGCGAGATTTTCAACAGTCAAAATCAAAATTTGACGGTTACTTATTGTTAATTTAGTTTATATTTATCTGCTAAAACCAAAGTCAATTATCTGTTTCATTTTTTTTTTTTTTTTGTCTTTGGAGTAGGGAAAATACACATATCAAACATGTACTTATTTATTTATTTTTTTGCTAAAACATGTATTTATTTTAATAACTAGATATAATACGAGCGTTGCATGGGTTTGATTAGATTTTTTATAATTATTTTTAATTATAATATTTTTAAAAATAATGTTGATAGTAATCAAAAATTGATTATGGTATAATATATCAAGATTCATTTTAATTATTCTACAATTCACCAAAAAAAATTATTCTACACAATAACATAGATTAAAGATATATTGAATTCATTAAATACTTAATTGTAGGCAATATTTTTAGTATAATTTATGTGTGTCTTATCCTTGTTAACTATAATAACTATAACCCTTTTGATGAAGTCATTTTTGTCAATACAACATATAATTATACATAACAAAACATAGGTCAAATATAACTGAATATAGTTCAAAAATTAGTTTTGACTTCAGTTTATTATTATTATGTAATATACTTTTATTAAGAATTATTTTTTTCTCAAAACAAAATGCCAGTTTGATCCTTTTATTGATAAATCTATGACAAAATAAAATAACAAAATTTCTAATATAATGGTATAGATTAAAAAATTTAATTAATAATTAATATATAATAATACAATATTTTCTATTTTTTAAAATAATTTTATTTTGTTATCATGTTGTATTATTTTTTTGTGACATAAAAAATATATATAATTTTTCTCCTGTGATTAATAATTTTTTTATTTGATTTTATATTTTGACAACTATTATATTAACATTTACACAAATCTTACTCAAAATAATTTATATACCATAGGTTATATATAAATTATTTTATCTTAAATACATTAAAAAACTTGATGATTAACTATATAATATATCTTAGTGAATAATTTTATGCATTTTATCTACATAAGAAATTACAAATTTAATAGTTAATATAAAACAACACAATATTTTATGTTCTCAAAAGTAATTTAAATTTTCTTGTTTGTTGCATAATTTTTTTAACATAAAAGAACCTTTATAATTTTTAATTTCATTTTTCATTACTAAGTTTCTTAAACAATATGTTTTAATTTTTTTTCCACCATAGTTCAATAATTCGCCTTGGTTTCTATTTACTATCATTGCATATAACTTTTGTCAAGAATTGTTTTCTTATCAAATAAAATGCATCACATTGAGTTTTTTCTTGACAAATTTCTGAGAAAATAAAATGGCAAATTTTTTTAGATAACAGTATCGATTAAAAAAAGTTATACATCTAATAGTTGATATAAAATAATAAAATATTTTCTATGCTAAAAAGTAATTTAATTTTGTTATTATGTTATTAGTTTTCTGTTACATAAAAGAATATATATATAACTCAATTTTAAACTTTGACAACAATTCTTTTAACATTTACACAAAATTCACTTAAAATTATATATACACATACGTCATATATAAACCCTTTTCCTCAATATATTCAAACTTTGATAATCAATTAAATAATGTATCTTAGTGAAAATCTTTATGCATTTTATTTTCATAAGAATTTACACATTTTATTGTTAATATAAAATAATATAATATTTTAGGTTCTGAAAAGTAATTTAATTTTTTGTTGCATTAATTTTTTTTATATAAAAAAACTTATATAATTTTTTCACCTGTCATTACTAAGTTTTTGAAATAACATATCTTAAAATTTTTTTAACTATTTGATTAGTATCATTTTTAGTCAATTAATATATGAATATATTTTTTTACATTTAATTTCATAAAAATTATACTTGTTAGTTTTTCCTATATGTGTAGTAATTACAATCCACTTGCAATGAATATAATGATGCAAGTGAATTTTACTCTCTCTCTATATATAGATAAGAAATAAAAATAAAAATGGGAAAATTATGATTGTTTAAGATGGGTAGCTGAAATTTGAATGGAAAAATGAAAGTATAGTGCTCTGTCACATGTATTTCTTTAATTTCAATTAAACCTCTTTTATATAATAAAATAATAGATTAATAATAATTTCATGACAAGTTTAATATTTTAATGAGTTTAGGTTAGAAGACAAATGTCAACATAGGAAAAGAAATACATGGCATAGAATGGTGAGAGAAGCATAAAATTGTTTATTTTTTTGAAAAAAAAAGAGAAAAGAAATAAATTGGAAAAATAAATAAGAAATACAATTGAAATTATCCATGACCTATAATGAAATCGGCGAAGACAAATAGGGGTAGTAAAGGTGATGTAAGTGAGTTTGGTATATCTTCATATCTAAATTTGAGTAAGGGATTATGAAGCCCTTTGAGAAACTTATTTTTACTTTGATAATATATCATTATCACAAAGATTTAATGGCACTGTTGCATCTCTAGTTAATTTGTTAGCAAGGTTGGAAATGAAATGGAAGTAATAATAAAAGTGGAAGAAACAATGAAGAAAGAGAAGAATGAAAAATAGTAAAAAAAAAAACTAAGATATATAGAGATAAAGAAGAGAGATACGTAAAGATAGGTAACCAAAAAAGGAGATGTGAAAGGCACACCGTATACAATCTATAAAACCCGAAAGAAATAATAATTAAAATATGAATCATATCAACAAAAATTAAAAGATATGAAATAAAATATATAAATTGAAAGTCCCATAAAAAGTAAAATAAGATAAATTGAAAAGATGGGGTGGGGACACCAAAAACGGGTTGTTGGTCTTGAATAGGACACTCTTATAAATATGAAAAAATAGAAGTATCTGCTTAAGATAATTGCATTTTATGCAATGACTAAGATTGAGATATAATTAATTAATCAGATACACAGTTGGGAATGTTCCATAAGTTGGTTGAAATTAGAATGAAGAAAAAAAAGTTGAAAAAGAGTAAAAGAAGGTATGAGGTGGTACGAGTGCGTGGTATTTACTATTTATTTTACTATTTACACAACTAGAAATATGTTAATTATCGATAAATTTATCAACGAAAAATAAAAAAAAAATCTGTCGACATTAATTTTATCGATAGATTAACCAGCATAAAAAATCCGTCGGTAAATGATACGTTGATAATAAAAAATAATAATATTACCAACATGAGAATTATCTGTCGGTAAAAACATAAATATGTCAGTAATAATAACATAAAAAATGCCACTGACAAAATAATATTGATGTATTTTTTATATATACCTACTAATAATCCGTCGATAAAATAAAATTATTTATTTTTAAAAAATATTTGTTAATTTTTTAATTATTAATAAATATAATTATAAATAATTTAATTTTTTTGTTATTTAAACAAAAAATTTTAATTTTTGTTTTAAATACAAAAGAAATTAAAAAACTATTAATTAAATAAAATTTATACAATATCATTTAAAAATATTTACAATACAATTCCAAAAAACAAACCTAAAATCTACGAATACTGTTCATTATCAGTATCAGAGATGCCATCCTTATCTCCGACTTCGGATAGGTGGCGGTGCGAAGAAGTTTGTGATAGTGGAGGTGGGGGCAGAGGTAGTGAAGGAGGTGGCGCAGTGGATAAAAAATTGCCGCTCTGCATCTGGTTATAGAAGTTATACAGAGTCTTTATCCTCTGCTCCATGAACTGTATATGCTGTGACCACTGTTGCTTATCTCTCTTGTGGCGCTCATACAACTTCATATACCTCAAGCTGCCTTTGTACTGACTCATTCAGTGCATGGATCTTATCACGAATGGACTTTAGATCAATCCTAGCAGACCCAGTTCCAGATACAGAGCCTGGAGAATATGACCTGTTGTAAGAGATTCCCAACCCATAGATTCGTCGACTATCTGGGTCCATACCTCGTCATTGCTAATAAGTGGGCTGGCAGGAGTGCTCCCGTCTCCTTGCCATGACTGCTGCGATCAAGCCTTAGTCAGCCATTGGATAAACTCATGCGGCAATTAGAAAAAAAAAAATAAAAAAAAAAGATTTAAATAATAATAATAAATATAATAAATTAAAAATATTGAAAACTAAAAATTATAAGTATTTACATATGTCGTCTCTAATCGTGTATTAACCCACTAGGACATGTCTCACTTCTGGGTATGGATCTCCTAGAATAGCTCTCCCAGAGTTGGCAGCCTACTCATCACCTTCTCCTACATTTCAAAAAATTTTCACATAATTATATATATAATATTTAATATAAAAATAGAAAAACTAAATGAGAAGAAAACGATATTTATCATTTTTAGTCGTGTGCCCTTGATAGTAGTGGAGCCTCTAGTGTGCAAAGAGCAATTGCGAGTTGATTCTCTACTTGCCCAGGTCTTCACATGCTTTGTCTTAAATGCAGGTGAGTTCTAGTGGGCCTTCATAACCTGGAGGATCTCTTCTGTGAGCCAGTAGGTGCTCGTATCATTCTCACAAATGTTATGAAACATATCGCAAAGGCGCTTGCCGGCGCTAGGCCTCCATGCTATGTAGATAGCAGTCTCCTCACATGGATCAATAATAAACATATGCTACATATATGTAATACAATAGTCAACAAATAAAATAAAAATCAAAACTAATAATAAAAAAATAATAATTAGTTTACCTTCCCCTCTTTCCACCACAACTCCTATGTGATATTAGAGGCCTGCACAAAATTGGGATGCGGGACGTGAAAATTCTCCTTGAATACCTCGATAATCTTGTGTAGCTCTAGCAGTGATGGAATCTAGTTGTGTCATAAAATAATAAATTATATCAAATATTTGTTAGTTAAATTTTCTATCATAATTAAAAATTTATAATAAATTTAAGTTTTAAATTACTTATCAGGATTTACCATCATATCTAAACTCTACTTGCTGGTTCGTGGAGCATTATTAGGGGGTGGATGAGGAGGTTTGGGCACCTTGCGAACTAAGTTGAATGGGGGTACTGGAAGGCGCAAAAGCAGGCTGACTGCGGACCTCACCTCCTGGAGGTGGGGGTGGAGGTGGAGAAGTCTGCTAGGGGAATGAAGGCTAAGGTTCTAAAGTTTGGTATCATAATAAACTTTTGAGTATGTGAATCAAGAGAGACGGAGGAGTCATCACTCACGGAAGTGGTGGACACAGGCGTAATGGAGGTAGTGGGTAGGGCATGGGTGCGAGGGGGTAGACCATGTTTCCTCAATCTACCCTTACCATGTCCAAAATCAAGTGTTTGTCTTGCCATAACTTATCTATATAACATATACAAAATTGAAAATATAAGACATATATTAACTAAATAAATGCATAACACATTTATGATATCAATAATTATTTAATTCTAATAATATTTTAATGATAAAAATTTTTTGGACAGAGTCTTCTCTTAATTTGGAGCTTCCACAAAAATTAATTCAGTATTTTAAATTAAAATATAATTCAGTATTTCAACACCATAGCACAACCAAAATAAATTGCATAATCGTAGCATTCTAAAGTTAATCTTAATAATTGTTCTAGAGCGCATAACATCACAACACATAATTCAAATAATGGGAAGGGACTCAAAACCTTTTCTCAGTCATGCAATCTAATCCTAGAATTCTATCATAGAAAATTTCAATCTCTAAGAAAGAAAATAACTTAGTTAACTAATTAAGAAACATAAAACTTCGAGTAAAGAAATAGAACTAAAAAGAAAGGCTACTAAAAAATTAAATCAATTAATATATATAAAAAATACCAGGAACACAATGACGATCTCGGATCGTGAAATGGGGCACCGACAGTGATGAAATAGTAGAGAGAGAAACAAATGCGAAATGAGGAAGAATAAGAAGCGAGCTCTCGTTTCAAGGATTTGGTTTTTTTAATCCGTCGATAAAAAATTAATGAAACAATTTGTTTTATTAATTCCATTTTACTAATGGATAATCTATCGCTAATATGAAACATGAATAGATAATGGCAGTGAAACCCATTCTTCAAATACCAACAACTTATTTGTTGGTAATATAAAAATACAAATTTTGGATGACAAAAAATAAAAAAAATTAATTTATTTCAATTTTATTGACAGATAATCTATTGATAAGTAATAATAATATTTTTAAATCATCTAAAAAAATAAATGTTATTACCTATGATTTTTTTGTCAGTAATTATTTGGCATAAAATGATAAGAAGGTTTATCAATATTTTTACCGACGGATATTTTTTTCGTCAATAAATCCACGCGTCAATGATTTATTTAATTTTATCAATGAAATATCCGTCAGTAATACCGATGGATAGTTACCATCGGTAATTTCCCTTGATTTTTCACGAATTTCTAGTAGTGTAATGAACAATCAATAGGACATTGTTTTATTAGATAGATAGATATTAAAGTAAGTTTATGTACGAAAAAATATTATATTATTTTTCACAAATCTTCTAATATCATACCATATAAAATATTTATATAATACTCCATCCAATTTACGATAATTTCGATTTGGGTAAAATTTTTAATTCATAATAATTGTCATTCTCACATATTAATATAATATTTATTGTTAATTGTTAATTTTATTTTTTATCTTTATTAGTTGAAAGAAGTTGCTATTTTTCATGATATAATAATTTATCTTCGGTAAAATATTAAAAAATTATACTTTTTACCAAATAATAAAATTTAATAAGAATATTTTATAAATATATATCATAATTGTGTATTAATTTTAAATTTTTTAATTTATATAAAAATAACCAAATTGACATTTATTATGAACCAAAGAAGTATTTCTTTTGGCAAAAACTAATAAGTGCCATCATATATTACTACATCATATAACATAATAATGTAGCATATGTAGTATTATCCACGGAAAAGTATTATAAAAAATAATAGCTAATCAACAAAATACATAATATAAAATATAAAAAATTTAATAGAGTAAAAACTAAAATATATTATATATGTCTTTACTTCATAAACTACCATAGTATTGTGAAATCTTCAAAATAAATATATAACATGTGAAAATAAATTTAAAAATATTTTTTACATAGTGAAAAATGAATATTTGAACTGCTTATTTAATTCATAAAAAATATAAAAAAGATTTATATGTAATTAAAGATATATAACTATAAAAAGTTAATATAGAATAAAAATCTAAACCACTCTCAGAAAAATAAAATAAATAAAATAAAATCTACTGCACGCGTACTAACTTTATAAACTAACTTATATTATAAAAATAAAAAACATATTTAAAATTTCACTCTAAATATTAGTATCTAAATTAACTTTTACTAGTAATCCAAACTAGTTTCGCGTCTCTACTTTATTTTACTGTGCATAAAGAAAAATATTTATTTTTTGATTGGAGTTAATAAAAAAACTGAAAATTCTATTTTTGCTTAGTAAATGTAAAAGTAAATAAGAATTTCCTAAACTGCTTTTAAAATTCTTTATAAAACATTTTAACTAGCTTCTTTAATTATTATATCATAATTTATTTAATTTTAAAATTAAATGTATATATACCATTTCGTCATCTATTGTTTATTTTTCCTTATCGATGTCTTATTTTGGTCTTTATTTTTTTTTTTTCGATTTTAAACTTATTTTAAAAAACTTCTTTTTTTTTTTCTTTTTGAAGGACACCTTTCATGTGCTTTAAATTATGGATTAGGGCACCAAAAGAAATTAGGGATTAATGCCCATATATATATTTGTCAGAAAGATGTAACCGAAAAGGTGTTTTAGAGAGGGCTGAGAATGGAGCTGTAAAATACTATATAAGAAACAAAGGAAAGGTAAGAGCGTTTTTAATTGTTGGTAATACAACCTCTTTTTATGGTTGAATTATATTCTCACACGAAGTTTACCATCTATAGTATTATTACTAATCATGTTTGCATACTCAAAAGGTTCGTAAGTATGCACAATTTGAAGATCCAAAGTATATATGAAAGATATAAGATTTTTTAGATACTGAATAATAGCTTGCATATTTGATATGTTGTCATTGTCATCTACATTATTATCCTCCCTTCATGTTTTCCTTCTAAGTAATCGTCATCATTTTTACTATCCCTAATTTTACATTCTACACCTCTTATTGGAAATGGGTTCAGCAAACCTTCTTTATAGTGCTGGTATTAATAATTAATAATTATAAATACAAAAGATCGTTAATTAAATATATTTCTGATACATAGAATCATTAAAAAGTGATAAGTGTAGAGCATATTTTGCATCTCATATAATAATAATAATAATAATAATAGGAATAACAATTAATAAATATCATTATCCATATATATTTCTGATATATAAGATCTCCAAAAAAAATGATAAGTGTAAAGCATATTTTGTATCTTATAGATGATATTTTTTCCATTCTCTTCTAGAAGTCAATATTTATGCTTTGAGAAAGTTCAACTCTTAGATCCTCTAACAATATAGTGTCAGAAAGGTATATCCATGTAGGATGATCACAGTTAAAAATCACACTTCCATCGATTGTTGTAATAGAACTATTGAAATACATAATAGCAGTAATTATATTATTATTAATATTTTTTCTACTCACTTTTTTTTAAATAAAAAATTATCTTACACTCTCAAATACTCTCTTAAGCACTCTTAAATACTCTCCATACACTTCTATAGAGTTTTTGAGGAATGTCACTCTATTTATAGGCAAGATCCGACTAAGTCATTAAATTTTTATTATTTATTTTTTAAAAATCACAATAAAGTATCACAATCTTGTTTAACTTGCAATAATGTACAACATATTATTGAACTCACAACAATAGGCCACAAATTCTAAGAATTTGTATGTTCTAAGAAATTTTTTTTTTAACTTCTAAAACACCATATTTTCCTAAATATGTTAAAATCACCATACTTCTCTATTTAATCTATGAAAACAGAATATTCATCTGCTTAAGCCAAGGTAAGATACTAGGTGGCTAATTTTGACTGAGCTGGATGGGGGTTTGTTTTGCTAATAACGTATTGAAGGCTTATTTAGTCTTACAAAGGGCTTTTTGATTTTATTTTTTATTTTTAATGTTATTTATGAAATTATCATTTTTTAATTTTAATTTTTGTTTTCAGAATTTTTTAAAAAAATAAAAATAATCTTTTTATTTTTGTTATTTTTTTACAAAATCGTAAAAATAAGAAAAAATAAAAATAAGGTGACAGTTATATAATTAACATTAAAAACAATAAATAACAATACAAATTATTTTTTAAAGCTCAATAAAACCTAATTTTTCATTTGCAAATCTTTAACTAAACATAATAAAAAATTTCCGTTGTTGCTGATTGTTGAGCAGCGCTTTGAAAACTTCTCACATATGTACTGTGAGACTTAATTCATTTTTCTATTCTTTGAATATAACTTTTACAATTTTGACAATACTTAAAATTATTTTTTTAAAAATGATCAAAAGTAACCCTTGCCATCTCCAAAAAAAAAAAGTTAAGATTTTAATTATTTTCTGATTGTAATCTTTTTAAAATCTCATCCAAATAATCAACGCATCCATAAAAGGTATGATCCTGATATGTAATGACAAAGTCATTTACGGCAAACAAGACAAAGTCATTTACATTTCAACAGAAAAAATAAAAGTCAGTTGCTAACTAGAGACAATGCTGATTTGAAATAGAAGGGGAAGCGGGAAGCCTATTTTGTGCATGCTCGGAACTTAACTTATTTCTTAAAATCAACTATTTTTCTTTAAAAAAAGTTATTTTTAATATAATCTATTATGTATGATAAACATAAATAAAATTAATTATAATTTTTAATTTATTTTATTTATACTAGATCAACCTTTTTCAAGAAATTTTATGTTTCGAAGTTTTTTATTTTAAATAGGTGCTGATTATTTTAAAATTATGATATTTTTATTAAATTAACCTTTGTTATCAAACATTATATAATATAAATAAATAAATTTATATTTTTTTAATAATTTATCATATAAAAATAATTTTTTATACAATACAAAAAAATACTATTTTAAAATCACTTATAAGCTAATATATATCGATACATAAAATTGATTTTTACATAATCAATTACAAAAAATTTGATTTATATTTGTAATTGATTATTAAAATAATTTTAATCACGACTAATCCAAACACATCTAAAAAATATAATCTTTTGAGGGGTTCTACTTTAATTCTTTTAGTAATACTTAATTATCTTTTAAAAATTATATTTGAAAATAGAAAAATTATAATTACAATTACACTTTAAAATATTTTCAGGTTTCATCTTAGATGTCGTGAATTGATCAATATAGAAGTTTCGTTTTTTAAACATACTGGGTCGTGATTATTAAGAAGAAAACTGTTAAGCAGACTTTTTAGTTACAATAATGTCCAAAAAATTAATTTCACAATAATGTCTATAGAATATTTAAAGAAAACCCCAAAAAAAAAAAGATTGCAATAGTCCTCACTATTTAAAATGTAATTGTGACAAATACCCAGAGCTCTAACTTTTCAAATGCTTTCTTCAAAAAAGAAGATACAAAATGGGTGAGTAATTCGTTAGTCCCACCTCTTTTGAGTAGTCAAAGTTTTGTTACTTAAAATCTAACGGACGCTGTTTCACCCATATGTTTTTGAAAGGTAATTGTTAATTAGTATTTCTAGTGTTTATGATATGCATATCAATCCCACATGTTTATAGGTTGGAGGCGGGGTAGTCTCACCACCGACCACCTAGCAACAACAACTTATATGGTTACAACTAAGTCCACAAGCACATTCCTATCAGACCTTCCTTTTCAAATTTAGTAACGACAAATACAAAGCACAAATACCCAATTCAATCTACCAAAATCCAGCTAGCTATATGTACCAGAGATCAAAATACAAGCACAAACATGAAAGAAAAGGAGAAATGTTAGGCATCAAGCACTTGGCCAAGCTTATGGAAATTTATAGTATTCATCAGATATGCAAAAAACAAAACCACAATCCTATAAATTTAGTAATTGTTCCAATTTTGTTTAGCAACATTTTTTCATGTCCTATTCTTGACTGTAGCATAAACATAATGATCAAGCAGATATAATTTTGCAAGCAAGATGACTAGAAAATGGCAAAAAAAAAAAAAAAAAAAAAAAGCATAGATCATGAAACTCATTGTCCATCACATCAGAACCATGCTACCAATCACGTCAAAAAAAGAAATGGCAAGATCAAGTCTACTTCTCAAGATATTTCACAGAATAACGAAAAAGGAAGTAGATAAATATTACATATAACATCCAAAAACTCACTGTCAATTTGGAAACTCCACATCCGATAACCTCTCCTTTTCACTCAATTCAGATCTTGAAGACTCCTCTAATAGACTTAACATAGATCGAAATTACCACTGCAAGGTATCACAAAGCCCTAATGTGCACCTAGAATGCCGTCACAAAAAACCCAATCCAACAATCTCTCTATCTTCTCCGACAGAAATAAGGGATAGGCGGAAAAGGGTCTATTTGCAAGAGAATTAACCAACTCCCTATTTGCAAACAAATGGAGGGGATATTTTGTAATTTTCAAGAACAGGACTAATGTTAATCCCACGTATACGTTGGACTAACGAATCACTCACCTACAAATTAAAATTAGCTAGGGTTTTTGTCATTGTTGTAATAGCTCAATGGTTAAAAGGCTATTTCGAATTATTCAAATTTAAAAATTGGTTTAAATATATTTTTAGTTATTATAAATATTGATTATTTTACTTTTAATTTTTCTATTTTTTTAAATTTTTGTACCTCTTTTTTTTTTTTTAACATTAAGTTTTTTGTCATGACTATGTTAGTCCAATGGTTAAGTAATGATACTTGCAGGAACTAAAAGAATATTTTTATAATATTTATAAGGATAAAAATAAAATTTTTAATATTTATAAGTATTAAATAATATTCTTTTTAATTTAAACCATTAATATTTAAAGTTTATTAGACACTAATTAATCTATCTCGAGTTAGGTCAGTTCCATTATAAAAGTAAAATATTCCTAATATATATATATATATATATATATATATATATATAAAATATTCAAATTCAAGATCTTACTTAAAAAAAAAATGTCAAACCACTTAAATCAATTAAGTTTTAGTTACTAAACAAATGACTAAAATTTAGAACCAAATAGTCAAAACCAGAATGCTAAAAGAAAAAGGGGACCAAAAGTAAAGGAAATTAAAACTAAAACGAGCAATATATTTATAGGTATTTAAAATGTTTTTAATTTTAAAAATCTTATCTTATATTTTACATAATGGATACTTTCTAAAATTTTAATAAGCGCCTTTAACGCAGTTTACTAATATTTATTTTTTTCTTTCTTCAATTTGCCAATTTACCAATACCCGTGATCGCTCTTCCTCTGCAATAAATTCAAAACAAAAACGTGCTATAAGAAGCTGACTAGCTGAGAATTTGAACTGCACCTGCAGCAGACATCACAAACTCAAAGCCCGAATTGCTTGCCGGGGGAGCGCATAACTCCAACAACAATTACGCCCCTTAAGAGCCTGTGTCTGTAAGTGGAGTTTCCGTGTCAGAAACCTGTAGCAGTTGTAGCTTTTTGCACCAAAATCACCCCTTTTTATTTTTTTCTCATTTCCTAGACACTCGCCAAATTAAAAGACATAACGCCAAACCAAGAATCATCATAGATCAAAGAGAATCTCAAATCTCACAGCAGCCTCTGCATTAACCCAAAGCCTCATTTTCCGGTGAGCATGTTAGGCCTTAGAGACCTAGTTGTCATAGCCCCAACACCTTCCCTTCACCACCATGGCCAACAACAACAACAACAACAACAACCACAACAACCCATTTCACAAGATCACCACCTTGCCAACAACCTTCCTTTGTCTGCATCAGCAGCATCTCTCAGCGTTGGCCTTGGCATCTTCCCTCTCCTAACTGCCACACCCTGCATGCCACAACACCCTCACACCACCACCACCATCACCAACAACAACAACAATGTTCAGGACCAACAAGAGTGTGCCAACACCAACTACTGGAACCTCAAGATGTGCCCTCAAGTGGAACATGATGATGGAAGCACTAAGCACCTTTTGGAGGGTGAAGAAGAAGAGGAGAACAATGGTATTGGTATCTATGGGCCTGACTTCAGGGTGTGCCACGATTGTGGCAACAGGGCCAAGAAAGATTGCAGCTATAAGAGGTGCAGGACATGTTGCAAGGGGCGTGGATATGACTGCAGCACTCACGTGAAGAGCACGTGGGTCTCGGCGTCTCGGCGGCGGGAGCGGCATATGGCGCTGGTTGCCGGTAGTGGTAGTGGTGTTGGTGGTGATGGTGGTGGAACAAAGAGGCTAAGAGCTTTGGGGTCATCACATAATGCTGCTGCTACCACTACCTCTCATAGTTCCACCTCTAATGCTACTACCACAACAAAGAGCTTGGACACTAGTTCTTATCACCAAGGTGCTTTCGTCTGTGTGTCCATATTTACTGTATAGTTAAGCATGTGTTTGATAATGATTTAGCATTACAAAAAGACAAATCATTGTTTGACGGGTATAAATTGAGTTTTAATTTATTTTAAAATTTTAGTAAAATGATAGGAAGTTTACTTCAACTTAATTTCAAGTCTCTACCTATAATTTTGATGTACAGTTTTATCTTAATATGTTTAGCAAAATGATTCTGAGTTACATTTTAGAGTTGTTTTTCAATTGGATCATATTATGGTTTGCGAACTACAAAACAAACATGCTCTAAATTTTGAAGTTATGGTTCTCTCGAATTGCAGATGCTGGTTTCAATCAGTCTTTACCGGGTCATGTTCGTGCACCTGCTGTGTTTAGGTGCCATAGAGTGTCTGCTATTGGCAACGGTGAAGATGAGTTTGCCTACTTGGCCACGGTCCACATTAGTGGCCATGTGTTCAAGGGGTTTCTGTACGATCAAGGTGTTGATGGGAAAAATGAAGTGCTTTGTGTTTCAGAGCTGCAACTGGGAAACAATGGCGGTGGGAAGAATAATGGGGAATGCTCTTCTGCAATTGGGGTTCCAACCAGCGCCTACCCTGCTTCTGCTTGCTGAGATTGTTCAAAAGGTAACAAAATTGACCAAGCGTTACTCAACCCCCATTGATTATTATATTGTCAAAATAATGACCAATTATTGGATGAATCTAAATAAGAAAATCAATAAGAATTTTATTAATTTCTATGTGTTGGTTCTTGAGTTGTCTAGGACTTTTCTGTTTGCACTTTGTGCATAACTTTTCTCTCACATAAATATATATAACACTTTTTTACCTGGATATACATATACCTTGATAGTCACCCACACTCACATTCATATATTATGTTTATACATGAGCGGTTCAAATAATATTTCTCAATTCTATTACTTCCTTTATTTGCCTTTTTTTGTTTTCCTGGTTAGTTCTATGTCAATAGCTCAATTCATTAAGAGAAATGCTACCATCTCACTCATTTAACACAGTAAAATGATGATATCCTTGTACCCAAAAAAGAAGTGATGATATACAAGACATTTCTATGTTTTTGCTAAGCAATGATCAACTGAGTGAATCTCTTAACTATTTCCCAAGCATCCTTCCCTAACATAACTCAATAGAATTAGCATCTTGATGCCTTGATACTCTATGGTTACCTGTATGATTTTATCTGCAAAGGAAGGGTAAAAACTAAAAGAAAATAGTCCATTTTGCAAACAAATTACCATAGCAATTCATTTTTTTGCATTTGTTTATTTCATATGGAATGTTAGCATGGGCGGGGAACTCAAGAGTAATGGCCACTTTAAAAATGTCACTTTCAATCAAAGGAGGACAGCTAGGAAAGCATTGCTCGCACTTTTCAATGTCCATTGAGAGTGTGTGTTACATTTCCACTACCAAATTTTCATCTGCGTTATATTCATGATTCATGCATCTGATTGATCAGGAGTTCCGTGCTTTACTTTATCATTTTCTTAGGGACATTGCTTTGTCTACATTATGTCACATCTAGCATCCCACATCAACATTCATCTTAAAATACTTTTTCATTTTTCACTTTTGCCATTTTTACCGCAATATATAAGCACACTTCTTCTCTCTCCCACCCCAAAAGGGAAAAAAAGAAGGTGGTATTCGTTGTGTTTGTCCAGTTGTTCTCTTCTTTTTATGCTTGAAATTAAATCATTATGTAATACCGAGAAGAAAACGAATTATTGTGTGTGGTGATAGGAATAGATCCTCTCATGTGTTGATTTTCACCGTTGATCAAGAAGGTGGGATCAAGTCTTGTGAAATTTTCACATTAGAGGATTTATTCTAGTGTCATGACTCATGAGGTCTTTAAATCAGAGTTTATTTTCTCTCTTTCTTTTTTCTTTATTTCTGTTGTTCATTGATAAAGTATGGCGATAATTATGTGAACATGTTGTCTCACTGGTAGGATTTAATTCAATGCAGGAAATAGAAACAAAATGTAATGAATTAAAATTGGTTGAGCTCGTGATTCTCTCACTCGCATAGTCACATCTCCATTTTTTTCTCCTGTATGTCTAAACGGGGCTTATGGAAGATATGCTTCTCTGGCATTCCCTTATCACCTTACCCTCCTTGCTTCCCCTTCTTACTCATTACACTCTTTTCTTAAGGAACTAGGAAGGCTCTTTTGATCCAACTTTCCATTGGCCAGAGAAATACACATCTCATAGCTGTAATAATTTTCTATTGGCCATTCATGGCTATTAGGTAATTATTGAAATTCTTTCTTTGCCTTTCATTGGACATCTTACCTGGTTCTGGTAAGTGATAAAGGTAGCCACCATTTTGCTACACTGTGTTTAGGCTTACCTCATTCATTTCAAGTTATGTATGTTTTTGTCAATAAATTGTAGTTCAAATGGCACATCCCTTAATTCATGTGACAAGGGATTTGTTGACTTTGGGTCAAGGTTTCGATTCTCGTTTATCCATCCTCTTTCGCATTTCCTCCCAACTCCACTAAGAACTCCTTAGAGCCCAAAAAAAAAAGAAAAAGATTATGTATTTTTTTTGCAATGCAATCTATGTTGAACACTAGTATCGCTTCTTCTCACAGCATCTCTCTTTCCAGTCTCCCCCATCTCACCGACTTTTTTGTTATCTGTTTCATTTTCTTGCATTCAAAGATTTCACCTAGTTTTTTAAATCTTCCATCTTGCTGATAAAATTCTTGGAGGCCTATCTACTCCCGACATATATAGTTGCTTAGTTTGGCCGCCAACTTTTCCTCGGCATTATTCTTGTTCTAGTTTCCTTTTGTTCCGAGAGTGACATATCTAGAGAAGAACAGAGTGAAAGACCAAAGGGAGTGATATCAGCTATGATATTCTCACGCCAATAATTATCACACCCATTTTACACACAATTTGTGTTTAATCATGTATAAGTTATGACTAATGTGATAATAGTTGAGTATTAGTATGTTAATAATCACATAAATTTATATCACTAATAAAGGTTACCTCATCTCATCTAGTTGACTTTTTGTTCATGCATTGTTATAATTTAAGTTTAATTTGTGAGTTCCTACATTGAGTTATTTTTTATGTACCTTTGTAGTAAGTGTTCAATGAATACTCTAGAGTCTGGCTTTAGACTAAGGATCTTCCTCTCAACCTAAATTTTAACGTAACCAAAAAATATTAAATTTACAGTTAATTAATTATGATATTATGAAATTGACCACTATCGGTGGGATTAATCACAAACATATACTTGATTAATTAGTGTGAGAATGCCGTGGAAAAGATGACTCGAGATCATTTTTCCAGAGTGATATAAATTATAAGGATATGAAGGTTTTCTTTTTTGTTTTTTTTTTTTTTTTGTTTTTTGTTTTTTGTTTTTTTTGGGGGGGAGTGGGGTGGGAAATCATGAAATAAGAGTATGCAAAAACACACCAGTGACTTGTTGCCAAGTGTTATTCTCTTTGTTGCTTTATTCATTCATTTATTTATTTTTGGATATATTTCTTCGTTGCTTTATTCCTTTGATCTAGTAACAGAACTTTGTGGGTAACTTTTACTGAGGACTAACAATGAGTAACGTCAATGACAGGTGATGGATCAGTTTCGTGACCTCCTGATGGCAGCTCGTTCTGCAGTTTTTCAGGGAAAACTGACAACATTGGCTAAGTGGTCTTTTATTATTATGTAAATTTCTCTTCTGCGGATGTTCATATGCATACAAAAATCATAGGGACCTAGTTTCAGTTTCTTGCATCAGAATACAGACATTGATGTTGCGGAATTTTATATTCAATGCTTAGTTAAAGTTTTACTTTGATCTCACATTTATGGGGCTTTATAGTGGTCCCAAATTCGCCCGAAAAGCGTTCAAAACTGCTGAAGGGGCAGGAGGACCAAAAGAAGAAATTGCTCGTGAAGATTTAATCCAAATTGAACTTAAACTAGTTTTTTTCGGTGGGTATAGTCCAAATTCAACTATAACCAAGTCATTAATAGGCCAAAACAACGCCACCAGAATAAAATTTAAAAAAAGAAAAAGTAAATAACTTTTTCATTCTTAGTATTTTAAAGTTAACATTAATTTAATTTTGAAAAAGTTTTTTATATCAATTTAAACTTAACAAAATTTTTAATATCAATTTATTCTTAATATTTTGAAATTAATATTAATTTGATCTTAAAAATTTTTTACATTAATTTAGTTTTAATATTTTAAATTTTGACATTAATTTAGATTTAACAAATTTTTTGTAAAATCAAAATTTACAAAAATTTTCATCAAATTATTAATATAAGGTTAAATTAATATCAAAATTTAAAATATTATGATTAAATTAATATAAAAAATTATTTTAGAATTAAATTGATGTTAATTTTAAAATATTAAGATTAAAAAATATTTACTCAAAAAGAAAAGTATCAACGAGCATGATTTTTTTGGTCCATGATCAAGGTATCCATTGTAGATGCAGTAAAAATCACTCCTTGGGCATTAGAAATCTTAAAGGGTGGGACAACTGACCTGAATATTTAAGGTTGCTTCATATCCAAAGCTAAAGATCAAACCCCTAACATTTAATTAAGGATAAATAAATCCTTTCCACTCAACCACACCACCTAAATTAAATCATTTGGGGAAAATATGACATAGATGGTGCAATAAATAGATGTACGACATTTAATGACCAGAAGCCATGAATCATTACTTGATTAGTACATATGAACCACTGATACGAGAGACAATTTTTTAGTGCTACTCGAGTGTCATGTGTGATAGTGCTTATTCTTTTTTTGGCAATACAAATACCATAGATTCCAAGCAACATGTTTATTTTTTAAACTCATAGTGTTAAGATATGAATATAAAACAATTTATGTAGCTCTATATAATAATTTAAATTTTAAGGAGAGATAACTCATAATATGCTATGAGAGCTTCTATGATTAAGTGGTCTAGACTTCAATCCTCATTTGTTTCTATTCTTCTAAATAAAATTAAATTTCAACACAAAATAAGGTGAGTCTTTGTATAATCTACATTTCAAGCCCAAAAAGGGGTTTTTACATGAAGAAGTCTGTTAAAGTATCAAATTATTTATGTACCTCTACCTAGTCGTTTAAGCTTTTGGAAAAGATGACTTATAATACATAGTGCATAGATATTTTATAAATAATGTATATTAATATAAGTATATGTGAGCATCAAAATATGCTTATATTGAGATGTGTATTATATGTTTATATAAAGGATTTGATTTTTATGCATCGCCGGTGTAAACAAATTTTACACAAATATCCAATCACGTATTGTCGTATTAGCAAAAATATTTGATTCAATTGTTCACTATCTTAAAAGTCTTACAAATAGAAATATCTGATTGGATGATAGTATAAAATTATTTTATACTATCAATGTATCAAAATTAATCTCTTATATAAAATATGTATTGTATTTGGTGTTTAGTTTTAGTATATAAATAATATAGAGATTAATTTTGAGGCACTTTGAGTGTAAAATGGTTTTATATTATCATTCAATCACATATTTTTATTTGTCAGACTTTTAAGATAGTAGATAATTGAGTCAAATATTTTTACTAATATGGCAATATTTGAATGGATATTTGTGTAAAAAAAATTTTTCACACTAATAATGTATCAAAATTAAATTCAATAATATATTTCATATTTTAAGGATTATAATACACAATATGGTTATGGTATATTGCATAAAATTAATAAAAATTAATATGAAAAATATAAATATTAACTCAATAGAAGGTAATATTTCAAAAGTTGGCATGAGTTACTATAAATATAACAAAATAATATTATTTATCTGATAGTTATGATATTTTCATTTATACTTTGATAAGTTTAGAAAAATATTAAAGTTAGTATAAAGATAAGAGTAATTTAAATATAAGTGGGAGATAAAAAACTATTCTGAATGTGGCATTTTAACTTTTTTTAAACGAATAAGTAATTTTTTTTCTAATTTTTGGTATTTTTACAAATATCATCCACTAGAGGTAATTTTGTTTAAATCACAATTGGATACTAAATATGAACATCTCTTCTAGCTACGATTCAAATAGTGATTCCCCAAATGCAGGAGATTAGCCTTTTCCACTAGACCCACCCTTGATTATTTCTTCTAATTTTAATACATCTTAATTTTTTGTTTTTGAAAAAAAGTAGTAGAAAAATGTAACACCCTAAAAAAAGTAATAAGACAAAAATTATAATTCCATGTTAATCATAAAGCAAACTTCGAAGCAAAATTAATTTTAATTAATTTTGATATAAATTGGTCAATTTGAATAGAATTCTAAACTTTATGTAGCAGAATCTTATGCTTGTTACAAAAATAAAACCAAATTATATCATAAAATTTAATATATTTAAAAATTAATTTTGAACCTCAAAAATTTATATTAGATTCATAAGAATTAAATTAGATATAATGATGAGCATTAATTAATGTTGGGCATTAGAAGGTGAGACAAGTCAAAACTAATTAGAAATTGAAAAAAGGGGGAAAGGAAGGTTTTTTTTTTTTTTTTTTACAAAAAAAACATAGGAACAAGGTGCATTTGGATAAGTTTCTAAAAAAATGACTTTTTAAAAAAAAAATTTAGTAGATCTTTATTTTTTTTAAAAAAATTATTTTACATTTGAATAGATTATTTAAAAAATACTTGTAATTATTAAAAGTTTGTTTGGATAAAAAAGAATAAAAATACCTTTTATAGTCAAATTACAAAAAAGATATTCGAAAAAGAAGGGAAAACTAGAGTTTAATAGATAAAAAAATATGGATTGTAATTATCAATAAAGGTAAAAGAAAGTTTTAGAAGATAATTTTATTTAAAACCATTTCTTTTTCTGATTTTTTTAGAAATTATGTATTACTAATTTTAAAAAAATTATAAATTAACTTTTTTTATTATAAGTATTTTTTTTAAGCTATATCTAAATACACTAAGAAACTTATAAAGATACTTCATTTTTGAAAAAATAAAATTCCCAAAAAATGTCAATCCAAATGCATTCATAGGCCATTTGTTTAGGGTTTAAGGTTTAAACCAGTTCCATTTTATTTGTTTTAATCTATTTTTTTATATATAAAAAAAATCCTTCATCCTCGTTATTAATCAGAATAGTAGTTTATTATTAGTTCTTTATTACCAATAATAATTTTATATAAAACTATTATTGTTTTAAATGATAATTACTTTATGTATCAAAAAATAATAATTAATTTAATTTTTAAAATACTTAAAATTGATTTTTTTTTATTTCTATATGACCATCAAATATTATAAGTATTATAATTCATTTAACATAATAACTTAGATATAAATATTAAATTATTTAAAAAGTTTTTCATAATATAGTAATTATCTAGATAATATATATTAATAAGTATCCTACATAAAAAGTAATAAATAAAAAAATTGATACCTTATTAAGGATTAGTACCTTAGAAAAAATCTAGCTTATGTTTTTTTGTAACGTCCTACCAATAAATTATTAATTTATCTGTCATTTATTAGATTAATAATCAATTAGTTAGGGGTTACTAACGCTTCTTCCTTATTTTGGCCTTAATTTTTTTTTTTTTATGCAATCACTTAATTCTCCTGTCAGCTTCCAAGTTGCTTCTATGAGGGGTACAAATAATGGAAGTTAATATTACATTTCCATTAATTAATTCATTGATGTATCCTGGTCGATGAGCATATTAGTGAAAACATAATACTGATTATACACATAACGTATACATTCCCATTTTTCAAGAGTAGAACAGTAAAAAAGAAAATGAAGGAGGGGTGAGGAATGCAGATGAGAAGATCCCTACTAATTGGTGCTCGTTTTGTGGGTTTTTATCATACTGTTAGTGTAATTTTAAATTATACTGATAAAATATTTTGATTATATTGATAGTGAAATTATTTTATATTGCCAGTATAATTTTACATTGTCAATGTATGATAATAAAATTATATTGATAAAATTTTTTGATTATACTGATAGTGTAAAATTATTTTATACTGTTAATATAATTTTATACTGTTAGTATATGATAATTAATTTTTAAAATATATTTAATTATATTTTTAAATTTTCTTAAAATTAGATATTATTATAGTACATTATAAATGATTGATATATTGATATACCTCATAATCTCACTATAAGACATATTTAATCCTCACTATTTAACACAAAAATGTTCAAAATATACAATTATAAGAAGCAACCATAGTATTCACGAAAGCGCAGGAATAGACTTGGCAAGTTGAGCCGGCCATTAGCACGGACGTGACTAGATTTTCTCCCACCTCTACAGTCGACAGGAGTACGGACAAGTTGAAATGGTTTTTTTTTTTTTTTTTTTTTTTTTTTTTTTTTTTTTCTGTTTGTTTTTGTGTAAGCCGTTGACAAGAAAATGGAGACTCGAGCATTGAGCCCATTTCCTGCAAGGGATGCGGCAAAACAGTAACAAGTAATACCAAAAATGGGAAGAAGGAGATGATTGCTAAAACAACATGTCAACTCTACATCAGAGAAGTAGAGGGTTTCTTATATGAATAGATCACATGGGTGTATAAGGGGTTGAAAGAAGAAACCAGAAGGGGACTAAGGAGAAAAATAGAGGGAAGGGCGAAGAGAACTCATCGCCAAATTTTTACACGCCTCCTATATTCTCATGTTGGTAACAGATACAATCCTCACCAAAATACGCATCCTGTCCATTATACTCAGAAAAACTCAATTCAAACCAATCATCCCGTCCAAATACTGAGACCTCCCCAAGCACCATAGCCAAGTATCACACATGCCCACAAAACTAAACTCAGAACCACAGCCAATACACATAACTTACACAAATATTACAGAGCCAACCCTCAAACATAAGACAAACCGAAAGAGAACTTGCAACCAACTTCAAATTAAAACCGAATTCCTTACAATCAAAACACCAATACAGCAACTAGAATATGGCAAGACTCAAGCCCCAGCCAAAAAAGCCCCCATCTCAAACACAAAATACCAGCATCAATGAACAACAACAACAACAAAAAAAGGAGAAGCAAAACTCCAAAAATAGAGCCACTGTCATCTGCCTTCTCTGCCGTAGCCCCACCTTCCTCTGCGCACAACTTGCTGCCGCCGTGCAAGCTCCGCAAATCATCACCCACCGTTTCCGTAGTGAACCACATCGCAACAACCACCATCTTCAGACCGCTGACGCATCCAGCCTCGGCTCCACCGCGTCAGCCACCGATTTTGCATCGCGCAACCGCTTTGCACCACCACCAGTTCATTTCGCGCCGCCCTCAGCACCGCCACCGCGGAAGCGTGCCCCCGCCCCTCCGACGAGCCCGAACCATTGATGGCCGCTGCTCTGTTCCAAAGGCAAAATTTCAACGGATATATGACGAGGAGTGAAACAGAGACGCGAGACACAGTTGACGTCCTCTTCAATACGCCTGAAATATGTAATGTCACTATTGTGATTTCCTCTTTAATATGTGGGTTAATTTGTCATTTTACTATGCAAAAAACATGCTACCGTTTGGGTATCGAACAAAAACTGGTACACTGGTGTGGCAAGAATGGGCATGGAACATTGCAAAAGCTGCCCTTGCTCTTCAACCCCCTCCCCTTTTCTTTGTTACTCGCACACTTTTGGCTCCTCCCTGCTTCTTACGAATTCTACGTTGCTCAAGAGAAAAGGACTTAGGGTTTGTTTGAAAGTGTTTTATTTTTCAGTTTTTAAAAATTGTTTTATAAAACTGTTTTTAAGTTTAATTTTTAAAAATAAAGGAATAAAAAAATTTGTTTGATAACTTTGTTTTGAAAACAGTTTTTTAGTGGTAAAAAATAGAAAATCTGTTTAGATGATTGTTTTTAAAAATAAGTTTTAAAAGTAATAAAACAAAAATTTGTTTGGCAAAATTTTTTTAAAAGTTGCAAATATATAATAGAATAATTGAATGTAATAATAATTTTGATATATAATATGATCATAAAATCTCAGCAAATATCTTAATATAACTTGATACATTTTTATATTCATAAATCTATTTATATACTATGCATTATGTTCTTGTTGCCACATCCAATTTGCAATTTGGTCACGATACCTTGCCATTTCCCTTGCAGCTTCATCAGTTAATCTTGCTGTGCTGTCATTATTAAAATTCACCTCCAAATCTGTGTTACCATTTTGAGTTTCAATTTCAGAAGGATCCATATTCTCCCATTCTCTAAATAATCTATCACGCATTCCCCACCTACGCATATAATTATGAATTGCACAACAAGCTATGACAATAAGGCATTGTCTTGAAGGCTTGTATGGTAGCATTAGCTTTAAAATGGGGAATATTGCTTTCAGTACTCCAAAATAACGCTCAATTATCATCCTCAAAGATGAGTGCCTAAAATTAAACAATTTCTTAGCATTTCTAACTTGTCTACCTCGACCATAAAACTCTTGTGCATGGTATCGTTCACCTCTATAAGGTGGAAGAAAGCCTCTAGTACATGGAATACAAGAATCCACTAGATAAAATAAACCTAAATCAATGAGCAAACATTAATTTTGGCAAGTATGTAAGTTAACAATATCATTACATAATAATGAATAATTATTCTATTAGATAAAGATATATCACCTTTAGGAGGCCAAGGAAAGTTTGCATTTTGATTAGTAAGTGCATCCAAAAAAACTTTTGAATCATGAGCACTACCTTCCCAACCTGAATACACATATATGAATAGTATATTGAAGTCACATATGCACATAACATTTTGTGTGATAGTTGTTTTTCTACTTCTACATGATGTCTGCTTATCAGCTAGAACCCACGCACTTATATGTGTTCCATCAATTGCTCCTATACAATTCTGATACAAACATACATGTAAGAAACATATCAATTTGACAAAAGAAAATAATACAATGCACCATATAACATAAAACAAGTGACAAAAAAGAACTAATCTTGAACCATGGATAATATTTTGGATTATTTTTTATATGATCAGGTAGCTCTATGGAATCTTGTCTTATGATTTCTTTACCTAAACGACAAATTGCTCTTAAAACATTCTTAAAATAGTGAGAAACAGTTTGAGTGGAATGTTGAAATCGATCTACTACTGCTCTGTGACGCACATTATGCCCAATGATAAATAAAAACATTGCCACTTGTTCTTCTAAGAACACTTCTCTCGAGTCTTCTAGATAATTTTTACTCCTTAGTTCATTGCACAAATTAATATAACATGCTTTCTCCATACGAATAATTCGTAGCAAACTGTTCCAGATTCCTTCAAAAGCTCACTAACAAATTCTTGACCGCTTAGTGCAGATATTCTAACAGGAACTTTATTGTAAAATTTATACTCATAATCACCAATAAGGTTAAGTATCAATAATTCAACAAATTCAGAATCATCATCACTAGAATTAGATGAGGATGAAGACCTTTCAAAAGTATCTGTTGAGATACTATCACTACCTGAAGGATAATTATTTATTTCCATCACAATAAAACTTGCCATTAAACATATATGCATTTAAATAAGTAATTTTAAAGCAGCTCAAAGAACAAACTAACAATAAAATAAATACATAGTCACACATGAGTACAAACTAACAACACAAGTCATACATAAATGTCAAGCCAAAGTACAAACCAACAACAAAAGTCATACATAAGTACAAAGCCAGAGTACAAAAGTCTATCAATCCATGCCTTTCTCCTATCCTTGGTCATGTTTAAAAAGGCCTCTCTATAATCAGGATCTTTAAATTTCTCTACTGCCTTCATGTAGGAGTCATCTGAGATATTTTCCATCTCATTAAGTTCAATTACATATTTAGCTATAGTGTATTCAGATGATGTAGCTGTAGAACTAGTGGCTTCCATACTCCTAGCCCTATACTTTTCAGCTCTAGCAAATGAAGCTTCAGCCTTCAATTTAGATGTCTCCATGCTTGAAGTGTATCTCCCACTTGAAGGTTCTTATACTCTTTCCTTGCCTTGCGATCCTGAACTTTAATTGTCCTTTTACCACTACGGGTGACTCTCTCTATTATTGGGCTATCCTCTTCCTCCTCCTCCTCATCATCTAAATTTATGTGAATCCCATCGTGCAAGTATTCATTTTCCAGCTCATTTTCATCATCTGTATTAGGTGGATCTTGAGTGGATGAATGATGAAGTACCCCAGTTGCACTACTTTTATTAAAAATCACTCCCAATAATTTGTAATGCTCCAATCCTTTCCTCTTAAATGGTGTAGCATCAGGGTGTGCCTATAACTAAAATAAATAAATAAATAATATATCCTAATCTAAGAAATATGTAAATAAATATATATAACAATAAAAATGTTAAGAGCTATTTGTTGTGTACCCGAAGTTAGGTTGACCAAACTTCCTCTGTAGCAGTAACAGTATTGGTTTCTGCATCCCATCCAAATCCAGTTTGTTGTAGCAAATGAGAAAATGTAGCATGTTGTTCCCTTAATCTATTAAACTTTTGCTTAATTTGTTTCATGTCAAATGCACGTCCAGTTCTTGTGTTCAATGTTTGCAATATGGCTTGCTATACTTTAGGTGTAAATATATTATTTCTCATATTCCCTTTGTTAACATCTTCAACCATTATGTCTATATAAGTTTTTCCCACTATCGGGGACCAAAGTGAAGAAATCTCTTTCCTGTCATGTTCCATCTACAATAGTAATTATATTCAACAACTTTAGTAACAAAAAAATAACAAAAAAGTCCACATAAACACAAAACAGTCAATACAATCCAAGTCAAATAACCAAACAGTCCAAACCAAATTACCAAATATCAGTCCAGCACAATACAAATCAATCCAAACCAAATTATCAATCCAAAGCAAATTATCAAATCAAAGCAAATTATCCAGCAGATTACAACCAATCCAACACAGTCCAGCAAAAATTATTCAGCACAGTCCAGAAAAAATTACAGTCAATCCAGCACAGTCCAGCAAAAGTCTCCAGTAAATTATCCAGCAAACAATCAACAGAAAAAGGAAAAATAAAGGAAAAATTATCAAATCAAAAAATGCACAACCAACAGAAAAAGGAAAAAGGAAACAGGAAACAGAAAGGATGGTGGCGGGGCTGGCTAGGCTGGCGGTTGGACTGGTGGCGAGGCTGGTGAGGACTAAACGAAAAAAGAAAGGATGGTGGCTGGGTGCTGCGGATCCCGAATGGGAATAAAAGCTAGGGGCTGCGGCGACACATGTCGAACAGAAAATGGCGGATCATGAGGCAAACGGCGGAGGAAGGAAGGTGATGAAGGCCCAGCGGAGAAGGAAGGGAAAGAAGGAGAAGGAGGGGAAAAAGGAACTAAAATAGGAAGGATGAAGGTGGCTGCGGCGGAGAAGGAAAGGAAGGGAGGAGAAGGAAGGGAAGAAGGAGAAGGATGGGGCTAGCGGCGGCAGATCTCGAACAGAAAACGGTGGATCGTGAGACAAACGGCGGAGGAAGGAAGGTGATAAAGGCCTGGCAGAGAAGGAAAGGAAAGAAGGAGAAGGAAGGGGAGAAGGAACTGAAAAAGGAAGGATGAAGATGGCTGCGATGGAGAAGGAAAGGAAGAAGTGCTACCTTTTCCGGAATGAGGGGAAGTGAGGAACGAAGCAAGCAGCTCGAAGAACTTTTCCAGAATGAATGAGGAATGAAAGAAACTGTTGAAGTATCAGAACAATAAAAATCACATTAATTTCAAAATTGCCACCACTTGTTTTTATGTTTTCAAAACAAAAATTGTAAAACATGTTAAACTTATTTCTTGTTTTTTGTTTTTAAAAATCAAACTCTGTTTTTTGTTTTTTAAAACAACCGCAAGAAAAATTCTTTTCAAACATGTTTTTTTATTTTTTTGTTTTTAAAAACCCAAAACTGTTTTCAAAAACAAATATCAAACAAGGCCTTAAGCTCTTTTATTCTTGTTTCTTTAACTTGAGCCACACTTTGAGTTGTCATCATCCTTTCTAAAAGATAAGGTAGACTTTGTGGGTTAATAGTACAACTCTATCTCTGCCCATCACTTATGGAAATGTGGCCCTTTTTTATTTTTTCGGGTCCAGCTTAATTTTCAAATGGACTTCCAGGAACTTTCACTCTTAACTTTTCTATGGTCTACACTCTAGTTATAACTTATAAGTGGAATGCTTGAAAGTTTGTTTAGCTAGGCCAAAAACTCTAGTCTATCATAGAGGATTTTGTTGGGCTCAAGGATTGATTCACAAATAAATTTAATAATGTTACCGTGTGGCAATGAGCACTAAAGTATATCTAGTAGAATTCGATCTACCAAGGCACACAATACAGTGATAATAAATATGTGCAAAGCATACCAAAAAGAACACCAAATCTTGACGTGGAAAACCCCCAAATACCGAGAAAAAAATCACGGGACAAACTCCAAAAATATTTCACTATATTAAGTACGATTACAATATTCTTTCCATACTCCCTCACACGAGTTACAAATATAGTGTTTCTGATGAGAACCCTCCTATTTAAATACTACAATTCTTTGTGATTGTAGTACGAAGGAGTAATAGAGATGATACCCAAAATTCCCAATGTATATACCCACACGTACACTTTTTTAAGATTTACTCACACTCTTAGAGGTTATTTAACTCTTTGCCTCTATCTCATAGCTTATTCTTGTTAGGTACTTCCTTACCCCCAAATGAGCAAGTTTGCCTCAATTTTATAGAGGCTCCTAAACATGCCAATGCATCAAACTTTTACTTCATGCCTATGTGTTACAAGTTTAATAACATTGTTGTTTATTCATCATTTGTAATGTGGCATTCCTTAAGTTTAGTCAAAGTTAATACTTCCCCTTAAGTTTTTTTCTTTAATATTTGTTATGGTTGGCTTTCCTCATATGGTTGGACCTCACAATTCTCCCCCTCAAGCCAATAGGGGAAATAATCTGGAAACAATCATCTGGAATCCATGCCAATCAACAAGGCACAAAGTTGAAACTTTTCACGAGTCACAACTTTCACCATCATATCAGTAAGATTTTTATCTGTGTGAATTTTTTCTAGCTTGAACTGTTGGTCTTCTATTGCTTGATGCAACCAATGATATCTAATATTAATAGGCTTGGTATGTGAGTGGTACATTATATTCTTGCTTAAATCCAAAGCACTTTGACTATCGCAATGGATAATAGACTTACTCTGCTTCATTTCCAATTGCTGAAGAATTCTTTTCAACCAAAGTATTTCTTTTCTAACTTTGGTCATAGCAAGATACTCTACTTCAGTAATGGATAAGGCAATACACTTTTGCAGTTTTGATTGCTAAGACATAGCTTCCCCTACAAAAGTAAGCAAATATCTAGAAGTAAATTTCCTACCATCTAGATCACCTACCATATCTGTATCTACATAGCGCTCTAGAATTGGTTTGGGTCCTCCAAAGCACAAGCACATTCTCAAGCTACCTTTAAGATATATCAAGATCCACTTCACTACTTCCCAATGATCTCTGTCGGGATTTGAAAGAAACCTACTGACAACTCCAACATCATGAGTGATATCCGGCCAAGTACAAACCAAGGTGTATATCAAACTCCTAACCGCAGATGAGTAAGGTGCAGTAGCCATCTCTTTCTTTTCCTTATCTATAGTAGGGCAACTCTTTTTGCTAAGTTTAAAGTGATTGGCCAACAATGTGCTAATTGGCTTGGCACTTTTACTATTGAGTCTTTCTAGAACCCATTCCACATAATGTTTCTTTGACAACCAAAGCTCTCTAGCCTCCCGATCTCGCAAAATCTACATACCCAGAATTTGCTTTGTAGGGCCTAGATCTTTCATATCAAAGGATTTTGATAAATCCTTTTCAAACCACCAATCATCTTTGCATCTTATCCCACTATCAACATATCATCTACATATAACAAAAGGATAATGAACTTATCACTTGGATATGTTCTGATGTATACACAATGATCTGCATTGGTCCTAGTATATCCATGACCCACATGAATGAATCAAGCTTTTTGTACCACTATGCTCCTTCCTAGCTTCCTCAAATCCTTCTAGTCGATCCATGTAGATCTCTTCCTCCAAATCTCCATGGAGAAATACAGTCTTCACGTCTAACTGCTCAAGCTCCAAATCCAAGCTAGCTATCAATGCGAGTATGACTTGAATAGAACTCATTTTGACAACTGGAGAGAAAATCTCATCAAAATCTATCCCTCGCTTCTGTCTAAAGCCTTTCATCACTAAGCGAGTCTTATACTTCACCAGCTTATTGCCATCTTTCTTAAGATTCACCACCCATTTAATTTTCAAGGCCTTCTTGCCTTTAGGAAGTTCCACAAGCTCATAGGTATCATTCTTTTGCAAGGAATCCATCTCTTCTTGTATGGATTTTATCCAATGGAATCTATCCTTATGAGTTTGAACTTCTTCGAAACTCTTTAGCTCGCCCTCATTAGTGACAAGAATGTATTCCGAACTAGGGTACTTGCTAGATAGATGACGCTCTCTGTCAGATCTCCTAAGTTGTGGTGCAGGAGCTTGCTGTAACACCCTACTAATTTAATGTTATGCTTAAGTCATAGCATAAAATTAAGTAGATTGTGTTACTTTGTTAATGCTCCATTTACGTTCCTTTTTTTTTTTTTTTTGAACAAATGAAACGGCGCGCTACTATCACTACTAGAAAAATCTGATTTAGCAACGGAATTTTGAGACGGAAATAATTCCGTCTCTAATAGAGACGGAATTAGAGACGAAATGTGCAAATTAGAGACCAAGTATTATATTGAAGATTTAGAGACGGAATCAGTGACAAAATTATTCCGTCTCTAAAATATTCCGTCTCTAAATCCGTCTCTAAAGGATCATATAAAAAGCCAAAGTGATTTAGTGACGGAATTAGTGATGGAAACTTTCTGTCTCTAAATATTCCGTCTCTAAATCCGTCTCTAATCATTCAAACATTAAGTCAATGTTATTTTAGCAACGGATTGATTATCCGTCTCTAAATTTTTCGTCTCTAAATTCGTCTCTAATTAGTCAAATAAATGTTTATGTGAAATCTATGATTTTTAGCGACGGACTAATAGTCCGTCTCTAAATATTTCGTCTCTAAATCCGTCTCTAATTAGTCAAATATAAAGTCAATATCTTTTAGTGATGGATTTACTATCCGTTTCTAAATTTTCCATCTCTAAATCCGTCTCTAATTAGTCAAATAATTGCTTATGTGAAGTCAATTATTTTTAGCAACGGACTTGGGGTCTGTCTCTAAATATGCCGTCTCTAAATCCGTCTCTAATTAGTTTAGCATAAAGGCAACATATTTTTAGCGACGGATTTGGTATCCGTCTCTAAATTTTCCATCTCTAAATTCGTCTCTAATTAGTTATATGAAGTCAATAGTTTTTAGCGACGGACTTAGAGTCCGTCTCTAAATATTCCGTCTCTAAATCCGTCTCTAATTAGTCAAACAATTGCACTTTTTTATGAAGTGAATTTTTTTTATGTTTATTATATAAAATTATATTTTATATTAAATATTACTTATTACTTCATTTTATTTATTGTATATTAGTTATTTTCAATACTTCTTTTTACGTGTTATTTATTTTCAAGAATTAATTATTATTTTTGTGTATATTTTATATTAATTGTTCTATATATTTATATATTTATTATTGTTTATTTTAAAATATGTATTAATAAATTTTTAATTAAAGTATTTATTTAAAATTCTTTGTATAATTTTTTATTTTTTAAACAGTAATTACTTTGTGTTTTAATAATATATAATATATAAAGCAATTTATTTTAAATAATCTTACACAATATGTTGTTTGCATCAAACAATGAATACGAGTGTAATTTATAATATCCATATATTCTATTGTAACATCCTCCCAAGTATGCACTTACGCTAAGTCATAATACCTCACCTAGGAGTTGTTACTGTCACTTAATCGGACCTTGTCTGGCAGCAACCTTCGGCCACCTTCAATCTTACTAGTCAACTCCACCTTGGAGGGATCTCATCTGACCACATGCCTCCAAGGTAGAGGGATCTCATAGTTTTATACTGCCTTCACATGGAGGGACCCAATTAACTGCCTCCAAGTAAAGAGACTCAATCTTATCTTATTTAACTGCCTTCACAAGGAGGGATCTCATAACTGCCTTCAGGTGAAGGGATCCACATTTAATATGTTCATATTCTTTCATTCTCATACATAATCATGCATAGATATGTTAAATGCACTCATACATATGCTTCATCATTTACTTTCATATATCTTTGCATATAAAATTTCATATTCATATCATGAATATTCATAACAGAAACTATTATAATAAATAGTATTTAATATAAATTACAATTGTATATAATATATCGAATTTTTACTTATGTTTATATATTTGTGTATAGTAGATATATTTTAAATATATTAAATTTATTAACTATTTATTTTTATATTAAATTTGAATTATAAATAATAAGTAGAAATTTTAATTATATTTTATATATTTATGTATATATTATTATATTCAATATTCAATTTGTGTTAGTTGGTTTCTACTTTTTTTTTAAATGTCAACTAACAGAAATTGATAAAAACATACTCCATAGAACTCATGCTACAATTTCGGGTTTCCACCAATTATTTAGTGAAAAGAAGTTTTAGAGGGAATCAAAAATTGATATGTCACGTTCCCACTAACAAAAACAAAAACAAAAACAAATATACCATTCTTTAACAAAAAAACAAAAACCTTCAATCCCCCAATTCATCCCCGTGAGATTAGCCAATCCTCTAAGAACAACACCCCCTGCATTGTGCATTCCCTCTGCCGCCACCAAGAAGGACAAGAAAATTTGTCAATGCCACTCCTTTTCCTCCTTCCTTTCTTTCTTTTTCAAGTGCTCTTTCATTTGTTGATTCATTGATTCAGATTTTGAAATCCCTAACCCTTAGATTACTCAGATCATTGCTTTCCATGTGAAGTTATATCACTTCATTAAACACTTGCCACGCATGCTGTGGGTAACAAGTTCTTGGGCGATTTTGGGGCTGAAGACCCTTTCCTAGTTGAGTTGGAGAGTGGGTTTGGAGAGAAAGTGCTTGGAACATTGACATTGAACACAAAATCCTCATCCCCAATATCTCTGCTCTCTCCCTTTCCCAGCAAGCGTGCACTCCCATTTCCTTTTTGCAGTCCCCCATGTCAAAAGGCAATGCTTAGAAGCTCATAAGAAAGGTACCATCTCAATGCCCCATTTGCTATATTTTTCTTTTTTTCTTTTTTTTTTTTTGCAATGGTGAACATGGCTTGGAACGAAGTGAATGCATTGATTGTTCTGGAGTATTTCTTTGTTTTAGACTGGTTACTATACTAGCATTTTGAGTGAAACATAGAAATAAAAGGATTTAAAACTTAAATAACTACGTGATTGGCTGATTGTCAAGTTTCGTATAAAGAGAAAGGATGATTAACTTGTTGATGTTAGGAAAAAATTTTGTATGAGCAGAGACACTACAGATCTAAACCAAGTTTTGCCATTGTTATAGTCCTGTTGTGTAAGAGTTTTCTAAGCGCATATATATATATATATATATATATATATATATATATATATATATATATATATGTTTTCAGCTTATTATTCATCTTGCAGTGTACATAGGATTTTATATAGATTGGCTATACAAGGCAAGCGGTGCAACTGATCCAATTATACATTTGAATATTATAAATATAGTAACTAAATTAAAATTACTGCTATGATAAAGATGACATTTCCTATTTTCCTAAATTGATTTGCTATGTCCTGATATCCTATAATTGATTGATATCACGGACTTGATTTGCTATCTCCTACTATCTTGCACTTGATTTGAATTGATGGTTGAGTGTTGCGTGATTTCCTTTACACTATGATATATTATCTAATTCTTTTTCCTTTTTCACCCATAGTAAGAGATAAGACAAACGAGTATTCTTTGATTTGTTGTTTTGTTGTCTAAGTTACTTGATTATTGTTATAAATTTATATACGCTCTCTTAAGTTTGGTTATAAATGTAATTCATGTACATTCTCGTAACTTTGATTGTCTAAAATTTATGTACATGATCAACATGTGATATATAGTTTTCTTTTTAATCTGTAACCTGATTTCCTCATCGTTGTCAATAGTCCTACTTTTTTGATAAAATTTTCCTTTTATTTAATTGATGGGTTTAGCTCTTTTGAATTAGTGGGAAATGCATGCGGCATATAGTCACCTGTGTATTTGTAAGGATTCTCATTAGAATTTTAGTCTTTAGAGTTTAGACTACTTTTGCTGCACTCTATGCCTTCTTTTAACTGCTAGAATAAAAATCGTAAGCTTGGCTTGGAGCAGAGGTTATGCGTACATACTTCATTACTTACTATCTTTAGCTATCATAAAGAAAATGTAACACTTAGTGTCTTTAATAATAAAATTAAATCTGAGCAAATTAATGTGCCTTTGTTTTATCTTGACATATATATGTCACTGCTTTTTTTAAGTACTATTCTATACATTTATCAGGGGTTTTGTCAGTGCATCCTTTTTAACTTTAATTTTTGTCATTGCATAGTCAACAATTTGCTTTGCATTTGTACTCAGGTTTTGATTGTGATTTTGCTAATTCATATTTTGTTTTGATTTACAGATTGCATGCTTTGTGGAGCTTGGTCATGATTGTCTAGTGAAATGCTTGCTAACCTGCGAATCAGATAGTAATCCTCCCAAGTAAGTGTTTGGCATCTCCCTCTTATTTGATAGCATATTGTATGTTTGGAAGTTAATATCAGGATCATATTTTCTCCTTCCATTTAGAGGTTTCTTTATTTGGTTATAGAGTACTAAACTAGGATTTTTTTCATGTTGAAGTGCATGAATTAAATTGCTATGAGTAGGTCACCCAATAGCCACTTATGCGCTTTTTTTTTTTTAATGTGCCCTACACCCATGTTTGGTATATTTTATTAGACATAATAAGATAACTTAATATAATACATTATATCTTTTTCAATTGTTTGATGGGAACAATATATTATATAAAAATAATTTTGTCGATGCAAATGGTAGCACATACATGTATTTGATTGGTCAAGTTTATTTATAAATCAAAATTCATGCCAAGTAGCTTTGACATTTGGATTTAATTTCTTTGTATATATTATAATTGGCAGAGAAATGGGAAGAACAAAGGGTGAGTCCTATCACTATATAGTCAAATACTACAAAGCCTGAACTAGTATCTCTGGAGCTGCTGCATTTGATCTACAATTCGTAATTGATTTCTTTTTTATTGTCTATTGTGAGAGCCTTATTTGCTTCAAAAAAACATCACAGCACACTTTTGAAGCCAAGGTGAGTCAAATCTTGTGTGCCACATTTGATCTTTGAAGCTTCTTAACCTCACTTTATTCGTTTTTACATTTTTCCTTGTGATTTAGGCATGAGAATCTAAATTTTAGTATAAATTATATTACAAATGTAAATTGTAGTTTGATTAATATTAATTGATTTATTATTACAGATTGAGATTACAAACTTGCTTTGAGCTAGTTGATCATTTTCCCTACCTAAGTTCTTCATAAATTTGCGGATCTCAAATTGTTTGACTCTTTGTATATTGGATAAAGATTATGCCTCAACTTGTGTGCTTGATTGAGGAGTTATATAAATATGTTGAATTTGTGTGCTCGATCAAGATTCTATGTTAGATTGATATTGTATATAGTTTTAGGATTATGTTTAGACAAACTACATGATTATTAATTTAATTGATGTATCCTACTTATTTGGCTCATTGAAGTAAAATGGAAGTTCCCGAGCATCGCAAGTGGATGGATCAGAGAGTTGGTCCTGATCAAAGAACAGTAAGTGATGAATTTTTGGCGGGGGTTCTTGAGTTTCTTGAATTTGCTTGTGCACATTGTCACAATCCTACACGGAGTTTGAGATGTCCTTGTAAAAAATGCAAATGTTTGGCCTTTCACTCTATTGATGAAGTTAAGGGACATTTGTGTATGAAGGGTTTTATGAGTGATTATTATTACTGGACTAGCCATGGTGAGCAGAGGCCTCCTATCCCCCCAGTAATTAGAGACAACTCATATTATGGAAGTAGTGAGGTTAGGGAAGAATTTAATAGTTATGAGCAAATGGTAATGGATGCTGTTGGGCCATCTGTTGGTAATTATATTGAGCAACAAGGATTTGAGTTTGGAGACCAAATGACTGAAGATCCTAAACCAAATGCCAAAAAGTTTTTTGATATGCTATCAGCTGCACAAGCTCCTTTATATGAAGGTTGCGAAGAATACTCCGAGTTATCAGCTGCAATAGAGGCTCTAAGCATCAAAAGTGACTTCAATAACTCTCAGACTTGCTTTGATAGATGGGTGGATTTTATGAGAAAAGCATTACCAGATGGTAATCGAATGCCAAAAAACTTCTATTATGCAAAGAAATCAGTGGAACAATTGGGGTTGGGTCGCATAAAGATTGATTGTTGTCCAAATGGATGTATGATTTATCATTATCCTTCTGACAAGAACCTTCGAAATTGTAAATTTTGTGGTGAGAATCGCTATAAAACCATCACTAAAAATGGTAAACAAAGAGAAACTCCTTTGAAAAAAATGTGGTATTTTCCGCTTATTCCAAGACTACAAAGGCTTTATTCTTCGATGCAAACAGCAACTCAAATGAGATGGCATCATGAAAGTCAAAGGGAGCCCGGATCTTTGTCTCATCCATCTGATGGAGAAGCTTGGAAACACTTTGACTCAACATATCCTGAATTTGCACAAGACCCTAGAAATGTGAGGTTAGGGTTGTGTGCTGATGGATTTGCTCCATTTGACAAAACTGGTAGAATTTATTCATGTTGGCCTATAATTATTACTCCTTACAATCTTCCTCCATGGATGTGCATGAGGAGAGAGTTCTTGTTCTTGACTGTCTTGATTCCTGGTCCATCTAATCCCAAGAGTAGAATTGATGTATACTTGCAGCCACTTATAGATGACTTGAAACTTTTATGGAATACTGGTGTCATGACTTATGATGTTTCTTTGAAACAGAATTTTATTATGAAGGCTTGTTTGATGTGGACGATTAATGACTTCCCTGCATATGGAATGTTGTCAGGTTGGATGACAATGGGGAAACTTGCCTGCCCAATTTGTATGGAGCGTTCAAAAGCATTCACCCTCCAACATAGTCGCAAGACATCATTTTTTGATTGTCACCGTCAATTCTTGCCACTTGATCATTGCTATAGAAAGAATAAGACTGCATTTCGAAAGAAACTTGAGGAGAAATCATTACCTCCGCAGAGGTTAACTGGTGATGAAGTATGGGAAAGGGTAAAAGACATACCTTCCTTAACAGGACTAGTAGAAGAAAATCCCCCAGGTTATGGGGTTTACCATAACTGGACTAAACAAACCATATTTTGGGATTTGCCTTATTGGAAGACAAATCTTCTTCCGCATAATCTAGATGTCATGCATATTGAGAGAAATATTTTTCTTAATATCTTATACACAGTGATGGATACTAAGGGCAAAACGAAAGACAATTTCAATGCTAGATTGGACTTGGCACAATATTGTAGGCGAGTGGATCTAGAGCTACAGGATGCTGGAGGTGGAAAATTTAAAAAGCCCAAAGCAAAGTACACATTGAACAAGCAACAAAGATTGGCTGTGTGTGAATGGGTTAGGCAACTAAAGTTACCAGATGGATATGCCTCCACATTGGCTAGGTGTGTTGATTTGAGGGAAGCAAAATTGTTTGGTTTGAAAAGTCATGATTGCCACGTGTTCATGCAACGTTTGCTGCCAATTGCATTCAAGGCTTTACCCAAACCAATTTGGAATACACTTACTGAGTTTAGCAAATTCTTTAGAGAACTAACTTCACCATTGCTGAGAGAAGATAATTTAAGGGTAATGGAGGACAATATTCCAATTATTTTGTGTAAATTGGAACAAATATTTCCTCCAAGTTTTTTTGATTCAATGGAACACCTTCCAATTCATTTACCTTATGAAGCAAGGGTTGGTGGTCCCGTGCAATATCGTTAGGTTAGGTCATCTATCCTTATTCTTTTTCAGTTGAGTTTTTATATGGTTAACATTGCACTTATATACTAAGATAAATTTATTAGGTTTATACGTACATTAAAGGATAAGGTTACAAATAAAGCTTCAATTGAAGGTTCCATTTGTGAAGCTTATTTAGTGGAGGAGACTTCAACTTTTGCTTCATATTACTATCCGCCAAATGTTCCGTGTAGGAGGACAAGAGTTCCACGGAATGATGATGGTGGTGAAGGTTGCTCAACTAATCCATCATTCTCTATCTTTAATTATCCTGGGCGTCATGCAGGAAGTGCATGTCTTCGATCTTCGAAGAAAAGGAAATGAAAGCTGCACACTTATACATCCTTCTAAATTGTCCTGAGGTGGAGCCTTATTTGATGTAAGCTTCAAGTTCTAACTTGTTCTTTCAATTTGAAAAGTTATAATTAAATTTATGAAATTATTCAATCTATGATATTAATGCAGCATATATGAAAATTTTCTACGGGAACTTGGTTCAGATGATTCAGAAGTAGACAAACAAATTTCCACAACATTTCCCACATGGTTTAAAGAACATGTATGTGAATATGGTTCACCAAATTTCTTAATTGATTCATTTTACTTGTAGGTGAATTTAACTTATTCATTTGTGTAATAGGTGTTTGCTAACAATATTGAGGATGCTCTTCTTCAAAGTTTGGCATGGGGGCCCTCAAATATAGTAAACAAATGGCACACATATTTTATAAATGGTTACAAATTCAATACAAAAGGTCAAGGTCAAGGGATGGGTGCAACAAATTGTGGTGTATGTGTGCGAAGTGGCAATAATGAAGGAATAGAGAATGATTACTATGGAGTCTTAACTGATGTAGTTGAAGTGCAGTATATTGGATGGCCCATAAAAAAAGTGGTTTTATTCAAATGTGATTGGTTTGATCCTACAATTGATAGAGGAACAAGGATAGATAATTATGGGATTGTTGAAGTTAGAGCATCCAGGAGATATAAGAAGTATGAGCCATTTATTCTTGCTCAACAAGCAGAGCAAGTATACTATTCACAGTATCCTGAAGGGCAGGAAGGGTGGTTGGTCGTGATTAAAACCAAGGCACGAAATACTATTCAGACTTCAGAAACTAAAATTCCTGAAACAGATGATCCATACCAAGATGAATCAATCCCACAAATGTCTATGACAATTGCAAATGACAATCTTGACCAAAGTCTTGTTGATGTCACTGGTCCAATAGAGGAAGTACTTGGACATTCATTAAATCAGTTTAACTCTGATGTAGATGAAGATGTTGAGGTAGAAGAAGCAAAAGAAGATGATGAAGAGGAAGATGAAGAAGAAGCCTAGATGAAATAACCTAATTGTTTTGCATGTAGTATCATTAGTTCAAGTATTATGTAATATTACATTTGTTAATACAATTATGGTTGTCTGGTTGCCAATTTTTTATGTTACTCTATTTTATTAATTATGTATTAGTTTTTAGGCTTATTTTTAATATATAATTAAATTCTTTAATTAGAATTTTTTATAGATGGCAAGTAGAGGTAGAGGCAGAGGTAAAGGTAGAGGTAGAGGGGGAAACAACTCTCAATTATCAACACAACCCACCAGATCTCCTACACCTACTCCATCTCCTCATCCCCAAATTGACCCTAAAAGTATCCCACCTTTACATATACCAAATCCTCATCCTCAGTTGAACCTACACTGAACTTATCCACTGATTCCCAAACTGGCCCTGCAGTTATCCCATCTCCTCATTCTCAGACTAGGCCTACATTTACCCCATCTCCTGATTCCCAAACTGCTTCTCCAATTACCCCAGCTCCTCATTCTCAAGCTGGAACATCTGAAGACTTGTCAGGTAATCTTGCTGCTAGTGTATCTGTAGAACCGCAAAGTGGGGCAAATTCCTCTGCATCAGCAAATATTAGGTGGGGGGTAAAGGATGTAGATGGACTTATTTGGATCAAGCCAGACGGTCTTGAGTAAGCATTTCTAATTTTGAGATTTAATTAGTTACATGTATATATGAACTTGTTAATTTATTTCTAATTATATATGTGCTTATTAATTCATTTTTCTATTTACATACAGCTTTTATCCTTCCTCGTCTCAAGTGACAAGAAGAATCACAAAGATCTTCAAAAAAAAATTTGATGGGCATTGGACAAGTTGGACAAAGGTGGATCCATTAGTGCGAAAGATGTGGTTTACTGATTTTAAGGTAATATAATTTGATCCTAATAACTATTTCTAAGAAATATATGTTAGATGCATATTCATAACTTTGGTACATATTTCATAGCTTTGATTCATGTATGCCGAATATATGATGTATGTTGGAATTACATGTATGGTTGGGAAGAATGGTTAACCTCTTTGATTTGATTGTTGAGTTATCTATATATTGGCTACTCAAACATACATAAGGAAGCTTGGTTGTTTTTAAGTTTCTTGTTGATTATCCCTTCTTGATTTATAATTGCTTAGCTAATATGTTAATGTATTTATTGATTTATTGATTAGCTAGTATTTTCTTTCATTCGATCCAATTTATAAGTGGTTGCCTGAGGATGAGGATGACATTAAAAGGAGCTTTGAGAGTAAGGGATCATCAGCATTAAAGAATGCTTTGAGTAAGGTGCGTGAAAATAAGGACAATGGCAATTGGCTTCATGCGGACCACCTTGAGCAGCTAAAGATTGAATGGCAAAGTCCTGAGTGGCAAGAGAAGGCTAGGAAAAATCGCCAAAACCGGCAATCTAAACAAGGGCTTAATTTGCATGGTGGAGGATCCATATCTGCAAAAGAACATGCTAAGAGAATGGTTAGTTATTCCTATTAAGTAATTGTTAGTTTATTTAGTTCTTACATAACTGATAATTGTTTTTTATCCTTTTAGAGGGTAGAACTGAATAAGGAACCAAACTATTATGAATTATATGCAATTTGCATAGACCCAAAGGAAAGCAAAATGAGTTCTTCACAGAAGAACAAGCAAAGATTGGTGTAAGTAAAACCTAATTAATGTTTAAGTTAAGTTACTTTGTAAATTATACCTTATCTCATTATTAAATCTTTGCAGGAAGAGTATGAAAAGCGAATATTTGAGCGAGAGTGCGAAAGTGGTGAAGGCGACAATTCTCAACAATCGATAACAACATCTTCTTAGATGTTGTTGGAAACCTAACAAAAAGAGGCGAATCTATGGTTTAGAATTAGCATGCAGCTAATATTGTAGCTTCTTCATCTAAAACCTCTTTTGTTCCTATTGAAGGTGTTACACCAGAGGAAGTTGCTACAATGAAGGCTACAATTCAAGCCTTGAAAGATCAAATTCAGCAAAAGGATCAAAAGTGGCAAGAGTTACAAGATGAGTTACAGCAAAAAGATCAAAAGTGGCAAGAAAGCTTACAAGATCAGCTCCAGAAAAGAGATCAAGAATGGGAGCAAAGGTTTCCAAGCATGATGGAAAAATATTGGCAGCAAAGATTTGCAGGATTGATGCTTGGTCAAGCCTTGAGACACGTTCTTCACAGCGAGGTGCTTTGCGACTTCCACCCACCTTTGGAGGATAACCATGACAATGATAGTGATGGTGTTGATTCTGATGAATAGATTATGGTTGATTCTGATGAATAGATTGTAGTTGATACTGATGGTGTGTTGATTTTGATGGATTTTACTTTGATGAATAGATTGTAGTTGAACTCATGATAGAAGTTAGATTTAAGTACTTTGAACTTAGTTGGTGTTTCTGTTAATGAATCATACTTTTAGTACTAAATTTGTATTATTTTACTAGAATTATAATTTGTGATATTGTAGAATTTTTACAGGTTTAAATTAATATAAAATCATTTATAAAATTAAAAAAAAAACTATTAAAACAGGTTTAGAAATTAGAGACGGAATATACTCCGTCGCTAATTAGAGACGGAACATATTCTGTCTCCAAATAGAGACGAAAATTGTTTCCGTCTCTAAATAGCAACGGAAGTTGTTCCATCATTAATTAGTGACGGAATATATTTCGTCTCTAAATAGCGACGGAATATTTTCATTTAGCGACGTAATTGTTCCGTCTTTGATACCTTTCTTGGTAGATAAAGTGATCAAATTTGGTTACATATTAGAGACGGAGGGTTGAAATTTAGAGACGGAAATATTCCGTCTCAAATTAGAGACAGATTAACAAATTTCGTCGCTAATAAATTAGCGACCCCATTTTTAGCGACGGAATATGTTCCGTCGCAAAATCCGTCTCTAATTTGTTTAGTGATGGAATTTGCGTAATTTAGCGACGAATTTTTTCCGTCTCTGAATCTGAAATTTCTAGTAGTGTATGCTAAAAGTGAAACGAATTCAACGGAATATCATAAAGATGCGAATAGTACAATAACATTATTGAATACGTGCCTATATATATATATATCAGAAGCCTCTGCTTTAGTTTATATACAAAGTATCAAAATAGGATACATGAGTGAGGCCGTGTTCCAAAATATATATAAGGCCCATGTAAGTCAACCTGATCCTAGGTGGTCCTCAGAGGACATTTCAAAAAGCCTACCATTAGGTCTATGACCCAAGGCTACATGCTGCCAAAAGAGGGTCATGCTATATAATACTGCTTGTGGCTGACCTACTCAATCAGGTAGCCGTTGGCCATATTAGGCTCGGCTGGCGAGTAGTCAGTACTGAGTCCTGAGGAGGAGGAGGATGATGAGCCGGTCGCCTCTGACGGGTCACTCTCGGAGCTGAGTGGAATGTCGGGTACTACCTGCGGAGGTGACTGCAGCGCGAGGATCGGCGGGAGCTACAGTGCCGCCAGTGCGAAGGTCTTTGGCGGAAGGTGTGCCACATGTAGTGGGACCTCGAAGTAAGGGGTGGCAGGATCAAAAGCGGGATGGTGCAAAGGGACGGCAAAGTTCCTATCACTAAAAAGGTAAAGCAGGCCGGCAAGAAGCGGCTATATGTACAGCGAGCCCACTGCAGGGTCATGGTGGAGCTGCAGATCTGGGACCTCAATGAAAAAGGTAGCTGTCGTGTCCATCGTCCACGTCTGAGAATGAGGCGGAATTCAAAATGAGGTGAGAATTTAAGAAAAATTCTCGATGGGAGTCGTCACGTTGACGCTTAAGCGGCGTCGCTTTCATTCTCAGTTGTCTCGGGTTTTATTTAATTATAAAAAAAAAACATGAGATCAACTTAACTATCCCCATTTAATAAGGTTGGGAAAATGTCTGGTCCGAGGTAAGGTCCAATTTTACTTTAGACAGCATAAGAAACAGATTAAACTACTAACAATAATACACAGTATAATTGGCAGAATAAATGAACATATGTTGTAAGTAAACGTAACAGTTAAACCGTAAATAACTTGTACTCATGCACTTAATGCAATCATGCAATACTTGCTCTTGAACTTTCCTTTATAAACTTTTTCTTTGCTCATATACTTTCTTCATTACTCATAAACTTTTCCATTACTTGGTCCCCTGGGAGTTCTTGGCCATTTTAGACTCCTGGGTAATAGTTTACTTTTCAAGATCGAGCTCGTTCCTATCTGAGGGGATTAGGGTTTACTTTCCCCGACGTCCCCACCGATCTATTCCCCTTAACTTTTTATCCGGGGCTGGCCCAAGTATCATGGAACTTTCATCATAACATATTCTTTGGGTTCATCATAACATAACTTTCATAGCTTGCTTGAAAATGCACATGCATCTATATGTATATCATAACTTATTCATATACTCTACTGCAATTTTGCCGGCATAGCGGAACGTGTCCAGTTCCTCATGAATAGTGCCAATATTCAGAGCTAGTTTCTCATAGAAATCATCATAGTTCATTCATATTTCAAACATCCATTCATGGCACAATTATTGAAATCAAAACATAGTTGCTGTCTCAATACTTGCATTTAACCCAGTTTTTGTAAATCAGGCCATAGTTTCTGTTTAACTCATTTGGACCTCAATTTTGGATATGTTAAAGTGTTATGTGTCTATTTTCTAACCTTTTTGGTCTCATCTAATTTCGATAAATACAACTCAGGTTATTTAGGTTTTATCCCGGCCTGCCCAGCAGCTAGCGAGAATTACACACTTAAAAGTAAAAATCTACTAAAAATCGAAAACTGGCTCAAAGGATACAAAATTGGTCTCCTATTAAAGCTGATAGAACCATCTTTCATTTGCAAAAAGTCCCATTCAATTTGACTCAGTAGGGTTCGAGTTATAAGCCCTGAAACTTAACCTTCCTGAACTGCTCCGTTTTGGCTCGGTTTGGACATAGGGTAACTTCTTGATTCGGGTTTTAGCACGTGCGTAGGGTCAGGCTGATATCTTCTAAGTTGAGAAACATGGAACACATCATGAAGGTTTGACAATTGTGGAGGCAAAGCAACTTGATATGCAACTGATCCGATTCGCCTCAAGATCTGGAAGGGACCAATAAAGCGAGGATTTAACTTCCTGACTTTAATAGCTCTGCCTATCCCCGTTGTAGGCATAACCTTCAAAAATACATGGTCTCCTTCTTGAAACTCTAGAGGCTTCCTCCTGGTATCTGCGTAACTCTTTTGGCGGCTTTGAGCGGCAAGCATTTTGCTCCGTATTTTCTTGATTTGCTCGGTGGTCTGCTCAACTAAATCAGGCCCCCATAGAGTTGATTCTCCTGTTTCATATCAACACAGGGGAGATTGGCACTTCCGTCCATACAATGCTTCATAAGGAGCAATACCGATGCTGGTGTGATAGCTATTGTTGTATACGAACTCGGCTAGCGGTAAATATCGATCCCAATTTCCGCGTTGCTCCAGTATATAGGCTCGCAGCATATCTTCCAAGGTTTGAATTGTCCTCTCTGTTTGACCATCCATCTGTGGATGATACGCAGTGCTTAGACACAACTTAGCACCGAACACCTTTTGTAAGGCTCCCCAAAACCGTGAAGTAAACCTTGGGTCCCGATCAGAGATAATGGTTGAAGGGGTTCCGTGCAGCCTTATAATCTCTTGAATGTACAGTTGTGCCAATTTTTCTAATGGGTAATTTGCTCGAATGGGTAGAAAATGAGCAGATTTGGTCAATCTATCCACAACGACCCATATAGCGTCATATCCTGTTGGTGTTCTTGGTAATCCCATCACAAAATCCATGGAGATACTTTCCCACTTCCACTCAGGGATTTCCAAGGGTTGAAGCATCCCGAAGGGTTTCTGATGTTCCGCTTTCACCTTTTGACAGACCAAGCATTTACTCACGAAGCCCGCTATGTCTGACTTCATACCTGGCCACCAAAACATCTTCTTAAGGTCTTGATACATCTTAGTAATGCCAGGATGCACGGTGAATTCACCCTTATGTGCTTCCTCCAAGATTCTTCTTCGGAGGTCATTTCCTTTGGGTACACACACCTTATCACGATACCACCATATGCCCTCTTTATCTTGGGCAAAATCCGTCAATTTCCCTGATCGCACAAGATGAAGTGTACGTTGAAAATTAGCGTCCTGCTGCTATGCTTGCTGAATCTGCTCCTTAAAGCTACTGGCTATCTTAATTTGATGTAGCTGAAGAGTCCTGGGAGTCATAAGGATTTCCAAATTAAGATTTCGGAAGCTTTCAATAAGTTCCATATCTTTGATCATCATCCAAGCTACAGTCAAAGATTTCCTACTTAAAGCATCTGCCACAACATTCGCTTTTCCTGGGTGGTACTTTAATTCAAATTCATAATCCTTAAGAAGTTCCATCCACCTCCGCTGCCTCATATTTAATTCCTTCTGATCAAAGAGGTACTTCAAACTCTTGTGATCAGAAAAGACTTCGAACATTACACCATATAGGTGATGTCTCCATATCTTTAAGGCAAACACAACTGCAGCTAACTCGAGATCGTGTGTAGGATAATTCCTTTCATGTGGCTTTAATTGTCTGGAGGCATACGCGACCACGTTTCCGGCTTACATCAACACACATCCTAATCCTTGCTTGGATGCATCGCAGTAGACTTCAAATGGTCCTCGAGGGTTCGGTAAGGCCAACACTGGTGTCGTAGTTAATCTTCTCTTTATGTCTTGAAAACTCTGTTCGCATTTCGGCATCCACTTGAATGAGACATTCTTCCTAGTTAGTTTGGTCAGGGGCAAGGCTATACGAGAGAAATCCTTAACGAATCGCCTGTAATATCTAGCTAAGCCTAGAAAACTCCTGACTTCAGTGACTGTGGTTGACCTTTCCCAGTTTAGAACTACTTCTACTTTGCTAGGGTCTACAGAGATTCCTCCAGATGACACTACGTGGCTGAGAAATTTTACCTCCTTCATCCAAAATTCGCATTTGGATAATTTAGCATAGAGTTCTTTCCTCTTAAAATTTGCAGAACTAGCCGTAAGTGTTTCGCATGCTCTTGCTCCGTCTTCGAATAGACAAGTATATCATCGATGAAGACCACTACAAACTTGTCCAGATACGGACGGAATATCCGATTCATGTAATCCATGAATACTGCTGGTGCGTTGGTCAGTCCGAACGACATTACGGTATACTCATAGTGTCCGTAACGAGTTCGAAAGGCTGTCTTAGGGATATCTTGTTCCCGAACTCGAATCTGATGATATCCGGAACGCAAATCGATCTTAGAGAATACCGTGGCACATTGTAGCTGGTCCATGAGATCATCAATCCTTGGCAAAGGGTATTTATTCTTAATCGTCACCTTATTCAACTGCCTATAATCCACGCATAGGCGCATGCTCCCATCTTTCTTCTTGACCAACAAGATTGGAGCTCCCCAAGGTGATGCACTTGGTCGTATGAATCCTTTTTCCAAAAGCTCCTCGATCTGTCTTTTTAGTTCCGTCAACTCCAAGGGTGACATTCGATATGGAGCTATAGATATTGGTCTTGCACCTAGAACCAACTCGATAGTGAACTCAATCTCTCTCTCAGGAGGGAATTCAGGAATATCTTCTGGAAAAACATTCGGATATTCCCTAACAACCCGAATCTCCTCTAGTTCCTGCTCGGCTTCTGTCACATTAGCTGTCAAGAGGATATATCCTTGACTCTTCGACCCAGTATGGTTTACTAATAAGAGTTCAGATAGAAGAGTGTTGAGGCTTGGGATTCAGAGGATGAGACAGAGGGGAATACCACCGTCTTATCAAAATAATTGAGCATGACTCGATTGGCAGAAAGCCAGTCCATGCCTAGGATTATGTCCAGTCCAGAGAGAGGGAGCCAAATCAAATTGGCTGTAAAAGCTCTACCCTCAATTTGAAGAGGAACATTGATACAAATTTGACTAGTTTTAATAGGTTCATTAGTAGGAGTAGAAACCAGTAAATCATAAGGCAATTAAGAAATTTGCAATTGCAAAACGGCCACACAGTCATGAGAAATAAACAAATGCGAGGCACCCGAATCATAAAGTACAGTTAGGGCCTCACCGTTCACTTCACAGGTGCCTTGGATTAGTCTTTCGGACTTATCAGCTTCATCCGCATCCATGGTAAAAACCCATCCTTGACATTGTGGTCGAGACGGCTGTGATGGATTCCTGGTTGGGCACTCATAAATCTTGTGGCCTGGCTTGCCACACCCAAAGCAAATATTCTGGCCTGCTAAGCACGGCCGGTCGCCATGATTCCTACCGCACTTCGTGCAAGTTGGATTCGGAGGGGGCCTTTGAGGCTGCTTGCCTTTGTTGCCCATTGGCAGGAATCTCCTCTGCTGTAGAAAGTTGGGCTTGAATCTTGGGCCTTGCGGGGCTAACCCCTCCTGAAATTCCCACCAGATGCCCTGGCTGCCACTAGTTTCGAGTTGCAATCTTCCACAAGTTGACATTTATTTACCAACGTGGGAAAATCTCTAATCTCCATTGGGCCAATTGCAGTGAGAATATCTTCCCGTAACCCTCCTTCAAATTTGATGCACTTCCAGGCTTCATCTGGATTCCTCTGATAAATTGTAGAGAATTTGCATAGCTCTTCAAATCTGGCAATGTATTCGGATACCTTCCGGTTTCCTTGGCGAAGCTGCATAAACTCGAGTTCCTTGGCATTCCGAACAGAAGCAGGAAAGTACTTCTGGTAGAATACATCCTTAAACATCGCCCAGGTGACTATGGTCTGAGATTCTTCAAACAGTCTTCGCACGCCGTTCCACCAGAATTCGGCATCTGCGTCGAGCATATAGGTGGCAAAAGTCACCTTCTGATGATCTGAGCAATCTAGAACAGAGAAAATCTTCTCCATGGCTTTGATCTACTCATCGGCTTTATCAGGGTTATACGTCCCTTGGAAACTGGGCGGATTCACCTTTCTAAACTCGAAAAATTTGAGATATTCCAGGTTAGCCTCGGGGCCATGTGGGTTCCCTTCACAGCCTGCTACAAGTCGCCTGCCTAGCTGTTCCATCATCTGGTGAGCTGCCGTGGCTTGCTCCCGCATCGCGTGAGCCATTTCTCGCATTATGGCCATTAGGTCATTCGGGTCCTCTCGATTGGTTCTCAGACGTGGTGCCTGCGCTAGGAAGCTATTAAGTTCTGAACACATAAAACAATAGCTATTGAGTTAATCAAGCTCAATACTAAGTCTAATGTGCTAGTAAATAACAGCTAACACGGTCAGGCACTTCATACACACGCACAACTATATCTCAACCATACAGGCAAGATCTAGTGCATGTCATCAGCTAAAAACACAGAATATGCGCGAGGCATAGTCAGTCCAATCCTCAGGCCTTAGCTAGGACGAATTGCTCTGATACCAAAAATGTAACACCCTACTAATTTAATGTTATGCTTAAGTCATAGCATAAAATTAAGTAGATTGTGTTACTTTGTTAATGCTCCATTTACGTTCCTTTTTTTTTTTTTTTTGAACAAATGAAACGGCGCGCTACTATGCTAAAAGTGAAACGAATTCAACGGAATATCATAAAGATGCGAATAGTACAATAACATTACTGAATATGTGCCTATATATATATATATATATATCAAAAGCCTCTGCTTTAGTTTATATACAAAGTATCAAAATAAGATACATGAGTGAGGCCGTGTTCCAAAATATATAAGGCCCATGTAAGTCAACCTGATCCTAGGTGGTCCTTAGAGGACATTTCAAAAAGCCTACCATTAGGTCTATGACCCAAGACTACATGCTACCAAAAGAGGGTCATGCTATATAATACTGCCTGTGGCTGACCTACTCAATCAGGTAGCCATTGGCCATATTAGGCTCGGTTGGCGAGTAGTCAGTATTGAGTCCTGAGGAGGAGGAGGATGATGAGCCGGTGGCCTCTGACGAGTCACTCTCGGAGCTGAGTGGAATGTCGGGTACTACCTGCGGAGGTGACTCTGGCGCAGGATCGGCAGGAGCTACAGGTGCTTTGCAGTGCGGGAGTCTTTGGCGGAGGGTGTGCCACATGTAGTGGGACCTCGAAGTAAGGGGTGGCAGGATCAAAAGCGGGATGGTGCAAAGGGACGGCAAAGTTCCTATCACTAAAAAGGTAAAGACGGAACTGGCAAGAGCCGGCTATATGCAAATGAGCCCAACTTCTTGCAGGGTCATGGTGGAGCTGCAGATCTGGGACCTCAATGAAAAAGGTAGCTGTCGTGTCCATCGTCCACGTCTGAGAATGAGGCGGAATTCAAAATGAGGTGAGAATTTAAGAAAATTCTCAGTAGGGTCGTACGTGATGCTAACTGACGTCGCTTTCATTCTCAGTTGCCTCGGGTTTTATTTAATTATAAAAAAAAAAACATGAGATCAACTTAACTATCCCCATTTAATAAGGTTGGGAAAATGTCTGGTCCGAGGTAAGGTCCAATTTTACTTTAGACAGCATAAGAAATAGATTAAACTACTAACAATAATACACAGTATAATTGGCAGAATAAATGAACATATGCTGTAAGTAAACGTAACAGTTAAACCGTAAATAACTTGTACTCATGCACTTAATGCAATCATGCAATACTTGCTCTTGAACTTTCCTTTATAAACTTTTTCTTTGCTCATATACTTTCTTCGTTACTCATAAACTTTTCCATTACTTGGTTCCTTGGGAGCTCTTGGCCATTTTAGACTCCTGGGTAATAGTTTGCTTTTTAGGATCGAGCTCGTTCCTATACAGGGATTGCCGGATTTACTTTCCCCGACGTCCCCACCGATCTATTTCCCTTAACTTTTTATTCGGGGCTGACCCAAGTATCATGGAACTTTCATCATAACATATTCTTTGGGTTCATCATAACATAACTTTCATAGCCTGCTTGAAAATGCACATGCATCTATATGTATATCATAACTTATTCATATACTCTACCGCAATTTTGCCGGCATAGCGGAACGTGTCCAGTTCCTCATGAATAGTGCCAATATTCAGAGCTAGTTTCTCATAGAAATCATCATAGTTCATTCATATTTCAAACATCCATTCATGGCACAATTATTAAAATCAAAACATAGTTGCTGTCTCAATACTTGCATTTAACCCGATTTTTGTAAATCAGGCCATAGTTTTTGTTTAACTCATTTGGACCTCAATTTTGGATATGTTAAAGTGTTATGTGTCTATTTTCTAACCTTTTTGGTCTCATCTAATTTTGATAACTATAACTCAGGTTATTTAGGTTTTATCCTGGCCTACCCAGCAGCTAGCCAGAATTACACACTTAAAAGTAAAAATCTACTAAAAATCGAAAACTGGCTCAAAGGATACAAAATCGGTCTCCTATTAAAGCTGATAGAACCATCTTTCATTTGCAAAAAGTCCCATTCAATTTGACTCAGTAGGGTTCGAGTTATAAGCCCTGAAACTTAACCTTCCTGAACTGCTCCGTTTTGGCTCGGTTTGGACATAGGGTAACTTCTTCAAATCACTGGGAACGAATAGGACAGTAACAAACTCGGAATTTCTAGGTAGGATGTTCTCCTATGTGTAAACTTTCCAACAAAATTAGTTTCACTCAATTTGGGGTTGTATAGGGTGAGTTACACCCTTTTCAACCCATACTGCCCGGGTGGATGTCCTGATTCCAAGGTCAAACTTCAAACATTCATATCTCTCTCAATATTGCTCCAATGGTCTTATATGATATATGTGTAGGAAGCCCTAGATGTCTAGTTTTACATAAAAATGGTTTCATTAAGTTTGAATGGCGGGAGGCGGAGCCGTACACTCCGCCATACGGACTGCCGAGGGTTTTGAGTTTTTTCCAGCCTCTCAACTTCTTCATATCTTCATCCTTTCTTGTTTCCAATTCAATTTTAATCTCACAAACAGCCAATAAACCAGCAACAATTCATCATGATCACTCAGTCAATATACCAGGATTGAAGAATTAAACCACCAATAATCATTCAAAATCGGAAAAATCAAGACAAGAATTAAAACCTCTACCTCTTGCTTTGAGTTTGGAAATAGAAGTAAATTTGAACTTGAAGGCTGGATAGAGTGGGAGAGTTGAGAAGAGGAAAGAGAGCTGAAGTGAGGAAGGGAAAGCAACGTAAGAAATGAGCTGAAGAGGCAGGAAGAGGATATATATAGACAAGGCTTCGAAGTGGTAGTTAGAATGAGTGGCTTTGATTGGGTGAAATTTTGTGGGCAAAGTTCAGCCCGTATCTCCTCTTTTGTGTCAAAATTGCTCTCCACGTCGCGGAGAAGTGAAACTACAGCTCACTGCGTATCTGAGCATGACGTCGGAACTCGCACTCTTAAGGTCGGAATTCGTGCTTATCTATTTAGATGAAGTCGGAACTCGGAAATATTGCCTTGGTTTATTCACAAGGTAAAGTTGGACTTCGGAATCGTAAGATACAATTACCTTCAAATCGAAGGTCAAGGGTCAGAATGTGAAACCAAAATACTCGAACCCGGAAGTCGGGAGACATAGTAAACTCAAATCGATTCTAAGGATGACACCGGATATCGGGATTCAAAACATTAATCAAGTGTACCAAAAAATTGGAACTCATAGGATCTTGGCACTCCAACTCGATCTCGGAACTCGGGAGTAAGAGAAATGAAAACTTCTGCTAATAAACTCGAGATCAGAACTCAAAACTTAATATCGGAAATCGAAAGCATAAGCCACTACATTTGAACTAACGAAATCGGAAATCGGGATATCGTGTTTATTCTAACTCGAGCATAAGGTCGGAAATCGCATATTACGTGCATAAGGTCGTAAATCGGAAGATACAGCCAGTCCTTTTTAAGCCTTGGAGACGAAGTTGGAAATCAAAACTCCGACATTGTATTACTAAGGTCGAAAGTCGGAATTTATCTGAAGTTAAAGACAAACTCGGAAATCGAAAATTTCAATATTAAGTGATGAGATCGGAAGTCGGAAATCGGACGTTACACTTGCTCCCCCAGCTAAGCACTTTCTCCATCTCCACCAAGTAGTATGCATTTTGAACAGCTTCACCCCAGAATGGCTTAGGCAACTTAGCCATTTTTAGCATATGTTTGACTTTCTCCATAATGGTTCTATTAATTCTTTCAGCCACACCATTATGCTGTGGGGTGCCAGGAACTGTCTTGTCATGCCTAATGCCATATTCAGAATAATAATTCTTAAATTCATGGAAAGTGTACTTACCCTTATTATCATTGTGAAGAAACTTCAAAGGTTTCCAGCTTCTCTCTACACCATGGCATGAAACCTTTTGAAGTATTGAAACACTTGGTCCCTTCTCTTTAGAAGTACACCCACACTTTCATGAAGCACATCAATAAATATTACAAAATATCTGCTACCACATGGAGTCTCCACCTCCATGGGACCACATACATCAAAGTAAACCATATCCAAAATATTCTCTTTTAGCTTCAAAGTTTTGCTGAAAGAAACCCTATGATGCTTGCCAAATAAACATGATCACAAGGATTAGATTTTGTACCTTTGGCACTAGGAATGAGGGATTTCCTCGCCAAAATTTGTAATCTTTTTCACTCAAGTGAGCTAGTCTGTCGTGCTACAAATTTGGCGAAGCATCATCTTCGACTGCATTCAACCTTCTAACTTGCTTGACTTGAGTCTTGTAAAGTGTGTTTAACACCATTCCTCTAGCAACAATCATCGACCCTTTGGGAAGCTTCCATTTACCACCACCAAAGTTGCTATGGTATCCAGCTAGATCCAAAGCACGCATTGAGATCAAATTTAGGCGTAAATCTAGCATATGTCGCACATCCTTCATGGTCAATGTGCAACCGATATTGGTTTTAAATATACACATCACCAACTCCCACAATATCTGTATTGCTTCTATTACTTATCTTTACTTTGCCAAAGTCTCCTGCTTTGTACAAAGTAAAGAATTCTTAAGAGTGGCATGATATGATGCAGCTAAGTCAATGACCCATTTTATACTTGAATTTGCAACATGGCACTCTTCTTATTCGAAAGAAAGCAACCCCACTTCCCCATGTGTTACAGGGGTTGTGGTATTTTCATCATCAGTCGTATTCTGATTCCTTTGATTTGTCTTGTCTCTATTCTTCCAAGCCTTGCAATTCCTTTTGATGTGTCCTTTTTCACCACAATGATAACATGTGAACCTTCTTCTAGACTGGGACCACAATCTATCTTTGGATTTCCTAGACTGCCCTCTACTCTTACTTCTTCCCCTATTCTTTGTGACAAGGGCTTGGGAATTATCTGTCCCTGAGTCTTTTCTTCTAGTTTCCTCATTGAACATACTATCTTTGACTTAGAATAAAGACATTTTTCCATTCGGAGCAAAGTTGCTTAATGACACCACTAAAGTCTCCCAGCTATTCGGCAAAGAACTCCAAAGTAACAGTGCTTGTAGTTCATCATCCAACACTAGCATCATGATACTCAATTGATTTACCAAATCTTGGAAGTCATTCAAGTGCTTAACAAAAAATCTTTCATCTCTATATTTTAGGTTCATAAGCTTCTTGATTGCAAAAGCTTTATTCTATGCAATCTTTCTTTCATAAAGATCCGCTAAATTTTTCCATAGAGTATGGGCATTTGTCTTTGTGGCTACATGGTGGAACACGCTAATATCCATCCACTGCCTGATTAATCTAATGGCCTTCCGATGCATCTTTTTCCAATCATCCACTGTCACATTATTCGACTTTGCATCCCCTTCTCCATAGGATCATAAAGACCCTTGTAGTAAAGGATATCCTCCATTTTTGACTTCCAAATGGAGTAATTTATAGTTGTTAGCTTGATCATGGTACCTGTATTCTCCTCTATAATTTACACAACACAGCCTTGAGCTCAACTTTGAGCTCTGATACCATTGGTTGGGCTAAAGGATTGATTCACAAATAAATTTAATGATGTTGCTGTGTGGCAATGAGCACCAAAGTATATCTAGTAGAATTAGATCTGTCAAGGCACACAACATAGCGATAATAAATGTGAGCAAAGCATACA